>JALNQF010000015.1:0-454517 GCA_028456385.1 Ophiosphaerella korrae
TCTAAGTAAGTACTAGGTATATATACCTAGTAGCTTACTAAGCGCTAACTAAAAGTAGAAAGGTAGTTAAATATTAGGAAGTTATAAACTTACTAATATTAGTACAAGAATAAAAGATATAAAGGATAACTCCTTTATATAGATAAAGCTAATTTAAGTATAAGATAAAGAAGAATAGATAATTAATTAATAAGAGATTTAGAAAAATTTAGACTATTTAAGCTTAGATTTCTTAATACTTTTATAGATTATATTATAGATTTATAGTATAAAAGTTACTAATTTATATAACTATTCTCTATATAATAGTATAGTATATAATGTACTTTATACTTATAAATAAAATAAAGTTTTTTGTTGCGAGATATAAGCTTAAGAATAAGTAGGAGATAATTATTAATTAAAGAGCTATCTAAGCTAGGCTACTTATATATAGTAGAGTAGCTCGAATAGCTTATACGGCTTACTTACTACTACGGGCTTACCTAAATTGTATAGAGCGAAGCTCTAACTTGCAATATACCCCCTAGGTAAGCTGCGCAGTAGAGCTATTTAATAAGTTTCGTAGTAGTTATCTAAACTTAGTTAAAAATACCTTTACCTGCGATTCTGTTTATTTTAGGCTCGTGCGTAGGTGCTAAGCGCTTATACGCTGCGCGCAGTATATTTAGAGTTTTCTTAGCCTTGTAAACTCTTTAGTAACTATTATTATAGCTATTATAAGTTGCTGTTTTTAAAGCTTTTAAAGCTTACTTTTTATATTAGTAATCGTTATACTAACTTGTTCTTGTAGAGCAAAGCTAAGAAAGCTGCTCGCGCTTATATATCTCGCTCCTATACTGCCTCTAAAGCTACTGCCGCTACTACTACTACTACTACTACTACTACTAAGAAGAAGAAGAAGCACACTAAAAAGACTCTAGTGCTGTAGATGCTCTCGCCTCTACCCTCTCGTGCCTCCTCTCCTAAAGGGGTTATAGGTGCTCTCTGTAAGGAGCCCTACCTCTACTGCGCTCGTAGCGCGTTAGTAGGCTACTCTAATAGGAGCTACTATAACTCCCTTAGGAAGGGGGTTTAGCGTTGTGTACGCTATACTACTAGCAGCTACGGCTACGTTCCTGTATAAGTTAATTTAAAAATTTTACTCTAGCTCTTTAATTTACTACTTTAAGAGCTACTCTAGCTCTTTATCTAATGTTAGTTAACTAACTCGCATTATAGCCCTAAGATTGCTCGCTACGCTACTGTTGCCCTCGTTACTGCCTAGGCCTGTAAGGCTCTAGAGAGGGAGCTTAAGGCTCTCTAAAAGACTTTTCGTGTGCTACTTAGTAAGGTTATAGAGGAGACTCTAGGTCCTCGGACTCCTCTACTACCCCTACCTCTGCCTCTACCTTAGCCTGCGCCCGTGCCTGCGCCTACTACTACTACTACTCCTACCTCTGCCTATAATCTCGCTACTACTACGCTCGCTAACGCTACCTTTATAATAGGGGCTATTACTACTCTACTAGCTAGAGACGCTTAAGCTAAAGAGGCTTTTACGCGTCGTCTACGCGTAAGGGCGCTTCTTAATAAGTTTGTTAATCTTATATTTTAAATAGATACCCTGTTTTAAGCTTAGCTCTAAGCTTTAGCTCTATACTTTAGCGCTTTAATTCAAAGACTTCTTTATAGCTCTATACTCTACTTTTATAATTCTTGTAACTTAAGCTTAGCTCGTATATCCTTAAAGTTAAGGTAAGCTTTAAATCTCTTAAACTACTACTCTAGGAGGTACTTAGTTAGGCTATCTACTAGTATCTCGCTCGTTAGTATATAAGAGACTTGAAATAAGCCTCTAGCGTACTCTTATCTTAGCTATATATTCTATATATCTATATAACGTAAGCGCGTTGTTACTCTCTTATTTTTACCTATAATAAGTCTAATTATTTACTAATTATTATAGAAGATTATCTAAGTAGCTCCTAGGTCTAATATAAGCTCTTAAAAGAGCCTTTTTAGTACTATTACCTCTTTACTTACGTACTTAAGCGTAAGTAGCTTAGCTTTAGTAGTAGAAGTAGTTACTATAGCTTATTACGCTACCTTCTATATTACTACTCTACTAAAGAGTATTATAATATAGCTATAAGATAAGTAGCGCGTTACTAGATTATTAGTAAATAACGCGTCTCTATATATAAGTAGCTTAGTACCTTACTACTTACTATCTTACTACTTACTATACTAGACTAATAGGTACTAAGTTCTATATAGGTAAATAATAACTTAGTTTACTACTTTAAGATACTTTCGGCTTAGATTTATAAGATATTAAGAGAGCTTAGTAGCTATAAATACGACGTCTAGTCGCACTATTATTGCTATGTACAAGATAGATCCTACTCGCTCCTAGTAGTCCTTGATTTTACGCTTTAAGGCCTCTCCTTTACTTAGCTACAGCTCTTCTACTAGTAATAGAGTTGCTAGAAAGCTTATAGAGCTTGCGAGATTAAACTTTTTTGCTATCTTGTTAATATACTTATTGTAGACGAGCGTAATAGTCTTATCTAGCTAACTCTATATTACTCGTACGCCTAGGAACTAGCTTACTAGGCCTTTGTCTTCTATATTATAGGCTCGTTTAATTCTCTTAACGATTTAGCGAGCTTCTAATTAGTAGATTTTGTGATATATTACTAATATATCGTTAACGTAGAAGAGAAGGAGTATTTTACGCTCCTTATCGTAGAACAAGTACGGCTCTTCTTTTAAGACTATAAGACTAGCTTATTTAAGCGTTCTTAAAAGCTCCTTATACTAGAGGAGCGGCGAGTCTTTAAGGCTGTATAGCGCTCAATTAAGCTTAACGCACTTACTAGCTACTTTAAACCTATCTAGGAGCTCGTAGATAACTACTAGTTAATAATCTCTATGTGCGTAGAGGAAAGCTCTAATAACGTTATACTAAGCTACTTCTAGGTCGAACTTAGCTGCAATCGCTATTACAGTTTAAAACAAGCGCGCTACTAATATAGCAGCGTAAGTTAATTGTATTAAATCGATTATTTAGAGGTCTCCGCGTACTACAATCTAAGCTTTACACTTAAGAAAGTAGCTATCTTAGTTGAGTTTGTATGTAAAAACCTACTTTAGAGGTAGTAGCTAATCGCTTAATTACGAGCGCTCTATCTCCTCCTAAGTGCTAGCTACTAGTAGCGTATTAATCTCTTTCTAAGCTGCTTGTTTAAAGAGCTACCTGTGTAGGTGCGTATATAAGTACTTCTAATTTTGTAGTAGTAGCAAGAGCTTATCTTAATGTAGATAAGCTTATAGTTGTAGCTTAAGCTAAGTAGCTACTGCGATTACAGCGTTTACTACGGCAAGCTCTGTATTTAGGTTACGGTCTATTAGCACTTATAGGAGCAGCTCGTCTAGTATACTACTCTATTTACTCTACTTAGGTTTATATAATAATAAGTAAGCGCTCGAGCTTCTAGCGCTATTGTTTAGCTTGTTGTTTTAGAGTTTTTAGCTTAATCGCGTTAGCGCCGGCTATTACTAGCGTGTACGCTACTAATAAGCTCTAACTATATTATTTAGAGCTACATAAGATGCAGCTACTTAATAAAGGATAGTATCTGCTTTATTTAGAGCTATAGAAGCTACAGCTACTCGAGGAGAGGTAGTTCGATAAGTAGTAGTTCGATTTAAACTCTTATCTATTAGCTGCTCTAAGGCGCTCGCTTCTCTAGTTAATTGCAATTCCTAGGAGCTTTTAGATACTTCGCCGTATTAATTTCTATAATTAATATTAGTACCTATATACTAAACTCCTCTAGGTTTAGGTATTTACTCTAGAGTTCGAAGGCCGCTAAGCTTAAGTTACTCTATATAGATTCTATGTAGTTTGCTAGCTAAGCTTACTACCTATATAGGGTCTGCTCCTTATTCTACTAAGATAGCTAGCTAGCTAGCCTAGCTTTTAGTATTACGTAGAGCTCTACCCCCTAGATTCTACTCTAGGTACTCGCCTTGCTAGTAGCTTTCTAGGATTTAAGCTGCTTCGCAGAGCTAGTTATATATATTATCCTAGGTCTCTCTTACGTTGCGCGTTATATCTTTATATAACACGTTAACAAGTTTTTAAATCTCTAGCTTTAGGAGCTCTTAATAAGCTTTACTCCTCTTATTATAGAAGAGCTACTTATTAAACGTTACGTTGCGCGTTGTAATTACCTAATCTAATTCTAGGACCTATATCCTGTATATATTAGATGCTCTATATCCTACTAGATATCTAATATAGCCCTAAGGGCTTATTTTAAAGCCTCTCTTATTGCGCCTAGCTACTTACTCCTTGTTAAGCAGATATGCGTAGTAGCTATAAGCGTATACTCTACTCTAATCTAGCTAAAGGTCTACTGTAGTAGCTCTTACTTACTTAGGCTAATAGTATCTAAAGTACTATCTAAACTAGCTGTTAAGTACTATATTAAGAGCTTATATATTATAAGCGCAGCTTAGGCTTATATTATATAGTTACGTAGCTGCCTCTACTATCTCTAGCTAGAGCCTTTCTAGTAGGTTAGCACTTATCCTTATCTTAATTGCTTTTGTTATTATTTCTTAACTAGCTCTCTTAGCTCTTCTATTTAGCTTGTGCGTATATACTAGAGTGCTCTTAACTATAATCTCTTCTTGTTTAGCCTAAATCTAAAAGTGCGTCTTACCTCTCTATAAGAGCGTTACTACTTTATTATCTTACTAGAGTACGTATATATAGAGCTTGTAGCGCGTTAGTAGTAGCTTTATAAAGCTTTTAAATACTTTTATTATCTCTTAGAGCGTTTTACCTTGTAATAGGTAGGTATAGAGCTTACTACTATACTTGTACTTAAGTAGTATAGTCTAAACTTCTCTAAAGTAGCTAGCAGGTATATTAAATAGGTCTTACGCTACTTGCTAGTATAAGCACAAGGCTCTCTCTCTAGGCCGCCTTAAGATAACTTGCTTAGCGTAGGCTATTAAGTAATACTTGCACTTAATACGCGCTGTCCTATTAATACGCACGTTTCTTGCGCTCGTTACTAGCGCTCGTAGTACTTCTAGTCTAAGATAACTAGCTCTAGCGTGCTAGAGCTCCTCTAAGTCGCTTCTAGGCGTTGTGCGCTATAAGTTAAGCTGTTAATTAACTCGATTACCTTAAGTTACGCTTATAATAGTTAGATAAAACGTAATAGGCTTGTATTTAATAAAAGTAAGATTATATTTACGTATTAGCGTCGCTAGTACAATGCTCTCTACTAGCGTTCCTACTCTTAGAGTTGCGTTAAAACCTTAATACTAGGCTCTAGCTTACTATAATTAAGCTTTAGATACTATATTAATATAAAATCCTTTAACTACTACTACTTTATAAAGTACAAGATTCTCTATACGCTTACTATAAGCTCTATTTAGAGTATTCTTAAGGACTTAAGTACCTTTACTAAGTATTAGAAACGCTTATGTACTTACTTCTATATAGCTTACGCCTTTTACTCTTACAAAGGAGCTTAGTTCTATAAGACTTATTAAGTTAACTAGGTAGAGAGTAGCTCTATTGTTAAGTATAGTACTCTTAGAGAGTAGGTAAGTATTAAAATCTAGCGTTAAGTAGGCTCTAGGTGCTAGCTTAATAAGTTTACCTAAGTTAATAAGTATGCCTAGGTCGATAAGTGCTGCGTTTAGCTAGCCTAGGTAGACTAGAGCCTTTAATTTAACTAACTCTAAGCTAGCTTTAACTAGTTCCTACAAGGGACTAGCCTACTTTTAAGTTACTAAGGTTTTAACTACTATAAAGCGCGGCTTATCTAAACAAGCCTATATTTTCGCCTTTCTATTATTGTCTATTTTAAATAGATTACTAGTAAGCGCTACTTATACCTATCTATAATCTTATAGCTTCTAGTAGTAAGCTTAGCTATATAGGTAGTTGTATTTTAAGTTAGTACTTAAGCTTAAGCTTAGCTTAGATCCTCTAAATATTACAAATACGCTAGCTCCTTAATTAGTAGTTTAGAGCTTATACTCCTATAATAGAGCTAAGTAGATACTACTAATTTGCCCTAGCGTAAGTGCCTTTAAGCTAAAGACTAAGCTCTAGATTACTAATTAGCTTATTATCTAAGCCTAGTCTAGAGCTAGCTTTAGTGTTAACGCCTCTAGGAAATCTTATACTGCGAGCTCGCCTATTACCTCTATAATATTGTACGCGATTATACGCTAATATAGGCGTAGCTACTTATTATACTAGAGCTCTAGCGATTGTCGTCCTTAGTAAGCCTTTTATAGATAGGCTTAGTATTAAGCTTAGATAAGATTGCTAGCGCTAGTGTTAGATAGGGCTAGTAGGCTTTTTAGCGTTTAGACGAGCTCTTGTAATATAGCTTTGTTGTTTGCGAGTAGAGTTATCTTAGCTATTACTAGATAACTTAGATTAACTATAGCGTTTACCTAAGCGCTTAGAGCTCTAAGGCGTACTGTTCGCGATACCTAGGTGTCTTTTGTAGCCTAGTATTTCTCTATTACGAGCTTATAGGTAGCTACCTCTTCTACTATTGCTAGGCTCTTTAGTTTAGGTTAAACTAGTTTGTTAGCGTAGATATTAGGGACGTTATTAGCTTCTAGATTAACTAGCTACTAGATGCCTAGCTTAAGAGCGTTGTAATAGAGTTGTGTAAACTATACTAGCTATTGTAAGTGCTTGTTAAGTAGGGTAGTGCCTTTATTAAGTAGAGTAATCTCGCTATAGGATATCGTGAGCGTTTAAGTAATAGATAAGATAAGATAGGATAAGATAAGAGTATACTAAGCTCGCGATCTCTTGCTATAGTACACAGGATAGAACTATCGAGTAATTTTTAGCACTAGGCTTATAACTATTACGAGATGCGAGCTTAGGAATAAGTAGGAGATAATTATTAATTAAAGACCTATCTAAGCTAGGCTACTTATATATAGTAGAGTAGCTCGAATAGCTTGTGCGGCTTACTTACTACTACGGGCTTACCTAAATCGTATAGAGCGAAGCTCTAACTTGCGACATTTTTTTTATATATACTTATAGTTATTATAAGTATATATTAGTATATATAATAGACTTCCTGCGTTAACTACTAGTAGCTATTAGGGTATTAGTAGATTAAGAGTTAATAGTAAAGTTTATATAAGTAATCTACAATAACTAATATTAATAGAAGATATTTTACAATTATTTTGTATTAGCGTTCTATAGTTAAAGGATTAAATTACTAATACTATCTTAATAATACGTATCTCTACTAATTATATAGTAATAATATCTTAGCTACTTTGTTACTTTGTATTTACTAAGATCGCGAATTTATAAATTTGTTATATAATAGCTTTATAACTTCGTGTTTACTAAGATTATAAATTTACAAATTTGTTATATATCTATATTATAGTTAGCTTCCTAGTTAAACTTATTATTTTATAAGTTATTACCCTACTTGTCTTATACTTTGTTAGTAGCTAAGCGTAGACTAATTAGTTCTATCTTAGTTTCCCTTATTACTACTATAACACTATTCTCTCTTCTACGTAGTCTTTTATTTCTCTATACTAGTACTAAGGTTATTAATCCTATATCTTTATTAATTCTTAGTTCTTTATTACTCTTTATACTATCCTAGTCCTAGTATAATAAACTTCTTCTTATAGCTTGTATTATTTGTAATAGAGTTAAGATATTTCCTTGTTATTATTGTACTAAATTAGGTCTTTCCTACCTTATGTCTTTAAATAATAGTAAGTACTATAACAAGTATATCCTTACTAATATTTAGTATAAATACATTTCTTCTAAGGTTTTACTTATAGAGTGTAAGTGTTTAATTTCTATATAGTTTCCTTCTACTAAGTTATATAGGGCGAGCTATTAATAGGGCTTAAGTGTAATTATTATTATAGCTTACTATAGCTAAGGCTAAGCGTAAGTTAACTCTTTATAAGCTAGTAGAACTTTATTCCTATATTAAGCGTCTTTGTAAGATAAAGGCTTATAATAACGCTAAGTTATCTAAATAGTCTTATACCTTAGAGGCTAAATTAGATTTAGATAATATAGTAGAGGCTGCTCTAGCTCCTATTGTATTAGGCGTTCCTATTACCTCTCTATCTAGTAGTAGTATTATTAGTTTTCTTAACTTACTGCAAGGCGTTCTAGAGGGTTTTAATTTTAGAACTCCTCTAGTTTCTTAGGGTAATTAAGGTTATCCTCTAGTTCCTATATTTCTTCTTATAGTTATCCTTTTTTATTTATTCCTATCTATTTTACTAAGTAGTAGTTCTTACTATTATAGAACTAATATACTAAGATTTCTTTAACTTCCTATTCTTCTTGTTCTCTATACGTATCTACTTTGTACACTAGTAGTTCTATATCTTGTAGTACTTTTTCTAGTAGTACTACGTAGAATATTAGATATATCCTTATTTTACTTAGTAGTCTTACTTTAAATATAACTAGTATAACTTCTTTTTCTACTTTATATAGTCCTATCTTAATATAGTCTAGTTTTAAGCTTAATTATTTACTTTTAATATTTCTTTATAGTAACTATACTTTTTCCCCCTCTTTAAATTAGGGTCCCTTTATATATTTCTTATTATAATATTTTTTTATATAGTTTTGTAGAAATACTACGTCTTATCTTAATTAGTCGTGTATATCCTTAAGTCTATTAGTAAGGTTTTCTCCTCTTAGTAACTAAGATATTTTAATTCTTAGTATTTAGTATACGTTAGAGTTAAATCTATAGTTTACAAAGAAGGGTAATACTCCTATTACTATATTCTTTACGCTATTATATACTAACTATGCTATAAGTAGTAACTATACCTAATTATTTTAGTTATAATTAAGGTAGTATCTTAGGTATTATTCTACTATCTAGTTTATATATTCTAATTGTCTATCTATCTATAGATAGTATACTATTAATATTTTATATTTAATTCCTAGTTGTACTATTATTGTTCCCTATAGTTTTAATATAAATCTTACGTCTCTATCTATAATAATTTTATCTAGTAGTTTGTGTTAGCTAATTATAGTTCCTAGGACCTAGTATATAGTAACTTCTATCCTACTTTTCTCTTTATATAGTCTAAAGTATAAGTACTTTATAAGTTTATCTACTATTATTAGGATTCTATTGTATTTAACTCTTAATATTAGGTCTTTTAACTTAAGTAGTTTTGTAATAAAATCTATTATAATAACTTCTTAAGGTTTTTTTAGTACTTTAATTAGTTATAACATTCTATATAGTGCGTGTCTACTATGCTTATTTCTGTAGTATTCTATATAGTCTTGTAGTACTTCTATTACTAGTTGCCTTACTCTTAGGATATAGTAATCTCTTAGTAATCTATCTAGTATTTTATTAATTCTTTAATATCTATATACTAGTAGTTTATAGAATTATCGTATAAATTCTCTTTGTATTTTTCTTAAAATATACGTTCTTCTATAAGCTTGTATAAGGCCTTCTTAGATCTTAAGTTTTTTTATTTCTTTAGGGGCTTTTCTTATTTCTTTCTAAATCTATTTATCTAGCTTGCTACTCTTTCTCTTAAGTATTACAGCTATTTTTAGTATATTTAGGACTAAATATCCTTCTTTATTCTTAATTAGAACTATACTAGTAGTGTTTACTTCTTCTTATAAGTCTAGTTTTCTACTAAGGGCGTCTATAAATTAGTTGTCTTTCCCTTTTATATATATAACTTTAAAGTTAAATATTAATAAGAACTCCTACTATCTTGTATAGCGTTGTAATAAGTCTTTAGTTATTATAAATCCTATAAGATTCTTATAGTCTATATAGACTTTTGTTTAGTATTTTACTTTTTATAGGTATACTCTCTATTATTTAAATACTTTATAGATTACTAGCATCTCTTTGTTATAAATTAGGTAGTTAAGCTCTACTAGCTTTATTTTCTTAGAGAAGTATTTAACTAAATGTTCTTGTTTTATAGTTTAGTCTTCTTGTATTAGTGCTATTCTATAGACTAAGTTAGATGTATCTATTTTTACTATTACTAGTAGTTCTAGATTATATATTCTAATAACTAGGTTTTCTATAAAATGTTATTTAATCTAATTAAATACTTCTTTGCATTCTTAAGTCTATTTAAATAGTACGTCCTTCTTTATAAGTTTTGTAAGTAGTTCTATTATTTCTAACTATCTTACTATTAGTTTTCTATAAAAGTTTGCTAATCTATAGAATTATTATACTTCTTATAGGTTCTTTAGTATTAGCTATTCTTAGATTGTTTTAATCTTGTTTAGGTCTATTTGTATTTTTCCTAGTTTAATAATAAATCCTAGGAAGTCTGTTTCTTTTATGTAAAATTCGCATTTTCTTATTTTAAGAAATATTTTACTTTCTACTAATCTTTCTAGTACTTTATATATATACTATATATATTCTTTCTCTATTTCTAAGAATATAAGGATGTCGTCTAGGTATACAAATATAAATACGTCTAGGTATTCTCTTAGGACTATATTTATCCTTTCTTAAAATACTGCTAGTGTATTTGTTAATCTAAAAGGTATAACTGTATATTTAAATAGTCTATATTGTGTTCTAAATACTATTTTCTACTTGTTACTTTCTTTAATTCTAATCTAGTAGTAGGCGTTTTAGATATCTAGTTTAGTAAAGATTCGTACTTTCTATAGCCTATCTTGTATCTTATCTATATATAGTAAGGGGTATTAGTTCTTATCTATTATTGCGTTAGTTTTTCTAAAATCTACGCAAAGTCTTTTATTATCTATCTCTTTTTTATCTACGAATATAAGTCTATAAGCTACTAAGGATTTAGATTCTTGTATCTATCCTTTCTTTATTACTTTTTATATAAATACGCGTTTAATCTTTAATTCTTCTTTAGTTTTTTAATAGACTAGGCTCTATCTTATATTTTTTCCTTCTTCTAGGTCTATTGCTAAGTCTTATATTTAATAGTCTAGGAGGTAGTTATTAGGTTCTATAAGTTATTTTTCTTATTTCTTATATTCTTTTAGGAATTTTCCTTTATATGTAACTATGTTAGCTTTTAATATTTCTTTCTTAGAGTAGCTAATTCTCCTTATTCTCTAATTAATTCTTAGGTTAGTTATCTATAACTATAGTATTCCTAGTATTATATCTTGTTTATTATTAATTGTTGTTATATCTATAACTATATTCTTAATTTCTAATTATTCTAGCTTTAGTATAAAGAGTGTTGTTTTAAACCTTATAAGTTCCTACAATAGTTTTCTTTTAATTATACTTAGTTGTTAAGAGTACTTTTTTATAGTATAAGTTATTCTTTAGCCTTCTATAAACTTCTTTAATATAAAGTTCTTTATAGCTCTACTATTAATTCTTATTTATACTTTCCTTCTTTAGTATATACCTATTTTCGTAATATATAGGCCTCCTATACTTTCTAGCTTTTCTTACTTAGGTTTTTCTTTAAATTATCTATTCTTCTAGGGCTATTGTCCTATTTTATATTTATAGTTCTTGTGTTTTAGATATTTATTGTAGGTATATTTATACTATAGTTTTCCTTAGATATATTCTTTTAATAGTTTAGGGCCTAGTCTAATTACTATATATTCTTTGTTAGGTATTTTAATTATTTCCTAACCTTAGATATCTTTCCTTATAATTATATTTACGTAATTGTGTCCTTTTCTTTATATAAGCTATACGTAATTTCGTGCCTTAAGTTCTCTATATATATAGTAGTTTGTATTTAGGTATAATATTTATAATATCTTAGTATATACTAGGTGTTCTAGATTTATTCTCTTATTGTCCCCTACCTAGTAACTATCTATTCTAGGTCTTGTATTTATTAGGATATAGTATACTATTAGTACTTGTAGTATATAGGCTTTATTAATCTATTGCATTTTTCTTACAAAGAACTACTATTTCTTTTATATAAGTATTCTACCTACTATAACTATATATTGTTCTATCTATTATTAGAACGTTATAAACTTTTTTACTTTAGGATTACGTTCTTTCTAGTCTTTATACGCTTCTTCTATACTTATAACTAGTAAGTATTTCTAAATAAATTTCTATTTTTTTTATTCTTCTATATTTATTGTTGTATAGCTATTATAGCTATACGTTCTTAACTAGGCGTACTTAGTACCTCTTATATTAGTTTATTTCTCGTCTCTTTATAATTCTTTAGAGGAGACTATTATAGTCTCTTTATCTTATACCTATCCTTTAGCCTAGATTAATAGTCTCTAGGGTTCTTCCTTTTCTAAATCTTCTATTAGTAAGTCTATTATATATACTATTTCTTCTAGCTATACTTTTATTCTTTCTTTTATTACTACTACTCTATACTTTTATAGGAACTATCCTACTCTTTATTTACTAGAAAGATATATATAGTAGTTATCTTTATAATAAAAGGTCTAATAGAGTATTATATACTATATTTCTTTACTCCTAGCTACTTTCTCTTAAGGTTTAGCTTATATTTTTAGTACTTCTTTTTTATTCTTAGTTATTTTTAACTACATTTCTTTCTTTAAGTTCTTACTTTTATAGTCTTTTATAAAGTGTCCTAGTTTCCTATATTTATAATATATTATATTCTTTTTCTATTTTAACTTACAATCTTTTATATAGTAGCCTTTTTTACTATATCTAAAGTACGTAAAGTCTTTATTCTTCTTAAATTTCTTATCCTTATTAGCGTTAAGGATTATAGGGTCTCTAGTGTCTTAGTTTTTAGGTTATCTTCTATATTTATTTTTCTTCTATTCTTAAAGATTATTGTCTATCTATATTACTTATTATTTTAAAGCTTCTAGTATTCTTAGTTTTTCTATATAAATTATCTTGTATTAGATTTTTAAATTTAATCTTTGTTTAAATTGTAATATTAGTAATACTTTGTTCTATTCTATATTCTATAATAGTTATTTAAACTATAATACGTATTTAAGAATACTCTTATATTATATAAGCCTTTTAAGCTTCTCTTTAGCTTATTAGGTAATATCTATATTACTAAATACTACTTTTATTTGTTTTATAAAGTATTTATAACTTCTAAAGATAGCTCTAGTTTTATCTTTCTATATTCTTAGCGCGTATATTGTATAATCTATCTAATAGGATTTAAACTATTTTATTGTATCTTCTTTAAGGTGTATTCTAATATATATTACTTTTTTATCTTCTCTATTAAAGTATAGTACTTATATATTAATCTATAGTTGTGCTACTACTATAAAGGGTCTTAATTTTTCCCTTATTCTATTAAATTTCTTAAGTATAGGTATCTTAGGTAGCTTCTTTATTACACTTATTTCTAGTCTCTAGGTAATTTATTCTATCTAGTTTTATCTTTCTATAATAGCCTTAATTTAAACTTTGTTCTACTTAATATAATCTTATAGTTCTTTATTCTACGTTTCTAGGATATTAATTATTAGTTATATGTCTCCTTTTTTAGTAATTAGGTTATTTAGGCGTATCTTAACTACTACCTAATTAGTTTTGTCTAACTTGTAACTACTTAGAGGTACTTTACCTCCTTTCTTAGTTAAACTTTCTACTATCGTGTTAGCTAGACTATGCACTACTTACGCTTTACTTCTCCTAATATCTAAATTAGCAAAGTGTAATAGGCTTCCTACGTTAACTACTAGTAGCTATTAGGGTATTAGTAGATTAAGAGTTAATAGTAAAGTTTATATAAGTAATCTATAATAACTAATATTAATAGAAGATGTTTTGTAATTATCTTGTATTAGCGTTCTATAGTTAAAGGATTAAATTACTAATACTATCCTAATAATACGTATCTCTACTAATTATATAGTAATAATATCTTAGCTACTTTATTACTTTATATTTACTAAGATTGTAAATTTATAAATTTGTTATATAATAGCTTTATAACTTTGTATTTACTAAGATTATAAATTTACAAATTTATTACGTGTCTATATTGTAGTTAGCTTCCTAGTCGAACTTATTATCCTATAAGTTATTACCCTACTCGTCCTATGCTTTGTTAGTAGCTAAGCGTAGACTAATTAGTTCTATCTTAGTTTCCCTTATTACTACTATAATAGTATATATACTAGTTTAAGTAGTATAATACTAAGTTTAAGTAAGCTTAAGCTTTTATTATATAATATAATAGTAGTACTTTTAAATACTATTTATTATCTCTTTATATATATAAAGAAAAAAGCTTAATTAGTAGTAAAAAAAAATAAGTAGAAGTTTTTACTTCTATTAACTTAGTTATTATCTTATTATTATATTAAGTTTAAATACTTTTAAACTTTTTAACTAAAGCTTTCTTAGAACTTAACTTAGCTAACTCTACTATAATATAAAATAACTTAAATAATGTAGTTTTTAATAATTAACTAAAGAAAGTAAATAGTAAATAAATCTATTTAAGTAAGTACTAAGTACTAACTAAAAGTAAAAAAAAAGTAAATATTAGTAAGTTTATCTATATAGGCTAGCCTAGCCTAGTAAATAAGTTATTATATATAATATTAAAAGTAAGAAGATATATAGGCTAAAGGGCTTATATATAGAAATATATATATATAATTAAAAACTTTTTTATTTTTTTATTTACTTTACTATATACTAGTATATACTTTACTTTTCTATAAACTTTTATAGTAGATAAAGCTTTATTAATAAAGTTTATAATATTAGTAAGTTATAAACTTATTAATATTAGTATTAAGTAAAAAATATATAAATTAATTCTTTTATAATATTATAAGAAATTATTAATTTTAGTATAATATAAAGCTTTATAACTAAAGTTAAAATTAAATATATATAAAACTTAAATAATAATAAAATTACTAAGAGATTTAGTAATTTTATATAAATATATAAACTATTTCTTTTATAGTTACTTAGTATTAATAATTATCTTTTATATATTTCTAAGCTTATAATCTTATAATAATAATAATAATAATAATAATAATAATAATAATAATAAATAGAGTTATATATAGTATAAACTAATATATTTATATTTTCTAAATTTACTAACTTAAATAAGTACTTTAAACCTAACTTTTACTTAAGTTCTTACTACTCTAACTCTAACTTCTACCTAGTACTCTTACTACCCCTACTTAACCCCTAACTAGCGCCTCTACTACCCCTACCTAACCCTAACCCAAGCTCCTGCTACCCCGAACCTAACCCCTACTCGGGGCCGGGTACCCCGAACCCATTTACTAGTTTAGTCTGATGTGAGCTTATCTGGCCTTGGTGTCTTCGGCGTAGCGTAGATCCTCCAACATTATGTTTGGCAGCAATCTTTCTATATGAAAAACCATCTCCTGATCCTCGTGAGTCGATTTCTTCAATCACAGCTTAAATCGGGTCTATATTGGTGGAGTTGTCGTGTGTTGTAGAAACTCAAGTTTGGTGAGGGTGGGGCATCACGCGAACTAGAGCATCACGCGCACACGTTAAGGCTATCTTAGCGCGATCCTCACCGCCCCACCCCTCCAATGACAGCGGTGTCCAAATAATTTCATGAAACAGTCAAAAGTTCTTCATAGTACCATTAAATAGCAAATTACACCATGCCGACTGTTCACCTACTAGATTATGTAGCGGGAAATATCCGGTCGCTTGTCAATGCTATTGAAAAGGTCGGCTACACTGTAGAATGGGTCAAAAGCCCCTCCGATATAGCTTCCGCCGAAGTATGACTCCTATCATGAGCGACTATAAGCACCAATTAGCACTTACTGACACCAAATTTTCCCTAGAAACTCATCATTCCAGGCGTCGGACACTTCGGACACTGCGTCTCACAGCTAGACAAAGCGGGTTACACAGAGCCAATTCGCGAGCATATTAAGGCTGGCAAACCGTTCATGGGAATATGCGTTGGGCTACAAGCACTATTTGAAGGCTCAGAAGAGGATCCGCAGGTGAAAGGATTGAGCATAATACCATCGAAGCTGCAAAAGTTCGACACTAGGGATAAGAGCGTGCCACACATCGGCTGGAACAGTGCGAACACATCACCCGTTGGCAAAGTCACGAATAATTCGCTATATGGACTGCGGCCGAGCTCTAAGTACTACTACGTTCACTCATATGCCGCGCTGTATGAACCAGGCAAATTAGAAAAGGAAGGCTGGGCGGTCGCAACTGCGCGATATGGTGACCAAGAATTCATTGGGGCAGTTGCAAAGGACAATGTGTTTGTGACGCAGTTCCACCCAGAAAAGAGTGGCACTGCAGGACTACGCGTTCTTAAAGCATTTCTCGAGGGAAATATATCACAAAAGCTGCCAGAGAAGTCTTCTGCAGCTTCAACAAGAGAAGGGCTTACAAGGCGCGTCATTGCATGTCTCGACGTACGTACCAACGACCAGGGTGATCTTGTAGTCACAAAGGGCGACCAGTACGATGTTAGAGAAAAAGGAGGTGCTAGAAACGCTGTCCGCAACCTAGGAAAACCTGTCGAAATGGCAAAGAAGTACTATGAACAAGGCGCCGATGAAGTCGCATTCTTAAATATCACCTCTTTTCGCAACTGTCCGGTTGCCGACACACCCATGTTGGAAATCTTACGAAAAACAAGCGAAACCGTTTTTGTTCCTCTAACAATTGGCGGTGGCATACGTGATACAGTAGACATGGACGGAACTAAAATATCGGCGCTCGACATCGCAACAATGTACTTCAAGTCCGGCGCAGACAAAGTTAGTATTGGATCAGATGCAGTAACCGCTGCAGAGGAATACTACGCACGTGGAAGTAAATTAGCCGGTACCACTGCTATAGAGACCATTTCTGCCGCATATGGAAACCAGGCTGTGGTAATCAGCGTCGACCCCAAACGCGTATATGTCAAATCACCAGACGCGACGCCTCACCATACCATCAAAACCAGCACACCCGGACCTCAAGGCGAAGGATATTGCTGGTACCAGTGCACCATCAAAGGTGGACGCGAGGGAAGAGACTTTGACGTGCGCCAATTGGTTACTGCCGTCGAAGCTATGGGTGCTGGAGAAATCTTGCTAAATTGCATAGACAAGGATGGAAGTAACAGCGGCTTCGATCTCGAACTTATCAACGATGTCAAAGAGGCAATAAAAATCCCAGTAATTGCAAGCAGTGGAGCAGGCCACCCGAAACACTTTGAAGAAGTGTTTGCGCGCACGAAAACGGATGCTGCGTTGGGTGCGGGTATGCTTCACCGTGGTGAGTATACAGTAAAGCAAGTGAAAGACCATCTGCAAGAGAATGGCCAAATAGTAAGATTGTTTGAAGAAGCCATATAGATGGTATCTTTTTTTAAGTAGATACAACGGGGAAACTAGATATAGAATATAGACATCGGTGTCATGCTTTTTGGCATTCCCCAATGTCACTTATGCATCAAAACGCCATGTAATGCAACAAAACCTCCCTTGTATCAATTGAAATGCACACCTTCTTGGTTAAAGGCATACAGCAATTTCAAAAAGTCACCCTCGTCACACAATCGCGCTCGTTTGTCCGCTAAATGTGTGTCATCTTCTAGCACCTTCCTGATCTTTTCTCGGACTAACTCGCTCAACCTTCCCTTTCGCTTTCGATTTGTGCCGTTCTCCTTCTTGCCCTCTGCCTGCATCTGCTTAAAAAAATCAGGCAACTCATCGTTAGGATCATCTGGGTCAGAAAAGCCATTGAACTCTTCCTCACCATCGACTTCCATATCCTGATCTATAGCCTCATTTGAATCTAGCGGGGAATCGTCAACTGGAATATCATTTTGCGCGCAAAACAGGCGATAATTGCTCGCGAGCAACTCGACCACAGCAGCCGTGCCCAAGAACGATGCCCGAAGTGTCCGGTTCTTCCTCACAAATGCAATTCTTAAAAGCCCATCCCACTCCTCGTATGCGATTTGCGGACGCGGGAATTTCGGCTCGATGCGCACTACGTTGCTTTCAACTTGTGGTGGGGGGTTGAAATTGTTGCGGCCGACTTTCATGATGTGGCTCACTTTAGCCCACATCTGCACATTTACGGACAGACGGGAATACAGTTTTTCACCGGGCTTTGCGAAGAGGCGCATGGCGAATTCGCGTTGAAACATGAGGATGCAAGAGCGGGGTGGGTGTGGGAGTGCGAGGAGTTTGAAAACGAGTGGCGAGGAAATTTGGTAGGGTGTGTTGGATATACAGACATCGAAGCGTGGTAACTCGGTTTTGATCACGTCGCCTAGTACAACCTTGAGTCGCTTGGCCTCTGGTGTACCTTGTACACGCTTAGTCAATTCGGCGGCCATACGTGAGTCCATTTCTACGGCGGTGACGGCTTTGGCAGCTTTGAGGATCAAGATTGTAAGATTGCCAGTTCCAGGGCCGACCTCAAGGACGTGATCTGATTGTTTGAGAGATGCCTTTTGCACAATTGCTGTGGCCACGCCTGGGTTCTTGAGAATATGTTGGCCTAGGTCTTTGTCCATCTTGAAGATGGAGTGTGCCGCTGAAGCTTTCGCGGAGGGTTTTGCATATGGAGATGAATCCGGAGCGCCATTTGTGCGTTTCCTCTTGTCTTTGGGCATTTTGTCGGGTATAGAGTGGGCAAATGTGGGTGTGGTTGGAGGGTTGTGTTTCCTGGAGGAATTTTTGGGCCCTGTTATCGATAGGCTTTTTTGGCGGGATGGCGCTCGGCTGGGTCATGTGATTTGGCGTCAACTTCCGTGACGCGTCTGAAAGGCCATCGGACGAACTGCGGCGACGACATCAACTGGCTTCGATTTCAGCTTTCCGTTCACCTTCCTTCGAGAAATTCTTGGCTCTTGCTGTCTGAATTTGATTTTGCAATACGACCTTTATGCTAGTTCCCGGTCCTTTAGCCACTCCTCACTTACAACTGTCTTTTGCGCGATTCCTCGTCAAGTCTATCCACCTGCAACAGCACACTACTCGTCTTCATCACGCTGTACCTTCCCAATCTTTCCCTTTCCGGCTGCAACATCGGATTCCCCATCTTCGTCCATCTCTCGCACAGAGCTCTCTGTCAAGTTACCATTCTCACCTGGGGTGTAGCCACGCGCATCTTCAATTGTCAACACAATTCGACTGCCTGCCCCCAAATGCATATTTAAGGTCTTCCGCCCTTCGACCTGTCTATAACCCCTACACCGTACTGAGAACCTCTTCGCGTGTTTCCTCCACGCTCCTGAGAGGCAGCCATTGCCGCCTTCTCTTGCCAGCGCGATCCGACGGCTTGTCAAGTGCTTATTCAAGCTCTTCAGTCCTCTGCATCTCCGCAACTACTATACCACAGCACTACAGCTGTACTGAGAAGCTCCTTGCACACCTCCTCTACGTCCTTGGGGAAAAGCCATCCTTACGGCCTGCCGCCGAATGTCTGCTTAAGGTCTTTAGCCCCCCGACCCCGCCACAACACCTACACTATAGCTACACTGTCCGACTTTTCGCGCGCCTTCTTCACGTTCCTGCGGATAAACTACTCTCACCTTGGCTTGTTAGCACGAACCAACCGTTTGCCATCAAATACCTATTTAATCTCTTCGCTCCCTCAACCTCTCAATATATCCCACACTGCAGCAACACTGAGCAACCCCCCGCGTGCCTCCTCCATACTCTTGGCAATTCATCACACCATGGCAAAGAAACTTCTCAGTCCCTTCCCTGGCCCTTCCCTTTCCTCTGTTGATGAGGGTCTCTCCAGGCGCAACAAGAGGAAGGCCGCCACTGACGCTGCGCCAGCTATCACACATGCTGCACCAGCTGCGACTAAGCGCACCAAGATAGTAACGGCTTCCGATGCGAAGAATGATACGGCTCCTCTTTCAAGGCAACGTGCAGCAAAGAAGGTGAAGGTTGATGAAGAGTTCACTGATGAAGATGTGGCTGACAGCAAGGTCAACGTCAAGACCACAAAAAAGACTGCCAGTCGCAATACACAGGAAGGTATTGCCCCGTTGACTGAGCGTACAGAGGACACTCCGCTCCGAGTTGGCGCACATGTTAGTGTCGCTGGAGGTAAGTCCTTCACCCTCTACCTCCCACTAGACATAGACTAACGTTTCCTTTTGCTACGCGTAAATTAGGCGTTCACAATGCCGTCACCAACCTCTTGCACATTGGGTATGTTGAACTTGGTAGGTTTCTCCTGCGATCGAAATAGGCTGACACTTTTAGTGCCAACGCTTTCGCAATCTTCATGAAGAACCAACGCAAATGGGGTAGCCCAGAGCTAGACCCCAAGGCTGCCGAGCTGTTCGTTGAAGGCTGCAAAAAGCACGGTATCGACGTTGCTAGCTGCTGCTTACCCCACGGCTCATATCTTGTCAACCTTGCCCACCCTGACCCAGAGCGCAAGAAGCAGTCCTACGACTCGTTCCTGGATGATTTGGCACGCTGCAACAAACTGGGCATTAAACTTTTCAACTTCCATCCCGGTAACGCCAATGCCACCACTCATGAGAATGGCATCAGGGTGATTGCAGAGAACATCAACCAGGCCCATAAGGATCCATCCAGCGGCGAGGTTGTCACAGTCATTGAAACCATGGCATCTTTAGGCAACACCATTGGCGGCACCTTTGCCGACCTTGCTAAGATCATTGAACTCGTTGAGAATAAGGATCGCGTAGGCATTTGCCTCGACACCTGTCACGTTTTCGCAGCAGGCTACGATCTTCGCACTCCTGAGGCCTACACCACTACGATGAACGAGTTCGATAGAGTGATCGGGCTAAAATACCTCAAAGCTCTCCACATCAACGACAGCAAGGCTCCGCTCGCCAGCCACCGGGACCTTCATGCTCGACTTGGTACCGGCTTCCTTGGCTTACGTGCCTTTCACAACATCGTCAACGATGAGCGTCTCCATGGTATGCCAATGGTGCTCGAGACACCCAACAATACCATCGACGAGACTGGAAAGAAGGTTGAAGACAAGGGTATCTGGGCCCGGGAAATCAAGATGCTGGAACAACTCGTGGGCATGGATACCAACTCTCAAGATTTCAAAGATCTGGAGGCCAAGTTGTCTGATGAAGGAAAAGAGGAACGTCAGAAGATTCGAGGCCAGGCTGACCGCAAGAAGACAAAAGATTCTAAGCCAAAGTCAGCAAAGCCGAAGAAGAGCAAGAAGGCCGAGAGCGAAGAAGGGGAGGAGGATGATTGACCTTCTTCACATGAACAAGCTTATTGGATGTTTCCCAGGCTTTCGTTGTTGAGCATGGTCTGGTAAAACAGACTTTGTTAGATACATATGAAGTGCGATCAGATTTGTCCTCTCAAAATGGTTTTGCTATCCATATCCCAAGATCTACGTCTCTGAGGGAGAAACTTGCAAGTATGTCAGATTGGCCTTCTGATAGTCTAAACCTAGTTGAAAAATCATCTATTTTGCTGAAACATCATGGTGATTCATTTTTCCCTGATTCGGGACTACTCAGAATCTGTACTGAGCACGCTGTTGTCCCCTCTCCGAAAATAGGCAAGACCTACCCCACTCGATAACAAGGCCTACTCTTAGGGAAAGGTGGACAGATGTCTAAACCACCACAGCGATAAGAATGCAAGGAACAAGTATGTTTAGGATTCTATGCTATTGTTTTGTGGGTGTCATGACTTGCATGTAGAATATGTCAGTGGCTAGGTTATTGCAGCACATGAGCCGAGCGTACCGACATGACGGTAATAGTCCCGGCAATAGAGTAGGGCCATGCAGCTACACAGCCCAAGAATTTCGATGAAATACCTCATGGCCCCAATAATTAAAAGCAGGCCAAGCCCGAAAAGAGGCTGTGCTAACGAGTTAGCCTAAGGTCAGCCGGTGCCACATTTGTGCTTGAAAGTATGGGGAAACAGGTTACATACAGGACCAAAGTACGAAGGCTATTGAACGCATAGCAATTTAGTCTCGGGCGAGAGGCCCCTATGCTGTTGTTCGGTGGGTGGCTGTGTCTAAGCTGCACATTGTGACGGGACGTCAGGGATTGGTTGTTACCTTGACGGAACCTGCAGTATGTGACCTGCTTGGTCTTTCAGGACAAAGTAGAAGGGATTGTGCCATATTTAACAAGGCTGTTACACAGACATTCGTGTGTACCTCTTATAACAAAGGTAGAAGTTCTGCAGCTTGTTGGAAACAACACTTGGAATATCCGCAATGCAGTAATGAGGGTCAGCGAAGAATCAATGGTGGTCCCAGGACAGCAACGGAGCACTTTGAGCAACCGTGCATAAATCTTGGTGGTCCTCGGCTATTGATTTTTGTTGACGAGGGCCAGTTTTCTATCAATAGAGACGCTGACCCGGACCCAATGTTTAGACCCAATGACTAAACAAGGTCGCAGGTTCGTGTAGAATGTGGAGATGCCAAACCATGCTTTAAAATTCCCAGGATATCTTCAATTCAGCCGGATTCTTTTCTAGTTTCTGAGAATAGTAGGCTTCTGATTGAAGCAATTTTGCTTGCTGTCCAAGTAAAACATGCAGAAGCATTGGTCCAGTGTTTTCTTCACATCAATCAAACGTTGGCAATGGTAGATCAGGCGACGGAGATGCCGTTAGTGTCTACCAGATTAGAGTGGCGAATTTGAAGAATCCCATAAGCAGCTGCTCTTGGTCGCAGATCTGAGCGGATAATCTCAATACGTTGATCAACGCAATTTAACATAGCAACGAGTAAACCACTCTGATCAAGAACAAGCCTCGTGGTGGGAAAGGCGTACGCCTTCAGTTAGGTCCACAACAACCACATCTTCCGGTTGGTCCATTGATTGTGGCGAACCTTGATGTATCATGCATAGGGTTGTAGGCTGCGCCTTAGATTGAACGACGATCTTGCGCAGCAAAGCGCTCGTGTGTGAGTTGCGATGTGTTCTGTAATCTATCTGGTAGGTATCAGCATTTTTAGACAGGGGTATATGACGGGGAGAGCGAAGTAGAGTCTTCGAGCAGGCTTAGCATGGTGTGTGTGACTGAATGATGGTGTGCTTTGGGTAACAACAAGAAGCGCTAACCTAATTTGGCACATGGTGTCTTGGCAAGTGTCTGCACTTGACTGTTTTGTGCCTGCGAATTGTGACGACGTGAGCAACCCGGATTCCAGAGACTCGAATACCGTCTGCCTGATACATCACACTGACCCAATCTTCGATTCGTATCCATTCAGAGCGTTCGAGCTAGGGTTCGGTTGGATCCCGTACCGTGCAACAAAAACAACCTCGGCATGTCTAATCTAGCTCCATTAGGATCCATCCTGCGAACACGTGAGCCAACCTGCATACTAAGCCCCCTTCCAGATGGCATGTTCATCGTGACTTCGGGATGGACAGGAACCAACCTTGTGGGCCTAAGCCTTGTCCACTAACCATACCAGTACCGCTACCCAAGTTGCGTAACTGGGACGGCAATTCTGCCGTTTGCTCCTACCTAATACCATCGTTCATATGAACCTGATACGCGTCGCCGGCTAGACGCCCAAACTACATTCTATCGTTATACACTCTTATGACGTCGGAGAGGCTTACTTTGAAGCTGGAAAAAACAATCATCGGCTCTCATCCTGCGATATTGTGAACGGCACCAACAGATATGGTCGGCGTACCAAAGAGCACCGGATGTGCTATATGTCGTCAACGGAAAATCAGTAAGTAAAAATAATACGTCGAGGCTTCAATCTCGACAGAGGCTGACTGGGACAGAATGCGGTAGAGACCCTGTCTCAATTTACCGAGAATATTGCTAACTCTCGCATCAGACGAGACTTGGCCCAGCTGTCTGAATTGCCAAAAGAATGGCAAAGGCTGTCCTGGGCCTCCCTCACGGCATACTTTCAGGGATTTGGGACCCAGACTAGCTATAAGGACTGCAAATGTAGTAATGAATGACCATGCAGTGGTATTCAGTGGGTCACCTGTAGAGCTGGAATATAAAACGGCTAACCTGCGTGTTTAGATCAACCGGGTAAAAGCCTCAAGCAATTAAATGAGACGTTTGTAGGAAATGGCTCCGTTATTCGCAAGTTTGGGATGGTGAAAAATGGCGCTGCATCAGGGAGGAGATCGTCACGACGGTCCAGCAGTCAAAGTTTGAGTCCACCAAAATCACCCTTCCTCAGGCAACCATCGCCTTCTCAACACCATGAACTTGCCCGTGCCTTGATCGCGGCCACGACGACAGGTGGATGTGGGGTGCGTATGGATGTTTTTGGTCCATTCATACTTGAGGTACCATCAAGAATTGGGCATAACGCCGCTCTCGACGCCGCTGCAGCTGTGCTTGTGAATGCACACATATCCTTGGTTCATAAGAAGACAACGATCAGCCCACAACTGTATCTCAGGGCCATCAAAATGCTTCAGACATGTCTCGAGGACCCTCAACAAGGGATGTCTGCGAATACGCTGTGTGCTTCGCTACTGCTCAGCTTAGTAGAAGTGAGTTGATAAGACCATGTTGCAGGAGTTCCTGTTTGACCGGATATCATAGGCTTTGGCTGGTCCCCGAATAGGCAATCGCTACTTGGCCCACGTAGGTGGCGCCGGACGCTTGATCGAGTTACAAGGTCCAGAACGATACCAAGACATGTTCGCAAAAGAGATGCTTCGTTTTAACAGAGGTGGTATTGTGAGTCTCGCACCCGATTGTCCCATTAAACATTCTTTTCCCCTTATATGGTTGGTTGTGTCAACCTCAACTGCTATATCAGATCCATTAGGACGATCAGATCCATGCTTGAGGAGGTCTTTATTGACAGTAAATTGCAGATTGTTACTTCAATATATGAGCGCAAGCCATGCTTTCTTGCTGCTCCAGAATGGCGAGACATAGCTTTCGATAAACAAGGACTTAGTTTTGAAGACTCTCTTCAGACAGACCTTACACAGTATATGGCAGAGTTACCCGGTATCCTGAAAGACCTGAAAGAATTGAACCATCAAGCTACATTTCAGTCTATGAGCAATCGCCTCGACTTCAACACAAACAACAACAATACGAAGATTGATATACCCATATCCGACCATTGCGCTTCACTCGAATTTTCGCCTAATAAGTTCGATAGCTTTGACAGCATCAATTTTCTCGATAACGTAGATCCTCCCGGCACCACACATCCAGTCAGCGCAGCAAACCCCACCCACACTCCAGCGAAAATCGCCCTTTTCATCAAAGTACAAAATCTTAAAGATGCACTTTGTGATCTTGGCATTCACATGAACGCCAAGCTCGCCAACGGTTCTACCGTTGTTGAACTGCCCTCGATGGAAGAAGGCAGCCCAATGCCCACCTCGTATCACTTCACTAGTAGGCGCAATATGACAGGTTATAGCGTATTCTGGTCACTTCTCATCTTGACAAACAAGGTCATGATGCGACTCCTACCACCGTACGATCCAATTGTTTATGAACTGCAGTCTGAATGTCAATCATTGGCCCTCGAGATCTGCAAGACATGGGAAGACGCTTGGGAAACCAAACCAATAGGTGCACTCCATCTAGGGCTAAGCTTTGTTGTTGCTTATGAATACTGCAAACCTGACGTGAAGAAGTGGATCATCAAAGGCATGAATTCTCTCCTTGATTTCCAAATGGTCGATGCATTTCGATGGTCTGACGAGGTTGTGACCATGATGAGTGGAAAGTTGGCTGGTGAGGGGCCAGATTTGAACTTTTCCAACGTTAGATTGTCAGAAGAGACATGAAAGCCCAACTAAAATAACCAAGTGGAAATGCATACCTAAGTCTGCGATAAAGGCTTGGTAATGCAACAGCTTCCGTGTCTCAGACGACTTTGTTTAGTCTTCGATATTTGCAATACCTTGACAGAGTCTGAAAGTCATCATTCAAAGGCAAACACAATCAACGGTGCCCAGTTGTGTTAGAGGGCTATCTTGCGGTACCAAATCAGCCATACGTTCTGATATCTACACTGGGGTTTCGCCTCAGATCGTCCGATGAGTTAAGCATTTGCCGGGAGGGTGAGGAAAATAACGTTAAACTAATACGGCAAACTGTAATTGTCATGATGGGAACAGCGTGATATGCTTCCTTTGGCCTAAAGGTTCACATAGTGCTGGCTACAATCCAAGACATGCCCACGCAAAAGCCGGAATTTGAGTCCCACAGCTCCGCACTGCACCCTTCATCACACGGACACAATGGAGCCTGGAG
The DNA here is from genome assembly GCA_028456385.1 of Ophiosphaerella korrae. Lineage (NCBI taxonomy): Eukaryota > Fungi > Ascomycota > Dothideomycetes > Pleosporales > Phaeosphaeriaceae > Ophiosphaerella > Ophiosphaerella korrae. The sequence goes on from JALNQF010000015.1 coordinate 26,270, forward strand.
AATCAAGTTGAATGACGAAAACCGGTCATATACACAGCTTCAAAACAGATAAAGCATCTCGTCGTTGTTTCGGAGTTCTTTCTAATCGATATATATATATATATATCACTCCCCGTACACATTAACAAATATTAAGGCAATAAAAAACGAGTCTAAGATCACACACAGCAGTCTTTCTAAATTCTAGCTTGATCATGTTCGTGTAGTCACCATCCTGCTGCCTAAAAACAATAGTACTGTAAGCACGAACTCCAGGGAGCAGATACTGAACAAACCAATCCATCGCCTACCCGGCATACCCGACTTTACGATTTTCCATCTGATATGCTGCATTTCTTACACTCTGCGCTCCCGATAATAGCCCCCAGTCCCGACTTCAGGAATATCATGGCCAAGTTCTGGATTTCCAAAGCCTTCACGAATGATATCTTGCGGAACACTCCAAAGCGCAGGAAATATGTTCAAAGTGCCATTATCATCGCTATTTAGGGCACTCACAAGGAGCACGGGCTCGCAGTCTATCGCTAACAGCAGTTCATTTTTTCAAAGCGAGCATGGATGCAGCACCAGCAATGATGACAGCGCCGTTCGTGTTGTTGTAGTTTGGATGTTGGTCGAAGTTGAAATACCAATTCGAGTCTCCTGGAAGCAACGCATGGTAGTCAAAGTTTGCGGGGGCGGAAATGAGTATCGCATTGAGCGAGGCATTAGTCGTGTGGATTTTGGATTGTGCGGTGACCCGCAGGGGCAGAAAAATAGGGAAGAAGAAGGACAAGAAGATCATATTGAATGATGAGACGCCTACAACAAGACTAGCCAAGACTCAAAGAAAAGATTTTCTTGTATGGTCTTGCTTCACACTCTGCTCCTATTTTCCTGGCCAATAATCTGGGTTTGTTTACAATGAGCACAGTCTAATATGAAGGAATGCAACATGCTTTAGTGGAAGCAGGAAAGTTCTATGACCATAGACTGAACTCTCCTATTGTAGTTAGGAGAATATCGGTCCGAATATCGGTCCGAAGTGCTGGAAAATGTGTGAAGGAACACATATATACCCCAGACTCTCAATAAAGCGGTTGTCACAACCCACCTAAGGGCAGATTCACCCGTGAGATACTCTAAGATGCGCTTAATATTTGTCGGCATGTATTGCAGATGTTCGGAACCGCCACTGGCGAGAAACACCAGGCACCTAGATGCCACGTTGAAACCGGGACCTGGTTTGTGAGCAGTATATCGAGAGTTAGATGTTGCATTTTGATATCGAAGCCCAAGTTTCCACAAGTTTCTATTCAACGCTACAAAGCTTATTTTAATTAGACTGCTAGACAAGAATCTCTAGGTACGCAATATCACACCTACGCATATTTGAGCGCATATGCAGTCGTGCACATAAATGCCTATGGTACCAAGATACAAGCAAGCAAACAATAGTTGCTTTTATTGGTTCCGGCGTACTTACCTACGAGTTCTCTTTTGTTGGATCATGATTCAAGCCTTTTCCAGCAGATGTGATTGAGCCCAGGACATAATCTAATATAGGTATCAAAGGGATGAACTTGTGCTTCAAACGTCATCAATCCATGTCTAAATATGCTTGAATATGAGGCCGCACCAACAGTCCCCTTTTACTCTGCGATTGACGCCCTGTAATCAAGGTGAGCGTGTGATAACGCCCCAGTACTGCAGCAACAAGGAAGCTGGTTACGTGCAAACATAATTCCTTCAGATCTTGGATAACTAAAAAAGATGCTATCCTTCACGATATTTACTTGGGGAAGCGATTTTTGAGCATTTAAAGGCAGCACAATTAAACGTACCTTGTTGAATAATTGTAAGAGACTCTATGGTTATTAGTCTAGCCATTGTCCACTGCCGGCGAGCCTTAGGGAACGCCACAATACGTAGTCGATTTAACGCAAGTGAGTGATTTGTATGGCATAGCTGGTAAAAAGTCACACCCAATCTTATAGTCGAAGTACAAATTCATTTTAATTTCTGGATGACTGGGGTACAAAAGTAGATTGAAGCACAGTTGTCCGGATACAGCGAGAAACCGAGTTGGCTTGAGATAAATACCCTGGCTTTAAATCATGAAAGGCAGTAATATTCCGGATGGCTAAAAATATTAAGAAGTTCTACAGCCCAAGCTTATGCCATTCTAGTGTCCTCATGTATTTCTTCCCTCCGCATCATATACGACATGATACCCCAGAGGCCTCGCATAGCTTCAGTGCGATCATCGACCTCGAAAAGGTCAAACCACCGTGTTCTCTGTAGCTGCGGCGAAAAACAATTTGGATCTGTGGGACTGCTTTCGGGAAGTACGCCTTCCGTGAGGTAATCTAGATAGAGCCGGTGTACACGCAACCGCAACACACTAATATGGTGGTTCAGTGACGAAACCATGAAGACCTAGATATGAGGTTAGTATGTTAATAGTTTGCCGCATATGCCAAGAACTTACGTCGTCCCATTCCGAGCTCTTGTCTTTTCCGATTGCTTCATACACAATCTTAGGGTCCCAAGAGGGATGGCTCGGCCTGAGAGTCTTCCATATCTCTGCAGGGGTAGGCCTACGGCGGGTTCTAGAACCATCTGAGTTTCTTTGGACAGGCTTCTCCTCTTGTATGGTACTTGTTTCTTTGGCTACTGCTTCACCAACCTCACCTCCAGGCCCACCACCCCATCGTTCCCGAGTCGTCCACCACTTACCTTCGCCAGCCCGTATCTCGGTTTTACCCTCTCTCGCTCTTTCTTGCGCTAATAATAACAACCCACCGAGCTCACGCACAGCGTCCAGTACAGATTCAGTTTCGAGTGTGGCCGTAGAACCAAAATTAACGTCCGCTCGACACTGAATACCGAGTACAGGCCCTTCCATCCAGCCCTGCCGTGCTTTCGCCCTATCCTGAGGACCTCTCCAAGCAACTGAACTCATCCTTACAGGAAAGCGCACGTTGTCAAGCCTAAGCACGGGTGGTCGTCTATGTTGCGATAGTGTCACACCAAATGCCCATGCTATTGGCTCAAGGAACGCTCGTACACAGTCGATACGATATTGATCAGGCATTTCTGCACCATTCCCAATACGATAGCCACGATAGGAACCCTGGGAGAGGTCGACTGGCGTGTTTGAAGGCTCTAGGATTGTAGCCCATGGAACTTTTGGAGGCGCAGCCCTTGCAGGGAGGGTGCGACTTGAGTTACCCAGGGATAGTTGAGGAGCTGATGTACCGCCAGGGATTCCGTTTGACTTGACGGGCGGAACTGCTGTTGGGCTGTTCACCGCTTCTACCCTTGGTTTCTTACGGGGCTCTTCTTCACTAGGGCTTCCGAGCTCGGATCCTGTCTCACCTGGTGTTTCCCCATCAGGAACGCCTGTTTTGATAATCGTAGGGTCTTGGGGCCCTGCACTACTACTCTGGATAGAACCTGGGCTCGGTGGGCAATATTCATCCAGCGAGTTGTCCCAATAGTAGGCCATGTTATCAAGCCCTTCCCAGAATTTTCGGTAATGAGCTAACCTTAAAGGTGCCTGGCCTCTGCTGCCTTTACGAGTAAGCGTCGAGAACGCATCATCATTACTGAAAAGCAGTTCTCTTGCCCGGACGAAGAATTCGTTATGATCGGGCTTCCTTCGACCATTGCTAAGGAGAGTGACAGCAGATCCAGAAGACATCAAAAGATCTATATGTTCTGGAGGTTTCAACCATTCCTTAGGAGGCAGGTGCGATCGCGCGTTGCTCGATGACAAGCATAGTAGTGTTTCGAAATCACATTGTGGTTGAAACTTGACATTGAGAAGGGCTAGCGTATCCCTGGTGACGTCTGACGGCTTCTTCAAAGCCAAGAAGTGCGCCGAGATGCCGGTCTCTTTGTTTGCTGTCCAGGAAGGTGGTGGGCCAGAAGGCGATGGATTGGGTGGCTCAAAGGACGGAAACGCTACAGGAATTGGTTTCGATGGAGGCGTTCTCTTCTTCTTCGTGTCATGCTGGCCCGCAAGTAGATTACCTAGGAAAGGTGGCTTATATCAGCATCGTTATGGCACGTGCCTGGGACATCTCAGACGAAACGTGTGTGATGTGTTTGCATGGAGCAGGAGGAACGAAAGCAGCAAACATGCAGGCCGTGCACTGCAAGGCCACGAGCAGATGGGTTGTAGCGGGATGAAAGATTCAAAAGAGTTCTTTAGTGTTTTTGAGACGTTCGGTGAGACGATGACGGGAAGAGTGAAAGAGCCAACGTGCCGTGGCGGCACTGAGGCAATGACGTGATTGGTTGGCAGGAAATAGGGGAGCAATGCGTGACGAAGACATACCGCTGAAGTTGAACATGTTAGGGCGTTTAGACGCCTTTCTTCTTTATCATCGGTCGACAAGTTGGTTGATGGTGATGTCGAGGAATGGTTGACGTGGTGCCGTGCATGTGCGTGCAGCGTTGCAGCGTTTGCGCATCCTGGGAAAGCGTGTCGCGCGTCGGTTGCGTCTGTAGCCGTCTCGGTGCATCTTGCAGCTCTAGTATTCTCTCCATCTCCACAATGATGCCTGGAGTGCCTACAACCGCCATATTGGTGTCGCATAACGATTCAGTCAGAACTATCTTGCACTGAAGGCCATTTGACAGCTGTCATGCCTGCGACTGCGTACAGCTTGGCCGCCGGGGCGTGCAGCATCTTCGAGTATTCGCAACCACCAACGAGATAGAGCATAGGACCCAGTGCTCCATGAATACATCGCTGCCGCCCTGCACGCTCGCATAGACTAACTGAGGGGTTGGGCTTCAAGCTGGAGGCGGTTTTGAAGTCACGTGCGGCTAACTAGGTCGCCGCCTACCCATGCCGCCAACGGCAGACAGATGGCTGCTGTGCACCATCACTCGCATACGACAAGGCCCGGGCTATCCTCGCAAAGGGCTGCGAGCATGTCCTGTCCAGCAGAATATCTCTCGGCTGAGACGGCCATGGCAGCACCGCTTAGACGTGCGAGGCCAGCATTGCTTCAGAGCGGTATCTGATGCGAAGCGCGTTTCAGAACCGCCCAAGCGCACTTCCTCATGCCAACGGTTGACTACCATCCGGTTCCTCTTCCAACGTTCACTAACATCTCGCTTTGTGATCCTCATGTACACTTTCCACTAAACGATTTCTTCAATTTCCCAAGCTAATATGCTCAAAGCGCCCACGGCGCTTGGTTTCTTTTCTCTCCGTCTCTTCTTCTAAACCCTTGCTGGCGTTTCTCTCCATGAGCCTCTAGCCTGCACATGGCCTCTCCTCAAGAGTCGATCACGACGGTAAACGGGCGGCGATGTACTCGCTCCCGGGCCCGAGCTGCGGCTACTTCTGTCCTCACTACAGAGCAGCCATCAGTTGTTACTCCCACTGAATTTACCTCCTCCACAGCCCCAGCACAGGCACCGCAGATACAGTCAAGCGCTGTCGTAGCTCCTTCTCTACCGCTCGCTATATCATCCCAACCAGCGCCTCCTTCTTCACCTCCAACAAGTCAGCCAGTGGCCGCGCCGACTACAACGCCAGCGGCAGTCTCTTCGGCAATAGGTACGATAAGTGCTGTTCCTATCCTATCCACGCCACCTACCATACTCGCAAATGTCGCGGTGTCTGGACCAGTAGTGGCATCTTCACTAGCGCCGACAGAAGCTAGCAGCCCAGTGGCGGCGGTAGTGGCACCACAGGTTTCTGAGGCGACTCTGGCTGCTCCAACAATTCTAGCTCCAACAAGCTCTGACACAATACCTGCAGCGGTCCCTCCTCCTTCCCCCGGTCTATCTTCCGCCCCGGCTCCTTCCTTCACAGCTCCAGGAGCAATCAACTCAGTCATCTTTCAAACGTCTCTGGCTGTCAGCCAACAGCCATCAAGCCAAATAGCCACCCCCTTGGAACCGACTTCAGTAGAAAGCCCCGTGGCTGCGCAACCACAACCGACAAATTCTCTCGTACCTTCCTTACCAACTGGAGATGCGGCTGCCGGAGTTATTGGGCCTGAAAATGGAGGCGCCGATTCTGAGGGAGGGTTAACAATTCCTAACCGTGGGGATGCTAATATTGGAAGCATAGTTGGAGGAGTAATCGGCGGCGTTGCTGGTCTTGCCATCGTGTGTGCACTTCTGTTCTTTTGCCTGCGACGGCGAAAGACTCGACAACCAAAGTGGGCTGAAAAGAGAGTGGAACAACCCGGTTTTGTGGAGAAGGTGAAGGCTGTACCAGCAGGCATTGGTGCCCTAGCAAGGAAACTCAAGGGCAAAGTTCGACCATTAAAAAATCCATATCAACGACACAGCCAACAGGATAGCATTAGTTCGATCTACTCGACCGACCAAAATGGTCGTGCACGTTCTATGAGCGAACCTCAGGGGGCCTTCGCCGCCAACTACCCTGCACGACGATCTTCGAGTAGAAGGAGCGAACGAAATCGACTACGTAAGAAAAACGGCAGCGTGTCTTCTCAATCTATCCAGGAAGAAAGGGGAAAACCTCTTTTTGACCCTTTTGCTGATCCAGAGCCACCCAGGGCACTATATTTGTCTAATCCAGATGCCCCGTCCCCTGGCGTACTCACACCACAACCCGCAATAATACCTGCGAACCCATTTTCGTCACCTTTAGATGGCGCTGCAGATGCCCTAGGATCTTCTGTTTTACCTCCCGTACTAGGACATAAACGCACAATAAGCTCGGCATCAGCACTGAGCTCCCATCCCGCCAACTTTGTATTCCCACCACCTACCAACACGACAAGTAGGGGCCCCCAAGCACCGACCGGTCAAGCTCCGCCACCGAAGCAAAAACGTCGCTCATCGATAGCATACCCGACTTTTGATGCTACATCAACAGCGGCTTCTGGCAATTCAGACTACTCTTTGTATAGTGAAGTCGGAGCGAATCGACCTGCCACGGGCATGTTCACCCCAGGCCTACCTACTGGTCGAACAGTGCGACAATCTGACCCCTTTGATCTTGATCGTCCTGAAGTTTTGGGTTTCGGGAATGTAGCTGGTCGGAAGGAAGTCCGAGACACATTGATGAGACAAGCATCCCGCGGCAAACGCACGAGTAACTTCGGTAATTGGCGCAACACAGGCGACACGCCAGCACAAGCACAATGGTCATCATGGAACACACCCACCCGAAGGTGACGTTAAGAAAAAATATGAATGGACGAGACGACCCAAAAGGCGTGCAAGCTGCAGCTCCATAGCGCACAAGCCGCGCCACCTCACGACACGAAGCAAAAAGACCTCTGCGCAAGCTGCCTTGAGCACAAGATGCACGCTAATGACATTTTCAACCCCACACGACGATGGCAGGAAGTATTCCGCGGGCTCCATCACCGGCGCAACAGGAGCACATGGACCTCTGAGCAGGCAGCATATTGATTCCTTTTCTTCCGGTTTTCTGACGCTCTGCCACGCAACACGGCGTGCATTCCATGTACCATACCATTATCCACATTTACATGTGTCCTATCCTTTTTTCTTTTTTTTCTTTTTTTTTTTTCCATCGCCCGCAAGGTTTAGTAGGTAGTTTAGTTTAGCTTTAGAATACCCCCTCAGCGTCAGATGACATTCGCTTCGCAAAATCAAATTTCGAGCCCATTTTTCAACCATGCGCTTGGGCTCGTCTTGTGTGTGTGTGTGTGTGTGTATATGGTGTGTGATGCCTAGGCTTGGCCGAGGGTGGGTGGTGGCCTGGTGGATTAAGATGAAACGGCGGGGCCTGAGGATTTGTCATTTTTCTTGCGGCAGGTATGTCTGTGGTAATGTAATAACAAGCAAGCAAATAAGGAAATGGGTGCGTGAGTGAAAGAAATCTGTGTTGCGAAGAATCACCCCATCCTGGAGACAAGATTCTTGCTATGCCGGTACAGCACAGCATGAGATTAGATCCGCCGTGTATGCAAACGCCATGCATTGTATGAACCTAGTAATTACTCGGACCAATCCGACGCCATTTCAATATCGCACACTCCTCCTGTACTCCCGCCTCCCATCGTCCACCCAACTCCCCCTCGGCGTTCGATCCTCAACCCAGCTCTCCCTCCCTTCTATCCGCCGCCGACTAACGCTCCTTGCCCGATGTGTGCTGCGCCGCGGCTCCTCAATGTACTCGATGACCCGCGGTTCTGCGCCTCTGTGATGTAGTTGTTAGATCCATCCGACGTGCATCTTGATGTTTCTTCTTTGCATGGTTGATTTTCCGAACCGATGTAATTGGAGGGTGAACTACCTGTATTCTACGACACGCTCGACGCGCTCTTCGGATCGGCGCCAGGAGCGTGGGAGCCACATGACGCCAGCGGGAGGATGGGAGGAGAAGTTGCCGCGCCGCGGTGGAGGGTCGAAAACGCCACGGCCGCGGGTTGGGTAGGTGGTTATGCACATGATGGAATGTTATTAGGTTATTAGGTTATTAGGTTGGAGTGATTGGCAGGGACTTGGGAGGCGAGAATTGATGTAAATTACTGAGAATGAGACGAGGTAGGACGGATTTTGTAGATCAGATGGATGCGCGCGGTTCCATGGGTAATTCAAGGTTGGTAGAAGCAGTGACGTGTGCCAAGTTTCACGGATGTCGGCCATACGATAACGTCCTGCAATTGATACGAATTCGGAAGTCAAAGGTATCATGATTCTATTTATACATATAGTACAGCTTCTCATGGAGAGGACTTTTCAAACTCGGTCTTGCCGTCTTTTATCGTCGCATATTGTACCGTGCTTAACGCGTCTGTTGAAGTCAATGGAGTCGTTGTGCCACTAGCTGCAATGTCTTTGATTTCTTCCTTGATCTTGCGTTCGACTGCATCTTGGACAATGCCTGGTGGGCTCTCAGCAATCTCGTTGACGTCCCGCAGGGTGAGGATGTCGCTAAGACGCGAGGCACGCGATTGAAGCAAAAGAGTGCTTGGGCCCTCGAAGCGAAGGAACAACTGGTGTGTGTTAGATATGGAAGGCGCAAAGAGAAAGGGTCGGGCCATGCTTACTCGGTCGCCCCAGATTGTTCTCCACATCCACGTCTTGAGGGTGTGGAGTGCTGTTGCTAGTGTTCGCCATGCTGCAGATTGAGTCACATTGCGGACAAAGGTGACATTCTGCGCAAGCGATCCGAGGCCGAGGTCAGGGACCTGGAAGCGGAGGTTGGTTGACTTGAAGCGAAACGGAAGAGGCGGCGTTGTGGAGGCGGTATAGGCGACGACATTACTGGGATGGGCAACATAGCTTTCGCCCGATTTGACTTGGACCTGGTAGATCTGGCCGCTTCCTGCGAGTGCGAGCAAGCCCCGGCCGGTGATGTACGTGTTCCCCCAATGGGCCACGCCCAGCTTGACGTTGTACTGCGGCTTCAGGGCCAGCGTATGGCCGGTCCAGGCGAGGAGAGCCTGTCGCTGGCTGATGACCCAATCCTGGCGGCCATCCAGGTTGACCGACACTATGCTTGAGATGGGCGACTTGGTGGAGATGAGGGCGGTCACGGGACTGGTGGAGGAGACTTTGTGGTAGAGAAAGGGAATGCCGACGGGCGCGCGGCGGAAGGGCTCGAGGAAGGAGAGGGTGGACCGCGTGTTTTCCGACTTGCCACTGAGGCCGACGAGCGTGCCGCGCCGCGTGTAGAGCGTCTGCGAGGCCGAGAGCGAGACGGAGAGAAGCGAGAAGGGCGTGCCGAGGACGTCAAAGCGGGCGTCTACATGCAATCATCAGCCATCAATGTTTTATTCTGCCATGCTGCACGTCTGTATAATTCATGCCGTACCTGGCGACGCAGGGGCGACCGAGGATGCGTCGACATGGACCTCGGGCGAGATGCCGCCGCTACTGGCTGCGTGGACGTGGATGCATCGTGCAATTGGCCTGGCCAGAGCAGCCCGTCGAAGCATGGTGGTGGAGGGTTGGTCGCATCTGATAGCTGCGTCGGTTTGGGTTAGGCTAATGGGCTTCCCAGCGTCAAACACGCCAAACATGCGGGAGGAGAGCTCCAGCCGAGCAGCTCCAGCCGAGCTACCCCAGCCAGGTACTCACACCTTCCCCCTCCAACCTTCTGCCACACTCCAGCCTTCTTTCACAGACATCTGGCCCCCGCCTCGCCCAATTGCTCGGCCTGAACATGTAGCAGCCACTCCGCCCACCATGCTCATCCCCCCGCTTGCCCGCGCCGCCCACCGGCCAGGCTTCCGAGCCGCATCGTTCCCATACTATGCCACGCGCATCTTCACCACCTCGCCGCTGCACAGAAAAGATGTCCATGGCCAACGGCCGCCGGTGGGCCTCAAGTTGGCCGCGCAAGAAAACGCCTCTGCAAAAGTCAAGCTCGCAAAGCCAGACCCCCTACTGCAGGAGCAGATACTAAGCAGCCAGGAGCAGCGCAAGGCCGACTGGGCCATTATGAAGGAAATGTCAAAGTACCTGTGGCCCAAGGACAGCATGGGAACTCGCTTCAGGGTCGGCCTCAGCGTAGGCTTACTCGTCGGCGCAAAGCTGCTCAACGTCCAAGTCCCCTTTTACTTCAAGAGCATTGTAGACGCCATGAACATAGACTTTCTTGCTGTCGGCGGCACGGCATGGACCGTGGCTGGCTCCATGATCGTAGCATGTAAGCTACAAGAACCAATACCATTCCAGCCTCCATTCTGACGCAATCTCCCTACCAGATGGCGTCACGCGCATGTCTGCAACCATCTTTCAAGAACTCCGAAATGCCGTCTTCGCAAGCGTCGCTCAAAAGGCCATACGAAAAGTAGCATGCGGAGTTTATGGTCACCTGCTCAGGCTAGATCTGAGCTTCCATCTCACCCGACAAACCGGAGGGTTAACAAGAGCAATTGATCGTGGAACAAAGGGCATCAGCTTCTTGCTGACGTCTATGGTCTTCCACATCTTGCCAACAGCGCTAGAGATCTCCTTGGTTTGCGGTATACTGGTGCGTCTTTGCAGACCACCATTCCTACGTCAACTGACGTGACAGACGTACCAATATGGCTGGCAATTCGCCCTCATTACAGGCACCACCATGGCTGCATACTCTGCATTTACCATCTCGACGACCTCGTGGCGGACCAAGTTCAGGAAGCAAGCAAATGCTGCCGACAATAGAGCAGCCACCGTCGCGGTAGATTCCATGATCAACTACGAAGCCGTCAAGGTACTATCATGTCGCTTATCTTATCAAGCCAACTAATCAGTTGCAGTACTTCAACAATGAAAAGTACGAAGTTGGTCGCTATGATAAAGCCCTCCAAGCCTATGAAAATGCCTCTATCAAAGTCGCAACGTCGCTTGCCTTCCTCAATTCGGGTCAGAATATCATCTTCTCCTCTGCTCTCACGGCGATGATGTACTTGGCCTGTAACGGCGTTGCCACCGGCCAATTGACTGTTGGTGATCTTGTCATGGTCAACCAGCTTGTTTTCCAACTCTCCGTCCCCCTAAATTTCCTCGGCTCCATGTACCGCGAACTCCGCCAGAGTCTTCTTGATATGGAAACCTTGTTTAATCTCCAAAAGGTGAACGTACAAGTTAAAGACAAACCAAACGCCTCGCCCCTGCTGCTCAGCAAAGGCGAGATCAAATTCGAAAACGTATCCTTTGGATACCGACCGGATCGTCAGATTATCAAGAACCTCAATCTAACCATCCCCGCGGGGAAGAAAGTGGCCATTGTTGGCCCCAGCGGTTGTGGAAAATCTACAATCCTCCGTTTGCTTTTCCGCTATTACGATGCGCAATCTGGCCGCATTCTAATTGACAGCCAAGATATTCGCGATGTCCCACTTGATGATCTACGCAAGGCAATCGGTGTCGTACCGCAAGATACACCCCTCTTCAACAACACTATTGAGCACAACATCCATTATGGCAACCTAGACGCTACAGAAGAGCAAGTACATAATGCGGCGCGACGAGCGCATATCCACGAGAGTATTATACAATTCCCTGATGGATACAAGACAACGGTAGGCGAGCGTGGGCTCATGATATCTGGCGGCGAAAAGCAGAGGCTAGCAGTCGCGAGGTTAATCTTAAAAGACCCACCATTACTATTCTTCGACGAAGCTGTAAGTTACCCATTCCATTCCTCCATCCACCACCCCAGCCCATCATATTAATTTCCTCAGACTTCCGCCCTTGATACACACACTGAACAAGCGCTTCTTTCACACATCAATTCGCTCGTCCGCGAGAAGAAACGCACATCGGTTTTCGTTGCGCATCGGCTGCGCACAATTTATGACTCTGATTTGATCATCGTGCTTAGGGATGGTAGTGTTGCAGAAAGCGGGACGCATGAGACGTTAATTGATCATGGAGGGTTGTATAGTGAGCTTTGGAGTGCACAGGAGACGTTGTTTGTAGAGGAGGAGAAGGACGAGGAAAGCGAGAAGGAGAAGAGTGTGTAAGTTGGGGAATCTGGAGTGCGTGGTATAACGTGGATTAAAGGTGATTGGGAGGATCCAGGACCAAGGATTTAGGGTTCAAGGTGTGGGCTGGATATGCAAGTGCATATGTCACAACTAGGTAAATGTAAATGCTGTCGGTTATATGTCAGACCATTCATCTTTTTTCCCCAATTCTGCTTAGTATGCGAGACCCAACACAAACACAAAAGATGCTGGGAGTAGAGTTTGAAGGGATTTTCTGACAGCATGAGATAATACCGATAAAGGCAAATGAAAACATGTCACACTCGAATCGACAATTGCCATGAATTCAATCTCCTATGCTATGCAAAATATATATAAAGGCTTTTTACTCGACCATTGATAGCCAAGCATAAAAGCCAAGAAAGGTAAACAAGAATCCGTGGCTAACCAAACATCAAAAAACCAAGACGCAGTCCTCAACTCATTCAAGCCTAGCACTGAAGGAAACCGCCAGTCGCTGCGCCTTTATGCGTCATGATTCCACAGTAATAAACCAGATTGACCTTGTTGTTATCGATTTCGCCATCCTCGTAGTAAAACACAACCCTCTCATCACCCGCATTCTTGTTGCTTTTGCCGCCATCATAATACTTGCCAATCGCCAATGGATACTCGTAGCGATTCTTATCGGCGGGGCACTCTTTGGGGAATACGAGCTTGACACCCTTGGAATCGTCGTGGTCGAAGGGATGAGGGTATGATGCTTTGCCGCGTGTTTCCTTTGCGATGTGGAGGTTGGTGCCGTATTGTGCAGCGATGAAAATGTCGTTAGCACTGTAGGTCTTGCCTCCGCAGACCTTGCTTCCGGTAGGTGCGTTTTTTAACTGTTAGAAGAAAAAAAAAGTTAGTTCGGTAGGGTTAAGCTTTGTGGAAGGGATGTGTTACAGTGATGCGGTCATGTTTGACGGCTCGGACTTCAAGATCTGTTGTTGGGAGTGCGCTGGATACGCTAAGGAGGGCGAGGAATGAGGCAGTGATGGAGAACTTCATGATGTTTTTTTCAAGAATCGATACTTTGAGGTAATAGTAAAAGATGGCAAGGTTGATATTTAATGGCTAGAACTGAACATCTTGAAGCTTTATAGGCCTATCGGGAATATACTTGTCGTGGTACGTGAGTCAGTCACTAATCTGGAAAATACTCTTAGGAACACAGACGAGCCTCATTAGTGACTTGAAACTTGGGTAAGCCCTAAAATCTTCGAGTTGAATCATATGGGGCGAAAGGATGAATCGTGCAACCAGTCGACGGGAGGTACAAGTCTGCAGTCATGCTTCGTAACGAGCGTTTCTGGTTCCGGGTTGCTCGAAGCAATACCCAAATGTGGCTTTCCTACTACCTGTGGGGCCATAACACCTGCAAATGGGGAATGAGTGCTGATGAAATACTAGGGTCCCTGTCAGCAATGTCTGCAAGGAGGAAGTGCTGCACAACGCCCATGAATTATGGCCGGTAATAACTATGCGGGATTCGTCTCTTTGAATAGAAAGAACCGTAGAGAGGCCGACGCTTGGTTTTCAGGCGGTCATCAATACGAAAGCTTGTCTTGACATAAGAAATTTGATGCGTCTCAGTAGTTGCGCCTCATTCCACTAATGCAGTCGAGGCCCCCGAGGTCTCACTCCATTGGATCACGGGCCAAGCTACCTAGGCAGATAGTTCAGCTTTCAACCACCAGCAAGGACCTTTACGATCGCAGAATCATTCAGCCTCTTCGTATTTATCTAAATCCTAACACAGTAATGGTGACATGCGCATCGAGGTTGGTTGCCTTGTGACGTCAGATGAGGCGCAGCATCAGATGGAACCAAATCAAGCAACTACGGCCAGTGTCTAGAGCAGGCCAAATCAGGCTCTTCTTTCAGTTCCAAAGATCCCATCTTCATATCCCACCACCTACCTGTTGTTTCAGCACGCACAGCATACCACCTGTTTTCATCATGTCCGACGAGTGGTTTTCTTACAGGCTCGCCCCAGATGGCGATGTTGAAGACGGTTGCCACCCTGAGGAAGCACAGGCGATGAAAAACTACTTGCGTCAGAAGATTACTGTGATCGAGGCCGCTGAGGCTATCACCCATCCCATTTTAACGGCAGACAACCCCAGCGAGGATTGCATGCGCCTTTGGGGTTTCCTCATGGATGCTCTCATAGAGTTACCATCAAACCATGTAGAACCATTACTAGCGCTCATACAAGCTATCGAGAACCTTCCAGAGCCCGATTTCACAGCCATCGACGAGAGCAATCGACCATATGAGAAGCTCTGGAAAGGTCTTCCTGGATTCGGTCATTTGTGGGCCGATATCTATCAATCCAGCAACTGGAAAGATGCCGCTAATGCAGCTGTTGGCGCTGAACGCGACTCACTTCGAGAAAAGCACATCAAAATAGCAGAGATTGAGGCACGGCTAGCCAATGCAGGTCTTGGCAGCATTCCGATTGATTGGGGATACGATGTTGTGACAAAGGCTCTCGAAAATAACGACGCATTATTAGATTTTGAGGTTCCAGCTGCAGCACAATGGTTTGTCATCTGTGGCCAGCGATTTAAACAAGGGGCACAAAGTAACGAAAAGAGTTGGGCGTTGAGGCCGCGCAGTGTAAAATCGTCTGATGAGGAGCCGTCTGACGGAACTATGAACCTGGATAGATGGAGTACGTGGGAGGGTCGATTAAAAGAGCTACAAAAGCAACCCGGTGCTGTTCATGATGCTGCAACAAAGGCGCTTGATGCCATGAGCAAGTAACTCAAGTCATCACGCTATATAGCTCATTGGTTGGTCAGTGCAACGTAGAGCTCATGATTGGGATCCAGATCCAGACGAATGGCATGGAAACTGGCAAACACTTTTCCATTCTTCATATTAGAAGATTCAGAAATTGAATATTGCATGCTACTGTACCACACTCATAGTGGAATGTTCATTTATAGCAAAGATGTCAGTCAAACGATAAACATGTAGGCCGCCCATTTCTCCTTTTCAAAAATTGACTTTGATTTGGGCGTTTTAATAGAAACACAAATGCCGTCCGCTCGTGTATTGTGATAGCAAAATTCTATGTCATTAGCACGTGATCCCAACCCCCTGCCCTGACACCACGGTGCAAACTAGTCCATACTTGGCCCAGCGCCAAACTCCTCAATCAGACTGAGGCCTAACCGCGTCTCGATAGACCACGACACACTGGACAGTGTCTGACTTTATCAATTTTCTTGCTTTATGCATCACCTCGCCCAGGTGAAGTTTCTTATTGACTAAAACTTTTTGCCCGGTCGTGTGATTACATTCATGCGTCTTTTGCAGTTGGCTGGCAATAGTGTTCTCAGTCTTACTGAGTATGCGGACAATGACTTACCGCGCTATGCAATTTTGTCACATACTTGGGGTCCCGAGGAAGTTACATTTCAAGACATACAAAGTGGCGTAGGTGAGAATAAAAGAGGGTACCGCAAACTTTCGTTCTGCGGTAAACGAGCTGCCCGCGATGGCTTACAGCATTTTTGGGTAGACACGTGCTGCACTATACAGACTCACCACTGACGACAATGCCCTGCGAAAAGGGTGGCATATGCCGCCATTTTCGGCGGCAGAATATATGTAGCTTTTTCATTACAAACGTATTAATATTTCTATACTCACCACCTTTTCTCTCAGGCCCCTGCTGCCACTTAGCTGCATAAGTAGCTTAAGTCGTAGCTGAGCAACCCTGAGCCAACGCGAGCAAGCGTGATTAAACCTGATTCGTGCCTGAGCAGCATGAAGAGGGTCTAAAACTGGGTCCTAATGAGCTCGTAGGGATGTGAAGTGTTAAGGACTAGCTAGCCCTATTTTCGGCCTACTATCTTCTGTGGCTTTGCTCTTTGACCCCTGTGCTGGTAATATTCTCCTTTTGTCCACATATTAGAAGGGTCTAAAACTAGACCTGTACAGCCCTGAGCATGAATCACAGATCTACGCACAATAGGACCGGTAGGATCCGCCTGGAATTGGGGGTGTGGTAGATGAGGGTATATTTATGTAAAGATAGATTAGCATTGAACTACTCAGCCTGCTTAGATAGTAGCCCCCATCTATTGCACCTAAAGAGAAGCTCGAGCCCCTAGAGAGGCGTGGTATTACGGCATGCCACGCTTGTTGGTCGGCAAGATGGAGAATAGAACGTGGTATCTGTCAATGGGGTGCTAACAGTGGTGTCGCCCTACGTTCTCTCTTAAGCTAGATAACAAGTCTCACCTGCGCTGAGCTGTCGTGAGCGATGCGACTAAGGTTACGTCTGTAATTTTCGCGTCTTATAGTTCTACATCGTAGAACCCCGGTGGTCGGTTGGTTTGCGCGATAAAATGGTTGACAGCCTATTACGACCGCTTATGCTGGTCGTTCAACACGCTCTATTGAGCATGACAGTATGTTTGACACCTAAAATCACCTGATGCTGGGTGGTAGATTTCGTGAAGAGGGTGTGAAGCAAAGGGTATTTCTGCGTCGCTTACTCACAACTGCTGTCAGACTGGTTGAACTGCTGGGGTAATAGGTGTAAGATATAGTGATCTAAAGTGTGCATGGATACATATGTGATGATGATTAGCTCAGGTCGTAGTCTGAGCCTGTGTACGAAAATTGCAGTAATTTAGTCACGTGATAATAACTGCCCGACTAAGAATAGAAGAACACGTGCTCGGCACTAATTAGTTGAACAACGCACGCGCCCGAGCGTTGCAAACTCGGAGTCCCCTTTACCTAAAAAATTGTTCGATTATTCCCCACAACAGCCTTCGACAATGATCAGCAGGGCGTTCCCACATGTTGGGGTATTTAAAAACCCTAGGTTCCGGTCTATGATGAAAGAGCTCCATTTACGGCGCTATACTACAACTTCTATGCACTCTAAGTTTCCGGCCACTTTGATGCGCCTCAATGCTGGTCCTGTGTATAAAACCTTCCGTTGCGAGCGTCCGGTCCAGATAAAGGAACAAATTACCATTGCCGAATCTGCACAATCACAAACAAATCACCAGAATGCCAAATCTTGGGCACATTGCCTAGGCATGTCGAACCCCTAATGCATATACATTTATTAATCCTAGACACAGATTTGGAATGGGCAAGGCTTATGCCGAATACATTTCCGATGCAGGAGATCGTTCGGACGATGGGCGACTATTATGCTGATGATCAGGAACATGGCATTTCTGTTGAACGACCGTTCATTTTTACCATACCAAAAGGTAAGCCTGGTGCCCTCCAGGATAAAGCATACTAAGTTATGAGCAGGTACAACTCTTCCAGCAAGATTAGTACTCAGAAGAGAGGGCTTGTACGACTTTTCCATACAGCCTTCTGAGCCCATCTCCTCCACAGGTAACAACACGAGTCTATAAAAAGACCACACACTGAATGCGTATCTAGTTCTAGAGAACATTTTGAAAGATTTCTATTCGAAGCATGCGATTAAGCAGGATTTGGATGAGTGGCTCAGAAACCATGAGTATGCAGATGCAATTGCACCTGAAAACGAAAACAGTTGGATGGCTACATAGTTTTTGGGCTTAGTTCACCACATACAAGTAGTAATGGGAATTTTATGTTCCCAGAAGATATTTCAAGATATCTTGAATCAGAATTGCTTTCAGAAAGCTCTACAATCAAGATTTAGTCTCACATCATTATTGTCCCGAGTTTCTAGTTATCATTTTCTTCGAATTTGTGACAACTATGGAAGTTGCATAGCTTATCCTGCCAGCTCGGAAAATTCCCATCTTGATGCTCATTGTATTTAAGTGAGAGCTTGATCTCATTCTAATCTGTATCAGCGCTATCATTGTGCACCACCGATACTCCTCACCGTGAGATACAAGTACACAAGCACAAAATTACTCAGCTTCATGGATGATTTTCGACGCACTTCACCAACGCATGCGTAAGTTTAATGCCAACAGGGCGTTTCTCTTTCTTGCGTCTTATTGTACTACCGGGAATGGTGGAGGTGGGGGAGGGGGAAGACCTGGGACACCCGAGGTAGCTGATCCGGCCGACTTATTCGTCCAATGTTGCGTGCTGAATATATTTAATGTAGCTACTGCAAACAACGCTGAAGATGCAAATGCAAGCCATTGTAGAACGTTCAGCGTCGTTCCAGCTGTGAACTCGATGCTAGACGCTTCTGCTCTCGTGATGTAAGCCAAAGCGTTCGTCGTTTGATGCACCGACATGGCTGACGCTAGTGAAAAGGCAATTGACGGCCACAAGGTAGCGAATAGCGCTTTTCCGAGAGTTTTTCTGCGACTGACTGCGGCTGAGTTGCTCTCGTTTATCTGTTTGAAGTCTCTGTTCAACAGGACAGCAAGGAATAGGCTGATAGTGAACAAAACCCCTGCTCCAGAGATCAGGGCAGGGATGACGTTTGATTGGATAGCAAGCGCATAAGATATCACGCTTGCTAGGTCTTTGGACTCGGGTGTAATGGACGTTGGAAGTGTGCCTTTTGTTTGTAGAATGGCTTCTGTTGTCTTCCCGGAGCTTACTTGGCAGGTGGTTTGGTTTGACATTTGTACACAAATCCCTGTTGAAGTATCAGTCAGTTCTACCCCATGTACGAGAATAACTCTGTTACCATAATACCCTACACGTACATCCACAGCAGCTGAACTCCAACCCTGTACGCCTCGAATCCTTACTAAGAAGATGTTTGGAACTCCTGGAGACTGTGAAACACAACCAGTAAGCGCGAGTGCTGGATCGATGTTAGCGAAGCTCCTCGAGGTATGCAAAGGTTCACCATTACTGTAGAACAGCAATGCACATATAGCAAGCGTGTAACTCAACAGACGATAATTGATATTTTCTGTAAGATCATCAAATGCCAGTTCTGAAGATCTAATATAGAAGACTCACGCATTCGCTGAGCGATGGCCATCTTTACAGTCGTACACGGATATGAATCAGATAGAGTAAGTCGGCGAATGAAAGTTTGGTAGCAGATCGAAAGTGAAGGGAAGAAACGCTCACAAAGAAATTGTAATTGGGATATTTGTGCCAATTGAATTTGAATCTCGACGCTTGTTATTTGTATGAGTTCAATGAGCACATGAATCCCTGTGCCACTACTGCAGTATTCCTTCAGACCAAGTAAGGCAGATTTCAAAAATTCACGCGCGCGCTTATGACAACTGCGATTGTAGTTCATGATTGTGTTCCTGGGCTACTTTCGACAGCCATCGGGAAACAAGGTCTTTGTTGTTGCCATTTTAAGACACTTTCCAAGCGCTAATACAAGGCTATGGCGCCTAGATCTACTACTAGACGCTTATTGATTCTCATCATTAGTTTGAAATGATTGGGTCGAGATGCAACATTGGATATAACCATGTCTAGAGGAACCATAAAGTCTTGATGGAATGGCTGCCACAGAAAGCAGGAACTTCGGGCGAGATGTGCTTCTCAGAACCTTTCATCTTCCCTTCTAATCAAGCTTTGGTCCTGAAATCTGTCCTCGAAAGTCCGACGCTACGCCGCAGCATGGACCAAGATTGGGCTATGCATTTTGTGGTTACCGCTGCGCGACGTTAGCGTACGGCACAGTTTAGAAGCTCCGATCTCTATGTTGTAGCTTCTCAATCACCAATAAATTATCTACCAGAGTGGCTTTCTGCTGCAGACGCAAGGCAAAAGCGGCTAAAGGGTGATATGAATGGTTGAAGGCAGACGGCCGGATTTACGTGTGCACAGCGCTTGGAACGATGTCCGTATCGGGCTGTAATTCGAACTTCAGGCGACCATACTCTCTGATAACTTGAGTCTTGCATGATGTCTATAAAAGCCAACGATTTATCCTACCATCTCAGACTCAAAGCAGTCACAAATTCCTCAAAGCATTAACAGACCGTCAACCCAAGTCTCATCTTTTCTCTTCAATTCTACAATCTTCTCTGAATCTACAGAATCTTCCTGCAGCCATGGCTAAGTACATCCAAGCCTTGAAAGTTTTTCCTGTGGAGCTGTTTCGTGTGAATAATGGGCGCATGATCAGCCTTCGGCAATACACCGGCCAGAAATCCTTCGATATAAGAATTGAAAGTGGGATGGCAAAGGCAAAGTCAGTCAATCCTACGACTTATGAAGGCAAATGCCCCATTCCTTAAGTCGTTTATTCTGAGCTAATCGAGTACAGCTCCGAACGGCGCCTCGATGCGACCGAACACTCAATTCCAGCGCAAGCTCATAAGTGACTACAGGGGATCATAAGTCGTAGTCTATTCAATTCCAGCGGGTCAGAAGTTTGATACGAGATTTGCGGGCTAAATATCTGACCTCGAACAGGAACCCAACTGCCTGATGACCTTGTTCTGATTCACGAGCATAGCGACCATTACTCACTCCAGGCAGCTCGAGACATGCCTCTTTCGGGTAATTTTTCTCCCCATTCTCGTATTAAACTATGCTAATCTACTGTAGAGCTGAATCAGAAGATCACCACCTTCTTGGAGACTCATGGGAATGTGAGGTCGAAGGAAGGATGGCTTCAATCCTACCCCCAGGCTATGGCTCCAAGCAGTTCTGGCGATGCTCAGGTTTACGCAACTTCCAGTTCTACAGCAGATAGCACTTCGTCTCCTTGGGTATGGGACGAAAGTCATAGAAAGTACAGACGCTGGGATGGACAGCAGTGGAAGTGGCAGGAATAGTGGCAAATATGGGCCCAGGTACTAGGTCGAATCCTTCTACATCGGGACTGAGCGGATGGAATGTACTGTGCTACGATTTAGGCTTTCTTTGTTCACGTTAGTCTCTCCTTTCTAGTCTTTTCTGTCGTCGTTCGTTCCAGTGTTCTTTTAGTTAGTTTTACCATCTCGTACAGCTCTTTGGGGACCTCTCGCCAACAAGATCATAGCCACCCATTGCTTATTCTATCATACATGTAGGAGGAGTTCCAAAAACTATCAACATAGTCTACTAACACGAAATTAACATTTTTTCACAGTTCGTAAGTTGGCGTTGCAGTTGTAGGGTTTAACCACGCTAGACCAAAATGAGTAATTTTAGCGACATAGTTCTCCACTCTAAAAACCTTAAAAAACCCTCGTCCATGACAAACACTAACCGACTCATCTCTCTTTAAGGTTATCATGTCAAGATTCATCAAGTCTTTCCGAATCTTTCCTATTGAGCTATTTCGCGTTAACAATGGGCCCTACGTTCAACTTCGAGAGTGGACCGGCCAACGACCTTTGTATGATATCCACACCTACGATGGCTACGTTAAAGCAAAAACGATAGATCCCGCGACCTACGTTCGTAAGTTTCCTCTATTGAAATCGTGACTTTCATTCTAATTGAGCCTAAATAAAGCTCCTAATGGAGCCTCCATGCGACCTAATTCACAAAGGACAATAGACTTGATCAGAAACAGGAGGGGTCTAGATGTAGTCGTCTACTCTGTCCCAGCCGGTAAGTTTTATATCAGAACTATCGAAATCTCAACTGCAATTGTTAAGTCCAAACAGGTACCAAACTGCCTGACGACCTTATCCTTGTGCACGAGTTCAAGCAACACTACTCACTACAGCCTGCCAGAGACATGCATATCTCAGGTAAGGGTTATAATCAGCAGGCTGGAAATTTAATTCGAACTAAGACGCTTCAGATCTAAATGAGAAACTCACTAAGTTCTTCAAGACTTATGGAAATGTCAAATCTAAAGAAGCCTGGCTTAATATCTATAACAGCGGCTCTACAGGATCGAGTAATTTCTAACTTAATAAAACGAGATGGGTCTTCGCTCTGTGAGGAAGTTTTCTAGCTTCTGCTTAGCTATGCGCAATATGTCCCCTATTATGCTTTTATTCCTTAAATCATTCGCGTATAAACTCTTACCCTTAAATTTACTACCTGCTTGTATTGAAAGTAAACTAAGCTTGTCGTCCAAGTGTACCATTTTGCCTTACATGTATTCCGTTCATGTACGCAAACCATAGCAGAACCTTCTTTTGAACTTCTTCCTCCCTGGCGTCACGCCCGTGCTTGCTTTCTGCAGTCTAGGTGCTTCTTACTAGCGCGTCGAGCATCGTCTAGCTGCTGTGTATCTTTGGGTTGCTCTTATTAAAAGGAGGCCGTACTCTAGGATACTTACGCGAATCTCCTGCTACTCATCTTAGATATTTTACTATTCTCTGAAATCTGTGTTATCAATAACGAATAATTGAATCCGCCCTCTCGTAGGTAGCTCTGAATTTCTCGTACGCCTGGAATGCCCAGACAACGGCGAAAACTTAAAAGGTATTAATTGTAGTCTTAATAAGCTACCTATTACGAGGAGAAGAATGTTATCGTAAAACGCAATCCATATTTTTATATTAATTCTAATTTAGTACTACGCTCCTGGAGAGTTTAAAGAATAATAATAGTATCTTTAGCTATAACTTAAGACAGTTATCTATAGCTAGTTTAAAGGAGTAGCAAAGACAAGATATATAAAAGACTAGAATAAGAGGAACATAGCGGTTCACGTCTATAGATAGGATAATGAAGTTTTTAGGCGTTAGAAATGCTATAGACTAGAATTTCTATTTTTCTAAATTCCTAGCTAAGCCCTTAGAGCGGGAATCGAAGGGGATCCTATTTCCAGGCCCTTAAGCGGCTATAGACCGCATAAGGTAGCGCGCTCACAGCTATTACATAGAATTTCTAACATTAAATATTACTATGTCTGCCAACTACTTAGTGCATGAATTTCTATGTCGCGTGATAGCGCTAATCACTCCCGTGTTGTCGCAAGTACAGGTTGAGTTTGCATCGACAAGTCAAGTAGCGCAGAGCTCTCGGATGCAATGAACTCTATGCTCCGATGGTACAAGAAGGCCGAGAAGTGCTATGTCTACCTGGAAGATGTTTCCTGAGACACCGCGAACACTGAAGTAGATACAGAACATGTCCAACGATGGAAACCAGCTTTTCGGAAAAGCAAATGGTTCACACGAGGGTGAACATAACCCTTTGTTTTCATAATCTGAGTCATATTTACTGACACTGATCATCAGTTGGACACTTCAAGAACTCATCAGTCCAGTCTCAGTAGACTTCTTTTGTAGAGAGGGTACCTTTTTAGGTAATAAACGGTCACTAGAACAAAGTCCGCACGAAATTACAGGTATTGCCATTGACGCTCTTCGAGGCGGCGACTTGAATCAACGTAGTGTGGCTGAACGAATGGTATGGGCAAAGGGCCGAGAGACTACTCGAGCAGAAGATGCAATATACTGTCTATTCGGGATTTTCGACGTACAAATGCCACTAATATACGGCGAAGGGCGAGAAAAAGCATCAAGGCGTTTAGAGAAGGAGATACGGGAGTCTCTTGGTCAAGCGGCTTTAGCATCTGTTGAAGATAAGAGAGTAATGCTGCTAGAATCATTACGATTCGGCCGAATGGATGCTCGTGATACAAGCATCCGAAACGCCCATACTAAAACATGTAAATGGCTTCTCTGCAAGTCAGAATATCTTGACTGGACGGACGATTCGAATCTCAAAAACCACCGGGATTTTCTTTGGGTAAAAGGAAAGCCAGTAACAGGAAAATCTACATTAATAAAGTTTGTTGTCGCCAATACCCGCAAGACGATGAAAAATACGACCACGATTGCATTCTTTTTTAACGCTCGTGGAGAGGACTTGGAAAAGTCAACAACTGGAGCATATCAGTCACTACTACTACAACTCCTCGAACAACTGCCATCGCTTCATTGCATCTTTGAAACAGTCAGTCTTTCAACATCAATCATTAGTAAAGAACGCCAATGGGACGTCGAATCACTCAAAATGCGATTAGAGCAAGCTATACTGAAGCTTGAAGGATCACCCGTCGTCTGCTTTATTGATGCACTCGATGAATGCGATAAACAGCAAATTCGAGAGATGATATCATTTTTCGAACGGGTCAGCGAGCTTGCGGTGAAATCTGGCATTATTTTTCGCGTTTGCCTATCAAGCAGACACTACCCATATATAACAATACAGAGTGGAATTGGCTTGGTCCTCAAAGGACAAGAAGGTCATACACAAGATATCACCAATTACCTAGCTAGCGAGCTAAAGCTTGGTCAAAGCAAATTTGCCCAACAGATTCGGGGAGACCTCCAGGAAAAGGCTTCGGGCGTCTTTATGTGGGTAGTGCTAGTGACAAACATACTGAACCAAGAGTATGATCGTGGACGGATGCACGCTCTGAAGCAACGATTACAAGAGATCCCCGGTGATCTGCACGAGTTATTTAACGATATCTTGACACGCGATGGTCGCAATAAGGACGAATTGTTGCTGTGCATCCAATGGGTGCTCTTTGCAAAAGAATCGCTGAGCCCAGAGCAACTATATTTTGCTGTTCGTTCTGGAGTCGAGCCTGAGACGTTGGAAGGATGGGACCGTTCCGAAATCACCGCAGACGTGATAAAGAGATTTATATTGGATGCTTCTAAAGGCCTAGCCGAAGTCACAGCTTCGAAAATTCCAAAGGTCCACTTTATCCATGAATTAGTTCGAGACTTTTTGTTGAAGGAAAATGGCCTCGCAGCTTCTGGGCTACCACCGAAAGCAACATTCCTGGTCAAAGCCATGAGCGCTTAAAGCAGTGCTGTTTGTCGTACATGCACATAGACATCTCTAGTCGCCTGAGTATGCTGCAAGGACTACCCAAGGCCTTCTCCAAGGAGGCAGCAAACTTACGTAAAAATATTTCAGAAACCTTCCCATTTCTGGAATATGCAGTCAACTATGTCTTTCATCACGCAAATGAGGCGGAACGATATGATATCACCCAGTCGCACTTTCTCAGCAGTTTCACGCATCCCAAATGGATCAAATTGCACAACTTGTTTCAGAAACGAGATGTGCGTCGACATCCGTTCCGCGCCACCATGCTGTACATCCTCGCCCAACTCAACATGGCACATCTCATCAGAATTCATCCATCAAAAGGATTATGTCTTGAAATAGAGATGGAGCGATACGGATGCCCACTATTTGCAGCTATTGCAGCCGGAAGTGATGAAGCAGTTCAAGAATGCCTAGGAGGTCTAGGATCAAATCAAATGTCAGACTGGTCCACTCATAAGCCGAATAATCAGGACTACAAAGGGATTTCTGATCAATATGTCTCCAAGCGCGAGTTCAAATTCTCAAAACGAAAAGGACTCCTTCTATGTGCCGCAGAGCTCGGGAATCAGCAGTCCTTTGCGCATTTATTGGGCTCAGGCCGGTTTGAGGCGGATTGCAGAGACTCCAACGGTCGTACTTCGTTGTACCTAGCTGCCAGGGATGGATGCGAAACAATAGTCCAACTCCTTGTCAACGAAGATTCTGTCAATATCAACAGCAAAGATAAAGATGGAATAGCGCCATTACATATTGCAGTATAAAAGGGTCGTAAAACAGTAGTTCAGCTGCTGCTTGATGCTGGCGCCGATGTCAACGTGCACGGAAATGGGATTCATCCCAGTGCCCTCTACACGGCTTCCGCAAAAGGACACGAGGAGATCGCAGCTTTACTACTTAGTAAGGGCGCAGATGTTCATGCCAGTGATGGAGCATATGGGAATGTACTCTAAGCTGCTTTAGCTAAAGGTCACATTGCCATAGTGACCCTGCTACTAAACAACAATGCAGATGTCAATGCGCAAGGTGGCCATTTTGGTAATGCGCTACAGGCTGCTTCTGCTAAAGGCCACAAAGAAGTTGTGGAGCTACTTCTCTGCAGACATGCTAATGTGAACGCCCTTGGTGGGCACCACTGTAGTGCCCTCCAGGCCGCCTTAGACAACGGCAGTGAGGAAATCATAAGACTACTACTTGAAAAGAATGCCAATGCACGAGATAGTGCCGATAGTTTTGCACAATATCTAGCCTCAGAGAGAGGTCGCCGAAAGATACTGCGGCTACTCCTTGATCGCAGCGCCGATTTCGATACGCATGGTACTGGGTATTATGGCAACGCACTTCAGGCCGCTTCGGCTAAGGCATACAAGAGCATCACCACGCTGCTACTTGATCACAATGCGGTCCTTAGCGAGAGTTGGTACGCCCAAGAAGGATTCGACAAACCCGCCTTTCAAGAAACTCGCGATGAGGGTCATGAGGAGATGGTGACTCTCCTATTAAAGTGGAATTCTGAACACAAGACTAAGACAGATTCGATGCCACAACGAACACCCGGGTCTTCGCATAGAAATGCTATAGTCTTGTCAGATTCGGACGGGCCCGAAGTTGCAGCTGGGAGCGTTATTTATGTCTTGGACTCCGACTGCGTAACATGGTTCTCATAAATACATAGTTTATAGTCAGGCATCGGCCATAAATAATCGATAAGGTGTAATATCTTGGAAAATTCTTTGATTCTCTATAAGTAGATAGATTCGAGCAATTTGGGATTTCTATCTTCTAAGCAAGTCAATTTACAACATCAATTGGCCATAAGAAAATCTGTTATTCTTCCATTCTGGATTAGGTATTTCTATTGACAGATCGAAAAATTCTCACTCGTCCCTAATTAGCTAGTTAGTTTTTTTTTTTTTTTTTTTTTTTTTTTTTTTTGGATACTTCATTCTACCCGCTCCACACAGTATAGCTCTACCGTTCTAGGTATGTGCTAATAGGCTTCTGCTTTATTTACAAAAGGCCTGCGAATTAATCCAGAGAAAACCCACAAAGCAGGGCAGCGTTGATATGCAATTCTTTACGTGACCCCCCCTCCCCCCCAGTTATGTAATGATGTACATCTTTCTCTCCTATTCGAAGTATTTGCCAATAGGCTAAAATAGCTAAGAAAAGAAGCCGCAGTTCTGCAAGGGGTCAAGGAATCCCACGGCGACATCGTACAGTGTCATGTCAATATATGGCAGTATCTCCCCATAAGATTGTGCATGAGCCTCTGCTCTGGCCTGTGCCATCGTCGATGCCGCCCACAGAACCAGCCGACGCTCATATGTGGAAAGAATCTGTTTGGGATATCTTTTTTACTCGTGGTGTTGTAAAGTTAAGTTCTTGTAGACTCTATGCGTTGTAAACGTGTTGAGCGACTAAGTGACCCTATATAGCTGCCTTCCCGATAGCGTGGTGATGAACAGTAGCACTAATAGCTGGATGCCTTGCCACAGTAAATGTTGATATACTTTCTTTATATTTCGAGAATGGCCAATAGAAAGATATTACCTTTATGGGATATAGCCATAAGCTAAGTATACGGCGAAGTCCTTCTGATCTCAGCCATGGTAGTTGAAACTATTCTAACCAGCATCTATCTCCGGGCGTGTAGCAAAGCCTATTGAATTAAGCTCAGCACTAACTAACTCTGGCCTTTTTTGTTGTACTAAATTCTCTTTTATAAGCGCTCTTTTCATCAAGCGCCCATCCTTCTTAACTGCTTCGCTTGCCTAAACGCTCTTTTTGCAAGTAATTTTTAACACTTTCAGCTTCAAGCCTATGCTACAGTTGGGAGACATAGCTGTCTTTGGGCTCTTTGCCATGACTCATGTAAATTTCTCATCAGAGACTCAGATTGAAATTCTCGGATTGCCATTTCTCAACCTTTGAACAAATTTATTCTTTGTTGATTTTCAAAAAATTTGTTACTGCCAATACTGTACTAGGACAAAAGTTAGGAACGCCAAGCTTAACTCACCGTGCACCTCCAAACTACGTCACCACTTCAACCCACCACAACCATGGCTACACCGCGCCGATTTGGACGAGAGATAGATGGAAATGTTCGCAGAAAGCCAAATATGAGTCTAGATGAGCGCAATATAATTGTTGGGATGGTATTAGGTGGTGCAGGGCACTCTAAAGTTGCACGCCAGTTCGACTGTGCACACTCAGCTGTAACTAAGATCATGAAAAAATACCGCGAAATAGGCAACGTCAAAGATAAACCTCGTAGTGGCCGTCTACCTATACTATCGCTACACCAGAAGAAGCTCATCTATCGCAAGGCTCGTGCCTAGCCAAAGATTGAGTACTTAGAGCTCGCTAAAGCTGCTGTAGTTGTAGCAGCAGATAGGACTCCTTCGAAGCCACCTAGCTACAAGACATTGTACCGCTTTATTAAAAGACGTGGCCTTACTAAAAATCCATGCAAAAAGCGACTAAAACTCAAGCCTATCTATGCTTAGAAACGCCGGCAGTTCTGTCGACAGTATCGCTACTTTCAGTGGCACTCGCGTACACTTAAATTCTTAGATGAGTGCTCTCTTCAGAAGGGCTCTGGCCACAACCGTGAGTAGTGCTTTTGGTTCTCGTGGGAGAAATGGAAGCCAGAGATGATAACTGAGGTTGACGTCTATGGGCGCCCTGCCCAGATGGTATGGGGATCTATATGGCTGGATGAACGAGGTAGACCGCGCCGCAGTCCACTCATCATCATGGAGAGAGATGAGCGTGCACGACGACGTGGCTACTTAAGCAAAAGTTACATTAAAGCTCTTCGTAGAGGCCTACTGCCTAACTGGCGGCAGTCTCAGCTTTTCATGCAGGATAATGCGCGCATACACACCTCGCGCGCAACGATGAGATAGATGGCTCAACACCACATCACACCTATAACCTGGCTACCTTACTCACCTAACCTTAACCCAATTAAGCACCTCTGGTGGCATCTTAAGAAGCTAATGCATAAGCACTACCCACAATATAATAACTCTTCACAAGCTGAAGAGGAGTGGGAGGGCTTCTGCGGCGCGTTGAAGGAGTGCTGGCGGCGTATACCAGGCACGCTCATACGCAAGCTCATCTTGAGTATGCCGAGGAGAATTCAAGCTTGTAGGCACGCGCAAGGCTGGCAGACTAAGTACTAACTTAATTCTCTTCAAATACATCAAAAAAACCGAGCTTCTATGTAATTTTAGGTGGTGGGTGGTTGTGAACGATGAGGCGTCAATCTCATGTTGGGTGCGCACGTGCCACGCTGTTCCAAACTTTTGTCCAGTAACTGTAGCTACAGTTGATTTAGAAAAAAAATTTCACTTTACAGCTACCAATACTTTTAAATTGCAGTACTCTCACTCGTCCGATTTAACCTTCCCACAAGCTCCGCATCGAACTCGGTGATGGCATTTTTAGCGGGCGGTTTCACCAAATTGTCACTCATGGGTCGCACAATATCGCAACGCAGCGATTGAGCAGGAGACATTCGCTCCATCTTAGTGTTGTTAGTTTGAATCAATAAACGTTCACGCGAGTCTGCTCCGCCATATATGGCCCATTGGACAGCAGCCTCGGCGCGGTCCTTATTCGGGTCCAGGTTGCGAATGAAGCTATTCCAGTATGCCTGAACGACAGGAATTATGGGTTTGTTGGTGTTAAAGTAGCTCTTAGGGTCCTGGCCGTCAGTACGCTTCGTTCCCCAGAAAGAATATATATTGACGGTGTGCCAGGCGCCTAATCCAGAAGCCTCATCCGACGGATCCCGTACTGCGTACTTATAATTGTATGTGGTTACTCCGTCACGTGCGAGTGAATTCTGGATATTTCGGATCAGGCAGCTAGATCCAATGTCGGCGATTGCAACAGCCGCTTGCCTCCAGAAACGGCCCTTGCTAGGGAAGGAGGGTTGCGTAGCTTGGATGTAAACCTTGTCAAGGATAGAGATAGAGGCATTGCTCAAGCTTGGGTCCTGACCAGCTACCCATTTCACTGCCGCGGTAGTAGTGTTTAGACTGTCGGGCGCGTTTTTTGTGCCTTCATCAGCACAACTACCCATGATAGTGGGTACTTTAGTGTACTTCCCTTGTGCAAACAGGTTTATTAGGGAATCAGTGAACAATTCGCCATCGATATTGGGATTGAACCAACAGTTAGAGGAGCGGATGGCTGACTCATTCAACGCGCGCAGACAGGCAATACCGTCGGCTGCACTGGCACAATTCTTGTCTTTCAGCAGACACTGGTACTGCTCCTCTCCTTGGTCGGCATTACGCATCGTCACCCAACCTCCCGATTCCATGATGCCGCCTACAAACAACTTCTTGTTCGTGTTCGCCGCCATCATGAGTGCCACAGATGTTCCACCAGCACTGACTCCATCAAGCACAACATGATCTGGGTCTCCGCCGAATTGAGAAATATGCTCCTTGACCCACTCGAGTAGTTTGATCTGGTCCATTATGCCCGCGTTGACATGACCGCCTCCTGCTCTAACTGCTGCGCTGTTGAGGAAGCCGTACAGCCCTACGCGGTAGTTAAATTGCACAAACACAAATTGACCGCCCGCTACCACATCGGTAGGATCCCAATTTGCACTCGATTGCGAAATGAAACCTCCGCCCTGGAAGAAGACGACAACTGGGAGCCTCGAGTCAACACGCGCGCCGGTTGGCGCATACACGCTCAAATATAGGCAGTCTTCTGCTACGCGGAATCGGCTGTTGTTACGTGCTACAGTCCAATCGTCAGGTCGGCTGGGGGGGCATATTGCGCCATGACTGGTAGCGTTGATGAGACCACTGGCTGTGGGGTCCTGAGGCGCGACGAAGCGTAAATTGCCAATAGGAGGTGCCGCATATTGAATTCCTTTCCATGCCGATACTTGGAGCTGAGAGTCGACGACGGAGCCCTCGTATTGTGCATAACCAACATCGACTAGAGTGTCCACAGCGCGCGCGAAGGATGAGAGGCAAAGCCCGACAACGAGCGCGAAGTAGAGGTAGGGGAACGACTTCTTCATTGTGGATAGGATGAATCAAAGAGAGAGTGATTGACGGAGAACTCAGCGATTACATCTATATATATGCCTGTCTTACCGGACTCTTGCGAAATTGCATACAAGCACAAAGCAAACGAAGCTTGTAATAGTTGGGGAGTTATATACATGCTACCTAATTCGGGCCGCGTGGAACACGAAAACGTCAAGAACCGAAGGCGCGGTTGCACATTGAGAATCGGGCCGTTGATCAACGCGCCGATTGACATGTTTCATGGTTGATTGCCAGGATGAGGGATCGATATCACCAGCACCTACTCTAGAGGCCGCTGTGGATATAAAGGTACGGCGAATGGAGACGATTTAAGAGGAACTTATCATAAGGGGACGGAGAATAGCATGCAAAAGCTAGGATGTCTATTGGTCGACGTTAGAATGACATTTTGCATGAAGACTAGATAGGCTCTAGGTATTAGACTAGGGGTAAAACACAGTCAGTGCTCAAGAATTTCGGAAGCTCGGATGGAAGCCAAAGGCGAAGATCGCAATTGTATTCGTGTATTGGTACCTAGGTTCCCGGGTTGCACACCATTTTAATAGGCATCCTCATGCGCAAGAGGCTTGCAGCTTTTTGCGTCCGGCGGAACATGTAAAAAGTCACTTTGCAAACTGTATCAAGATAAGTTAGTAATGCTGGATATTATGACACCTGTTTCCCTTACAAATTAGGCACCTGTCTTCTAAATTTGAGATATCATGTCGTTGAACGCGCGAAAATAATTGAAAGCTCTAGTAGTTGTGTGCTAAAATAAGAGATGCAGTACTTGCTCAAATCTTGCACAGTGGCAGTGGTCTCTACTCTTGAATGGTAACTACGCAGGTAGAACAGGTTGTAGTACTGTGGTAAGTAACATTGCTTTAGTCACACAAAATCTGGTAAGCCACTTCCGGTACTTTGATGTGTCCACAAGAGAAATAGGAAATAATTTGAGCGTAATGGATTACAGCGAAAACAACGCGATGTTCACGATCAGGAGGAATTACTTGTGAACAATGTCCTCCACTTCACACAGCTGAAGTAATACTTCCAAATGACAATGGAAAGTCTCCTTGATGATTATATCAGTTCATGGTGTAAATCAATTTAGCGGAAACTGACAGAATTCTCGTGGCAGGTACAACGGGTAGCGGTTGATGGCAGACACGCAAGCGTGAACTACCGACATGCAACCTCTGACAAAATCATATTTGATGTCTTGCTCAATACAACTACAAGCAGTACGGGCCAAGATGCAGCGTTTATGAGCGCCTATTACGATGATCTTGGATAAGAAATTTGGTTCGGGCTTGTCCGCAGTCTGGTTGATGGACGGATTCCAGGCAACGAAGCGGGCATAGGAGGGATTCGGAAACGTATATTTGGTATGCTACACACGGATTCAAGCGAGCCAAAGTTTAGCGAAAAAGTGGAAAGTGACTTCCAATCTGCGCCGTTCGCCTGAACTGACCTGTTGCAATTCCAGGTATATCCACTGAGCCGGAACTACGTTGCCACTTGACAGCAGTCTCGAGCTGAACCATCGAATAAACTAAATTCACAGGACAGCAGAGAAGAAGGTCTGATTCCATATCAATTTCTCACACTATGGGCCGCCTGGAGATTGGAGTTGTTAAGTCGGCAATCAGCTAACCTTAAAAAAATTGATCTGACCTCATCGCACACTAGGCTTTGGCATTGGATACTCACATTACAATTCATGGCTTGACCGAGGACACCCATACGGATGGATGATAGACTAGTCACTTCTGTTATGAGGCTGTATATAGCGGTGACTTGAAAGATTCATGTTCGCGAACAGTGATTTTGAGTCATCTTTGCTCAGTATCGTATGAGGGGAGTAAAGCAAAAGCCTAAGATCTATGAATAACTCGCTGTATTGGGGCCAGTTCAAGGCGATGAAAAAGAGGCTCGGACGTCCAAAGATTTGCGAGCAAGTTAAATGGTGAGCTTCAAGTCATGGTCTCTGATTTAGTCATCTAGAGAACCAAGAAGTTAGTCCCCCTTGGATAGAATAAACTGCTGAATCCAGAGTACAAGGTAAGATGTCAAGGTTGCATGATATTCAGGGTCCTGATCGAACGCTTCCAACACCCTTCAAAATATTGCCCTTAATCTATCAAGCCGCCCACTTCTTGTGCCACTTCCCCCAAGCAAAATTCCACATGCATATTTTCCCTGTGTGTTCCATGGCAGCTCACCTGAGACTTAAACCATTATGCAGGTGTGCGGCGAGGTCCATAGCTGGTCGCCTTATGACATAAGAAAATGGGATACAGGAGCCGATATGCTTTTAATCATTCCTCAAGTCAACTTTAAAGCCATTCCTAGACACTTGGTTTTCCATCTTCTCCAAAATCATCACCAGGTGCATTGCAAATCCGTTTACAATGCTCAATCCCTCACAACCCCTGCTCCTCAATCTTCCACTCATCATACTTCAGTGACTCTTGCGCTTTATAAATTAACCCATTTTGGAAATAAACACCTTCAAATAGCTTACCAAAATAAGAAACGTAGCTTGACTCCTTAGCTCCTCACTCGTTCCTAGCTTTCTGGTCCACCCGCAAGACGAGTCGTGAACACGCCGAAACATCCACATTTCGGTGCCTCAAACTACGCGACCGCGCAGACGAAGAAACCGAAACACGACTGCTTGGGAGATTTTGTGATCCACAGGATCCCTTCGCTGTTTGTGTACATACACTTGTTCTGACTCCTCAACATGCAGCTAGGTTGGAGAGAATCTCAGAAGTAGTGAAAAGGGCATGGGAGCATATGGAGAGTTTAAAGGTGCTATTGTGCGTGGTACCGCTGCCGTGTTAGTGGCCAAGTGCTAAAAGTTGCTTTAGGTGGGATTTGTACCTCCCAATGCTAACCTCAATTCACGAGGGCCATGGTTTAAGACGCGAGATTAAGCTACATGCTATTGCTACAAAGCGCCAGAGGCTTCCTATGGACAGTATTCTCTTCTCCTTCTCTAACTTGCGCACTCT
This sequence comes from Ophiosphaerella korrae, assembly GCA_028456385.1. Taxonomy (NCBI): domain Eukaryota; kingdom Fungi; phylum Ascomycota; class Dothideomycetes; order Pleosporales; family Phaeosphaeriaceae; genus Ophiosphaerella; species Ophiosphaerella korrae. The sequence goes on from JALNQF010000015.1 coordinate 60,449, forward strand.
GAATTACACAGTCTACACGCGTAGATTACTGCAACGCAGCCAGAGCGAGTTTCAGTCTCTCCGGACTTGTTTGCTATAAGCAAAGAATTTAAAAGCATTAAAAATACGGATATCTCCGTATGGCAATGCCACTGACCCGCCAGAATTTTTAAACGGCGAGGTAAACCTCTAGTTCTCAGAGCATGACGATTCCCCCGCCCCCACTACAAGAATTAGTTTTTGGATTGCTACAGATTTTACAACCTCTATCCGACCCATTACGAAACATGGATTAAAGTCATGGATTGAACGCAGTTGCGGAGGTTAGATTTCGGACACACAACGCCGCAGTACTTGTTACCAGCCTTGATAGGACGAATCCCTGGATTGCTGCGGTGAACGATGGGATGGTGGCCGGACCACAGTGGACCGCGGGCGAGTGGCATTCACCCGACCTTAACACCGTGCGGAGGTTCTTGGAAGGAATTGATGGACTACAGCGCGTCACCTTTTGCTCCTAGAATAACAAATAAGCTAGTCAAATATGACCGACTTTCTTGATGAAGCATGGTAAGACTTTGAAGGTTTTGGAAGTGAGGCTCGATTTCAGGAATGCATGGAAACCCGAGTATTTTGAGGAGCTGTTGGAAAAAGCACCAAATCTGTAGGAACTTAGTGTCGCGGTCGAGATGTGGCAGGTACGATGGCATCCTGGGGAGCAGTCTGTTTCAGTAAGATCTACATCTCTTGCTTTTCCTTCGCTTCATTCCAGTTGAGTTGTCCAGTAAGTGAATGCTAACTAGCGTATACGTATAGCCCACGTCCATCCACAACACTCCACACTCACCTCAAGATCTGTATTCAGTTAAAATACGGTAGCGACGAATTCGTCCCGGATTCTCGCCCAGGCGCTACATCTGTGATAAACGGTGACCACATGCACCAAATCGCCACGTCGCTATTCAATGCTTTTAGGCCAGGCGCTGCAATAGTGACTGTAACTGTTGTTTTTTGGACCGTTAACCCGGGAGAAATAATACGGATTTATACAGTGCGGCGAGGGTAGATTTCGATTGAAAGTGGTTAAGGCGTTGTAGTCAAAAGGAGTATCGTGGGAGAAGAAGCTGATAGAATTGCTAGAGGAGCGCCATTTGATCCGTTTGGTCAAGCAAGGTGATATGTAAAGGGATTATCATACACACTTGATGTTTTACTACAACAGTTGGGACCTAGAATGTATCATTACAGCGTCGTGAAGTACATCTATGTTAATTTAATATGTATATTCTCGAAGTTTCATCCTATAAGCTCATACTCCAAATAGCACATTAACTACGCACTTTAGACCCCACCTGAGCGCTACCTAGATATTGACGAAGCCCAGTGGGTGATTCTTGATAACTCACGCAGTGCAGGCTTGGTTTCTGGTCTAAAAGAATTAAGGTTCATTGTGTTCAGCTTCGCTATCTAATAATATGTCTTGATCCTGCGCATCTAGGTTGAGCCTAAACATGCATATACCCCGCAGTGGGGCTGCTGGTAAGGCTGCCATGTATTAGAATTACCCGATGAAACGCTGACTTGGGTTGGATAGCGATCCAAATAGTAATTAATGACCAACACATTTAAATTCAGATTGATTTACTTGAGCACTGATCCTTCCCCGATCATACTCAACTTCCTTGTACATATGCGGCTGTTCCGATGGTCCAAAGGCAGACTTTCTGTCGGCACAATCCTACGGCACAAATTGCCCTCAATCGATCAGACCTCTACAACAGAAGACCAAACATCCTTAGAGGCTTCATCGGCAAGACAAAATGGGGTGTTAATGCCTATTCACCTCTCTGATCACGAACGGGTTACACAATCTCTAGATTCCAACAATCTAGGACTTGCGCTTGAAGAATTCCATAAGAACGGCTTCGTAGTATTAGAAAATGCTGTCGATCAATCTTCATTGGATCATATTCGCGATCGCATGCTGTTAGATCTACCGCGAAACCTAGTCTCACCAGATGTCCACTATAATCATGGAGCAGCGCATCGAAATTTGTCGCAAACGCCACCTCTACTCGCAGAATATATGCATGAAGATGTATGGGCAAATCGTCTTGCAGTAACGCTTATTGAACACATCATTGGACCAAAACCTCAACTCTCATTCGCAACATCTAACATCGCCCTTCCAGGAGGCCAGGGTCGACAGGCAGTGCACAGCGACTACTATTGCGAGCACCCCAATTTTCCTGTATTTCTTGAGGTATGCATTTTTCTCGATGATGTAAATTGTGAGAATGGCAGTACGGAGATTTGGCCTGGCACCCATCAGGGCTATACGAAGCACGATCACACTTACCCTGACAGAGGCTGGATCAAGAAAAAGGTCTTCTCTCACAGAGCAGAAATTTGTCCACCAGTTCAACCTTCAATTCCCAAGGGTTCGATCTGCATCAGAGACCTACGACTATGGCATGCAGGAATGCCAAATTTTACGACCACCCCTCGAATCATGCTTGGGTTCATTTTTAGTCCCACGTGGTTTGGTTGCCATATGAGATTAAAGCTCCCTCAGCGATCTAGAAGAGTAGTAGAGACTTGGAGTCATGTGGACTGTTTGAGCGTAGCGGAATTTTACAATGATGAATTGGACTATATTGAGATCCGACAACAAATGAACTTCACTAAAGAAAAACACGATGAAGCCGTTAAATATATTTCAAGGTATGGGGATGCTGCTGCAGGGCCAGACGACTACTGGACATCCGTTGAAAATGTCCGTCCGTCCGGTGACAGGACCTAGCGCTCCAAAACGACAAATACAAAGCTTGACTTCCACTTTCATACCAATCTGAATCAAATCCTTTTGGCCCTCATTTCTGATACTAATATGTAGGATTTGAAGGAACATGAAATATGGACCGTGTCCAAGCCAGATAAAATTCAGTCCACATTATCCGAGCAATCTCGTTTGCCTTTCAAGAAACAATAGCTTAGGCCTGTCACTCTCGTATGTCACCTGCTTCTTGGACATATCAATATCAAGATCCCAAGGTCCCGGCCGCAAACTTTCTTCTTTACTGATGGGATCGATGACGTGCTCATACCACAAATGTATACCATAAGCCTTCCTCACCATTTGAATCATAAGGACTTCGACACAGCACCAGGATCGCTCATAGTATCTATCGTCAATGAGACTGATCATGGCATCGCACTGGGCGAGGTTCATGGGCAATGCCGCAACACCTGGTTTTTGAGCATCTTGGTCCACACAAGCCCAGTCCTGAGGGATCTCTACTTAGTGAAAAAAAAAAAAAAAAAGTTTAGACAAGGATGGATACTTACAATCCAAATGCAAAGCTTCTCAGGATTAATATCGGGACGGAGAACTAGAAATTGCTTGATTGCTCTAAGCATTCGAGTGTACTGTGTGTGCTGAACATCATCAGGGGAATCCCCTTCAGCTTGAGATCCTGGATCTTTGGCAATCCACCTATAGGAGAAAAAAAGGATGAACAGGTCTTTTTCCTCGGCTCTTTCTCCACTATACTCCTGTGTGAACCCATGGCTTGACCGAGGAAGCCGACCACTACGCAAGAAATCATTATAATGTACATACTTCAATGAGTCGAAAAGGAGCGTCTTTCCAGCGCCTCTCACTGTAGATGCTGCGTACGTCTGGCGAAGGTCAATCAGGGCCGAGCTTCCTTGAGCTTCCAGAAGTACTGGCCTGAGCTTGTCTTGGAACAAATCCCTATAACCTTTCCGAAGGATCGCCTCATATTCGTGCTTCTCAAGCTCAGTTTCGACGTTGCGCCCTTCACGGCTAATCTGAGCTCGCAAACCGTCTTTGATAATCTTTATAGTTCCCTCATGGCCACTGTACACTGCACAATCCAGAGCCGAGTAACCCTGTTCATCCCGTAGTTCCAAGTCTGCTCCTGCATCTATCATCTCTTGTATGTACTGCATATGCTCCTTTGAAGGCTCTTTGCACAATGCAATAATAGGAGTACAGCCGTCACTTGTAGAATTGAACAAAGCCAAGGCTTCGTCCTTGCGGTCCGCGTTGCTTAGTGCTCGACCGACAAATGCCTTGGCGAACCCAATCTTCGTTGAATCATTTTGGAGGTACATAAGGTCGAGATTTCCCTGTGCTGCTAGGATGGCCTTCTCATGCTCCCCTTTGGCAATGTAACAAAGCGAGAGACGGCCTTGGCCAATAGCTTCTAGGGCAACATCCCCTAATTTCTTTGCCCTTTCAACACGCTCTTCGAGTTGTTCGATGGCTAGGTTAAGTAAAATTGGTTTTTTATCCCTGAGGTATAATTGATAGTTAACCATACCCAAGGTCCCAACAGCTCGACAAATAGATTTTTCCAAGCTGAGTTCTTTGGCAGATTCATATTGTTCCTCGCACGTAGATTTTGTTTCTTCTAGGAGATCCATATGCCGGTATACAACTGCCAGCTCATTCATGCATTCAACGCGTTGTCTAGAGAGTGGCGCGTCGGCCATAGCCTTGTTCAAACAGTCGCGTGCTTGTTCATAACGGCCCTGCATACGATACATGTGGCCGAGTTCAGTTGTAGCGGCAAGGAAGTGACGAGGAATTTTGAGCCACTTGTTCTCCTTACAAATATGTAGTGCAATGCGGAATGATCGGACTGCCTCCTCCCAATTTGCCTTCTTTGTATGCGCTACACCGTCCTCATAGGCTACCTCCCACTTCCGCAGGCCCGATATAGTTCTAGCAATATCCTGTGCATTGATTTCTACTGCTTCACGTTTATGCACAGAAGTTTTGCGCGAAATTGGTCCAATGACTGGTGCATCTTGGGTGTATCCACGCTGTGCGTCGAAGAAGAATATTGTGGCATGCAAAGTATTTGGATCAACCTCAGATCTGTGATACACGCCTGCGGGAACACTGTAACTCGAATCTCGTGTGTGTTTCTCCGACGTCCTTGGGACAACGCGGACTAGCTTTCCAGAGTTGGCCGCTGTGGAAGATGTGCCATGTACTTTGTATGCACTGTCACTCTCCGTCCTACCTTCTCCCGTCCAACCCACTGTGTAGGCGGCATGGGTCGCATCATTCTCAGTAGCAGGAGTAACTTCGAATGTATGGTCTGTTCCTTCACCGCCAAGAATGAAACTCTGGCCATGAGGCTGGTGTGTGTGAATGGCAATATCTTGATCTCCCCTGACGCCGTCAGGAAGCCATATATGAAGCCTAAAAAGCTCTTTAATCCGACCCTCTTCGATAACGCTCCACAGAGGTACTGCGATAAGTCCTTGTGCGCTCCGAGTTATCGACCAGGTTAATGAAGGGCACTGGAGGGCGTCGTTTATCACACTCCAAACCTGATCGAGGTGGGCCGGCGTTGCAGTGACGTTCTGTCGCCCCGACTCTTGCAAGAATGCCAGAGCGATGACAACGTTCACAATGTGCTGTTGAAGCTCACTGAGTGACACCACTGTGGTAGCTTGAAGCCAATCCGCCAGCGAATATTTTTCGTCATGCTCCTTATATATCAAACTGACGATCTTCACGGTGGCATCAACTTCGTCGTTGGATAGCTTTAAAGCAGACCCCACCGCATGCAGGCCTCGTAATATAGTTGATGTTGAGATGCACTGAAGCGATTCGATTGGCGCAACAAGGCGCGACGCCTGTGTCGCCATTCTTGCAGTAGTGAACAAGCCGACGGCTCGTTAGGGGCAGATGGAAAAGAAAAAAATTATAGGTAGTATAGCACCTTGACAGTGATCAACAGGAATGGTATTTGGTATGCGGGTAAGCTGAAAACGTATGTGAGAGTTGAAGTAACCTCAATACGTTGGCAAGAAAAGCCCAAGGTGGGGCTTGCATGTACCAACTGATCAAACCATCCGCTAATTTATCCTCCCGACATTGAATCTAAGACTTGTTGATGTGCCATGCGCTTATAGGCCTTAGATATATGTAGCCTAGGCTATCTGACGTCGCAGTTTTGTTTCTTGCCTTGGTTTGAGATTTCCGTCGCGATGATTATGAGTGGTAGCCTGATGAGCGTTTGTTAGCTTGGGGCTCCAGGCTCTTCGAAGGCCTTGAATTGCTGCCTTAACAGGTCAAGTTCGCTTGGGCAACTTCTAAAAACAAGCGCATTAAGCTTCACAGCGTCTATCATCCATCACACGCAACGTCAGCATTTGTGGAGCAGAGGCGAAGCAGCGCATAACATGAGCGATGCGTCGGAAAGCTCCTCGACAGCTGAGTGTTAACTAATGTGGCGCTTGAGCTGGATTTAGCTCCATGTTACCTGCAGCAAGTAGGCACCCAAGTCGTTCCGGCCATGACCTCTACTTCAAGCAACATATAAACTTACTTATCAACATTTATTACATGATCACGAATTACATGATCACGATGGCCATGTGTTGTATGCCATCATCTTACTATCATTTAGTCAAAATACAAAGACTCACTTCATCGGCAAATGACAGGTACTGTTCAAGCGAAGCAAGTTGTGCCGAGATGAGCGGCTAACAACGCCAATCCAAATACTGACATACTAACAAACCGGCAAACTCACCTAGCGCCAATTAGGAGGACATAACGGGTCCTAGTGTGAGGTGATAACTAATCGAACTTGAAGATGCTCAGATGAGCTTGTAGTAAGCACCTATCAATATAATTTTAGGCGTGGCTATATGGGAAAAGTTTAACGTATTACTCAAAATGAGTATTATTCGAAGACGTGAATTGCTTCAATTTTAAATGCAGAGGGGAGAGAAGAGAATCTGTAACCATTAACTGACTACTTTAACGCTAGTTTCGACTTGCTCATGTCCATGTTCCGCTTCAGTTTATGGTGAATCGTACAAAACTTACTGTTTGTATTTGGAAAACCAAACCATGTACTACAATCGCAAGCAAGTGCATCAAATAGGTAACGAACAAGAGACAGTGTAACAAAATGGATAATTTTGATTCTGATCTACCCATTTCCATCTTGAAATGATCGCGACACCTCTACTCTTCTAGCATGTTGCTAACATGCTCGTCAAGGCACTCTTCTCGGCACTTGTGATTGTCAAGCTATACACACTCTTAACCTTGATCCACATGCGTGAATAAGTGCAATAGTAGCTCGATAGCGGTGGCTTCCAGTCCTCAGGACCCTTATCGCCCTTGGCCTGATTGACATTATCAGTGACGGCTAGGAGTTGTGGGTTAGTAAGGTCGTTAGCAAAGGCCTGACGGCGAGCCGTTGTCCAAGACGCTGCTCCGGACTGTATATTTTGTCAACACGTGATCGAAGTTTGCTCAGGTAGCTAGGTTGTATTACCTTCCAGGCATTACTCAGTGGCACCATGTGGTCGATGTCAACGTCACTTGCGGCTGTCCATGTTGCGCCATCGTACGGACTGAACCAGGTCCCGCTTATGCTTGCACATGCGGAGTTGGTTACAACGTTTGTGCCATCGCGCTTGAGGACCGTCTCGCGGGTGTTGCAGGTGCCTGATTGGGTAATCCAGTGAGGGAATAGGTCGCGAGAGTAGCCTGTCTGTGGTCCTTGGGCTGCGACGGTGAGGCCAGCAAGTTGGGTGCGTGCCTCACTGGCAGATGGTACATTTGGTGGTGCGCGAGCAACCAGGGCGAGGGGCGCGGGTACTGCCGAGATGATAGCCGCAGAGGCTAGGGTGAGGAAGATGGTGGACTTCATAATGTTGATTGCTTGTGCTAATGATGGATATGAGATATGAGTAGTCTCGAAAGGCAGATTTATAGAACAAAGATAGTGGTGCCTAACCCTTGTGTTGAAGAGCTGAAATGGATAAGCTGAAGCTGAGCAGCTGTGGTTGCACAGTTACCTAATGCCGAAGGTGGATCCTATCAGATCACGCTTCTGCTGTTCAGCAGGGCAACGGCGCTCACTGCTTATTATATATAGTTCATTTTACCTAGAAGCCATTTCGATGAACTCCGGGTCATAAATGTCGTCCATGGGTCACGGGAAGTCGGATCGTCGTACAAGTTTCCTTGATATCGTCAATACCAATGATAAGCACCACGCGTACTTGTTGTTCCTACACATTTAGCTCTGAACCGCACTGCCGGCGAATGCACCATCGCTATTTGAACACCGCAACAGGCAGGTCACAGAGGTAATCAGGGATCATCACTTTACACAATTTCAACCAAGCGGACCAGATAGGCGAAGGCGTACCTGATCATCCGTGTACACATGTGGACAGTGGTCGAACTTCCCTTCGTGGCCTTGGAGCCGGGCTTAGCTGCCTGTTTCAAGTCGATGGCTGGACAGGGTGAAGATGGCTGTGGTTTGGATGAGAGTGTTTGGTTGGAGGGGTGAGATGCGAATGCGCAGGTGCTCTTATCGCGAGCCATGGTTGGTTGGATGTATCATGCAAGGCCGTGTAGATCGCCATCTTGATTGGTTCTGGATATGAAACTTTGGGGCGAAAGAATATTACGGCGGTTTCCTCGGCGCGGGACGGCCGGTTCCAGCAGTGTTAGTGGTTAGGACAAGGCGAATAAGAGATTAGAGTGGTGAACGTGAGAATGGAGGGGTCAAGTGGTGTGCATGGATGGAGAGGCAGCCAACATTCGAGGGCCAGGGTGGCAGCGCACGTGGTAGTCACAAGAGAGATGCCAAGTTCAGCCCACGTGAGTGCCAAGGGGATTCTTGTCAAAGACAGCTAGCCTTGGCCTTGAAAAAGTAATGCCGGGATGCAAGTAGCGACCATGGCTTTGGTTGCGCAACAGCCTCATCATTTCCTCATTTGACCACTTGTAAAGAGACGGAATGCAAAAGTTTTCGAGCTGGTTGATGACATCCAGAGTATTCGAGCAACAGCAGAATCGTGTCCGTCGAATATAAGCATTTCGGATAACCGGCAATTCGGCAGCTTGGAGTTCCAAGCCTTTAGTGCTACTTTCCATGCTGTCTCACCAAAATGCCATTTTGAGTATGTCGGCGGCTTGGCTCGCGGTGCTTCTTACTGCTATCTATAGCCATCTTACAAGGCTTGGAAGAGAAAGAGCAACTTTGAAAGTCGCTTGTGTCTACGTCGTGAAGGAACTGCTGGCATGAATTCAGTTGTTCCTCAGCCAGGCCCCCTGCATCAACCAGCCTTACCTCGCAAAGCCACAGAAGCCGCCTGTCGGCTTTCCCCGTAAGATGGATGGTGATTCTACCCCAGTCTCTGTCTGTTCACAAACGTGGGCCCAAAACATTGCAAATACAAGCAGAAATGGAAAACCTCAGAGACAACTTCAGCCGACTGGGATGGTGCACTCACCAAGTTCGTCGCTTACAACAGGTGTACTCACCAGCAGCCCTGTCCTTCCTCAGCAACATCGATCGTCGCGACTACCGCCAAAGCAACCACGACTCATGTATTGATGCTCCTCGATGTGTTGCAAACAACGTGAATCTCCAGAACTACAACACTGCACATGCGCCATTGTGTTCGACATCATGTTCCCCAATCAGTGTCGACTATTCGGCCATCGTTTCGATTATTCGAAAAGGCGGCGTCCCCCTCATCAGCATACACACCGATCCTGCCTCGACCCCAGAGGCACCTGTTCTCCATCTACGCGTCACTCCGCGCATGCTTACAAGCCGCTACACAGCCCTCTCACATGTCTGGTTTGACGGGCTCGGTAACCCTTCTGCTAACGCCCTGCCGGCATGCCAAATTCAGCGCCTACAAGCACAACTAGCTTCCCAACCACATGATTTCGAAAGTGGAGTAGTGCAACTAGGACCACTAGAAGTCGACTGGTCGCGGCAGCGCTTTGTGCTACACCCTGAGCGTCAGCCACCTTTGTTTTGGATGGATACGTTGTGCACCACAAAATGATGATGCCGAGGGATGGTCGATTTTCAAAGAGCTATATGATCAATTCTGGGATACGCTTCACCAAGACTGGAAAAGTAACTACCGACGGGATCCCCCTACCCCAGCAGCGTATAAAGTCAGTGGTGGGGCAGCCATAAGCATTGGTGGCTTTCGCGGGAGCCAGGCAGCGGGTAGAGTCCATACACTCCCTGCTGCAAAAGGACTTACAAGTCGTGGAGAAAGTGGGTTGGACAACAAAGACCACTTCACTCTAGAACTAGGAGAGGAACGCCGACTGAAGCAACTAGTCGACACTTGGAATGAGCTGGCACACCGCTCGACAACGATGCCTGAGGACTTACATGTGATCATCGCCAATTTGCTGGACTTCAACGCTGACCAGATCATGGTGATACCCATAAGAGAAGAGCGTATGAGGGCTATGATATTCAGCTTCAAGATACTTCCCGTGTCGTTATTCTGGAACACCGGACCTAGATGGCCGGTCAGCCAGGAGGTGACTAGTGATCATAATCATTGGGTGCCAATTGAACCAAGCAAGTGCGAGTTGACCATGGCACCAGCGATGGAGGTTATGAAAGAATGGCTGATACTAGGCCTGAACAGCATGCACTCTGAAAGAGCCGAGGTTCTATTCATAAATGGGATCAGTATTTTAGACCCGTCAAAATTTTCCATTACTGATCCAAAGACTAATGCACATTATGACGTGCTGGTTAAGGGGACTGATGAGCATCACTTTCTTCGCAATTTTTCTGACCCAGGTTTGGATACGTGTTACCTCATTGCCGAAACCTGTCTTCCGTTGGCATCAACTTCTCCAATTAGAGGTGCTTTGTTTCATCATTATCCACATGACACTACCGATGCTGCTGAGTCTCTACGTCTTGTCTATTGCTGTCCAGTAGAGTTACGTTGTATCAAACCTGGCTCGCGCCAGCCTGCGCATGCCGCAACATTTGCTGCTCTGCCCTCGGACATAACTGTAGCTGTCAAATACGGTACGTCACACAATTCGCATTACGGGGTCGGCAATGCCGTAATAGTAGAGCTTGGGGAGAGGTTGATCATGGAATAACATGGACACTGATGCACCCCAGATCCATTATCAAGCTTCATACCTTATCCGCGTCGGCCATTCCGAGGCGCTACGCTCCAAGGCGCAGTTCCCATGATATTTCTCGGCTCCATCATGGCCACAGCCTCATTTAGCTGCTTGATTGCCTTCATCACGCTGATGGCTCGTCCACCGCACCACTTTTTGTATTCGGCTAAAAGTCTTCTGATAGCGTCCGTCGTGATTTGGGTTAGTGCCCTGATTCTCTGCTTTGCATGGGCCGGTTTTATCATTCCAGTCATGTATCGCATGACTTTTAAATCATTTGAGAGCGAGTGGAATGTAGGAGAAGACGAGGGGTGGTGGGGCAGGTATGTACGATTGGAAAGAGCTTTGGGTAGGGCAGAGCTTAGCGCATATACATGGATAAAGAAAATGTATAAACCGATAGTAGGACGTTTTGGGCGGAAGCAGAAGAACGAAATCGGGGTATAGATGTGGGAATGATACCGCCCTAAGAGGTAATGAAGTGATGGTTATAGTTTCTCGCTCCATAAGACCTCTAAACGCCTATATCAAACATCATCATCTCGCAACCCACATTCCCATCAATACATCACGAAGAACGATAAGTATTCCGCTAAATACGGGGTTCCCACCAACTCATCTATCTCGTCAGCCCCACACAAAAAAACACATTCCAGCCAAGCAAGTGTCAAACAAGAACAGGTCTCGAAAGGCCGTTACATACGTCCATCCCAATACTGTGATAAGATATAACATAAAACACCCGTGAGACGCTGAAAAAGACGCAAAGATAGTGGCTCCCAGATGACGTTTTGGAGGGATGGGGTGAAGCTTTGATATCGAGAGGGCCGCCGGGGCAATGTGGTAATGATACAGCCTTCCTTACAACGCCGGCCCAGGAAAAACGGTCGAGCAGGAAGTGTGATGTAATCTTGTTGCAAAGTGGCGTGAATGCGGTTCGGTGTAATATGGTGGCGATCGGATTAGAGTAAAAGGGGTATAATCGTATAGTATCATATGTATCGTTGATTACGAACTGGGCGTATCTTGCACGATATCATGTCGTAGGGTTAGGGTTGTGACTATTAAGAGATTTTCAGGAAGGTGCCATATCGTCTAGAGCTTCTTTCTCGAACTGCTCCAGCCTCTTCAACTTGGCCTCGAGCTCGGCGAAGATGTCACCCATATGGCAAGCTTGCTCAAGGAGTGGCGCAGTTCCGAATGGCCGCATCATGTGACGGAGGGTGAGGGTGGTTGCGCAAGACTGTACACAGATTAGTATTTCGAAATCAATATTGTTGGGCGCATCAGCACATACCTCGATTCTACTAATTTGATGCTCCACAAAGTTGAGTAAGAAGCGATCAGTGATTTCTCCGCCTCGACTTTTCATTCTCTCCAACAGTGCTGTCTCAGGCGGCTTTAACTCAGAGGAACCAGGATTCTCCAGCGAGCTACAGAGCATCTCCAGACGAAGGCTAATGTTCCAAAGATCCCATACATCTTCTGTATCGATAGTAAGTTGGCTATTAGCCATCTTTTGGCCAACTTGTGTCTCATTGGTCGGTGCCGGTTTCTGTTCGCTCATTTGACGTTGCACAGCGAGGCGACTAGCAAGTGAGTGTGGATACATGAGATAGATGTACTCTGGATTCTCGAGCCCTTTCAGCCGGCGCTCGCCCAGGTCCTTCACTTCGAATCCTTGGCTACTGAGCGACCGTAATTCTTGACGAATGAGTTGACTATTCATGTCCTCGCCGAATGCTTCTTCAGAGCCTGCTGAGTTGCTGCGATCGCCTTCAATGTGTGTCTCGAGCAGTCGTTGAATCTCGGCGATGAAGTCTGATGAGACAGTGATCTGACCTCCATCGGCAACGGACGAAATACGTGAAGCCCGGTTTACCATGGGTCCAAAGTAATCCATACGCTTGGTGACGGGATCCACTTCGCACACCGGAGTACCCCAATGGATACCCATTCGTACTGAAAGTCCTCGGAAGATGACATTCCCATCAGCGTCCATGACCTCTTGTCCGTTTACACCACTGAGAATTTCTTGTGGCCATTGCACCTCGAGCAGTTGGCTTTGGATTGTGAAGCACCACAGCAACGCAGACGTTACAGTTCGAAATGCGACCATGAAGGCATCGCCTTCGGTTTTGACCTCGTAGCCACCAATTATGCGCAGCTGACGGCGCATGAGCTCGTTATGCATCTTGATAGCGGACCTCATGGCGATGGGGTACGTTTCCCACAGTAGCGTTGAGTTTTTGATATCGGTAAACACCAAACTAACCTCCCCTGTTGGGGCATCCACTTCATTATCGAGACGCGCTAGTTTAGAATCACCAACCAGGTTTCTTTTCTTGCCAGTTTTGCGTGCAGAAAAGAAGTCATCTGCTGTACCGGATGGCCCCAGTGACATGCTTTGGGTGCGGAAACGAGCACGCTGTTTACTCTTGAGATCACTGACTCCGAGTAACATGACCATAATCTTATTGGTTGCACCGAATGCGATGGCGAGATCGCGAAGCTTCTGAGCAGCACTCATCAGATCATTACGCTCGGAGCGTGCAACGTCGACGGCAAAGTCTGGGGTGAGATATTCCCAGAGCTCCCGTGAAGCGACTAGTATCATCTCGTCAGTATCGCCTAATGTCACTTTCATAAGGTGTGGGGAGGCGATAACAGAAGGCGACATTTGGACGTAGCCAAATGCTCTCGAGACTTCAAGAGTGTCGTTGAGCTTGCCCTGACGCGAGACAAAGCCACCGGCCTCCCGTATCCTAGCTCTCTCACCAGGATCCGCAGGGTCATGCTTTCGAGTGAGAATCTTGTGGCCGCCTTCAGACCGAATCAGAAGTGCTTGCGCGTCACCGACATTTGAGACATAAAGATCCATTTCTTTCAGATACAGCACAGTAGCCACACTTCCAGATGTTAGGTCATCATCGCCAAGCTCAGGTACTGATACCCGCTGTCCCTGTGGGGCAGAAAAAGCGTTCTTGTCGAGAGTTTGCGTTGCGACTGTTGCTAGCTCCTTATTGAGACCAAGGTAAGTTCTTCGCAATGCATCTGATGGGGATTCTTGGGGTCGCAAACGCTCCAACTCATCCGCGAATCGGTTTTTGAAGTGGTCATATAAGTATTTGGCAATCTTCGATCCACCCCCTGCAAGAGGTTGTGCGTCGAACAATCCCAGAACTTGCTCATCATCATGACTGCGGAAGCGAGGCACAACCATGTCCATAGTGGAAATGTGCTCGTTCCGACCTAGGCTGTCCGCCATGCCATACGCCATGCTACCGACGGCGGAGCCAGCAGTGCGCACCCTTCGATCTTCGGATTGTTCGGGCACAGAGGGTACCATCATGGTGACATCCATGAGACCCAGCACTCGTAAATTGATAAGTGAACTGAAATCTGTCAGGTCGCGTCCTTCTCGCATGTTGACTCCACTGCCGCTGTACGACCCGCTAGGCTTGATCTCGAGACGTTTGTTGCCCGATAGATTGAGGTACCGGAGTTTGTGGTTCCAGTTCCAGTTCCAATCGTATGGCCAATTAGATATATTGTACTTCAAAGAGTTGCTCGCAACGTCAAGCACGGCAAGCTGTGCAACCTTTCCGAGTTCAGCAGGAAGAACCTGGAATTTATTGTTGTTAATATGCAGCACTTTCAGCGAGCCGACCTCTTCTAGGTCTTCCGATGGAAGTGAAGTCAAATCATTGCCTGATAGATACAGTTCAGTCAAGTGCTGCCATCTCCGTATCGTGCGTGGGGGTACATCATAGATCAAATTGTATGCCAGATTCACAATTCGTAATTCCGGCAACAAACAAAGTTCATCAAATACTTCGTCTGGTAGTCGGTTATCGGCCAGGAAGACGTGGCGCAATGAGCCTGCGAATGTGGTGACTAGTCTGCTTGAAAGGCTGGAATCCTTACGGGACATTGGGGCTACCACTCCTTCGGTCGGCGTGCGTGAAGCTACCGACGGCTTCCGAGCTGTGCTTGTGGTGCTATACGATGCCATTGATCCCTTTCTCTGCGAAGAGGCGGGTGAAGTGCCTGAACTAAACTGACCACCAGAGGCCTGGCTGGGGCGTCTGTTCTGGAAGTCCTCTAATTTTCCAAGTTCCTCGTAGCTTGGACTCGAATGTAGACCTGGTGTAGGCAACGGCGCCGCCCCATCCGTATTTGGAACTTCGCCATTGCTTGCCGCTGGGGGTGGTGCCGTACCGGGCTTCGGAAATGAGTCGAGCACATTAGATGATACGTTCAAGGTCTCCAAGCGTCGTGCATACCAGATTTCGTTTGGCAGGTGGCTTAAATTGTTCTCTCGAACATCAAGATATCGAAGCTCGACCAATCGTCCAATCTCTGCGGGCAGTACATCAAGTGAATTACGTGCAACGCTTAAGTGTTCCAACCTAAACAGCCGTCCAATATTGTTAGAGAGCGAAGTGAAGTGATTCTTATCGAGGATAAGCTTTGTCAAGCCGGTAAGTTTTGAAAACAGATCTTCAGGTAGAGCGGCCAGTTTTGCGGACGCCAAGTTGAGCGCGGTGAGCGAAGGCACTGCTTGGTTGAGTCCAAACCGCGTGACTGGGTTGTGATTCATATGCAGTACCCGGATCTTTGGAAAGAATCCCTCAAAGGAGGAAATATTGTTGTGACCAATCATGAGATACTCCAGTCGTGGCAATTGAGACATAACGTCCATACTATCAAGCGCGTTGAATCGAACATCTATTTCCCGTAGATTCACCAAGTTGCTTAGTGCTGGAGGGAAACTGCCGGTCAATTTGTTGTTAGTCGCCCATAGCCGTTCAAGACAGGTGAGTTGGCCAATTTTAGGTAAACTCGTAATGGAGTTGAAGCTTATGTCGAGATCTACCAATGTCCGAACCTCACACAAAAAGTCAGGGAACTCGTTGAGTGCATTTGAACTGAGATTCAGGCTTCGAAGGGCGCGGTACTGGCCGAAGTAAGAAGGCAATCTGGTCAGGCCGTTATTTGACAATCGTAGGCCCTGGAGGCTTTGCAGCTTGTGCAGTTCAGATTTATCGAGAGACTGGAGGCGGTTATTTGATATATCCAACATTGTCAAGCGGCTCGCTAGACTGAGGCTAGGAGGTAGTCGTCTGGCATCATTACTGGTGTACTTTATCTCCCGAAGATTAGTGCACGCTTGGATAAAGTCTTTCGGCACGTCCAGCGAAAGATTACGAGAAAGATTCAGAGATATTATCTCCGTCGCTTTCTGGTACAAAGTGATGGGAATGGTGATTAAGTTCTTGCCTTGAAGGTCGATATGGCTGAACTTTTGCATCTTACTGAAACCGGGATCTCGCTCCAAACTAGAGTACCCACTCATCTTAGCGGGTAAGAATGTGAATCTGCAAAGGTAGCTATTGTCTTCTCGTCCAACATCCTCTAAGCGGTCCAAGTCTGTGTAACCAGCTTGCTCAAGAAGGCGTTTCTGAACCAGTAGGGGTCGCTCATTGCTCTCCAATTGTCGCGAAGTATCGTGTTTTCGCATGACAATATGATAATTATACAGCTCGTCTTGAAGAACTGTTTTTTTACCCAAGATCTGAATGATTTCCTGTACCGTTGTATTCAATGTCGCAGATAAGGTCGCAAAAGTTGAGTCAACACGGAAGATCCGTAAGCAGTATGTTTTTGAGTCGTTCTGCTCTTTCATGGGCTCTCCAATATCATCGATTTCACCGCCTGCAGGATCTTCCTCCCTTGTGCGTTTAACCGCCCACGAATCGGGTGCGTCCCAGGCCGCATCATCTTCAGATTGCGCGGGATTTGGTAGCTCTTCTCCTGGCAAGATAGGTTGCTTCTGCAATTCGCCAACAGGGGGAGTCATGGGTGGATGCTGAGTATTGACGATACCCTCCATATTGTCCAGATCTCGATCGAGGAAGAAGACTGCATCGTTACCCAAGGTGCTAGGGTCTTCTTTGTTAAGATCCTTGCCAAATGGGATATCATTTGTCGCTGCTCGCTTCTCCTTTCTGAAGGTTGGGAGACGTCCATGATGGCCTTTCTTGGCATCCTTACTAGAGGCTTTCTCTGACATCCCGTTATTGGCATTTATCCTTGGTGTTTGAGACTGAGGTAGGGGCTCTGCGCGTACGAATTTGTTCGAGTTGACAGAAGGGTTCAGAGACGTGACGGAAGTGTTGTTTGCCATTGGGAGGCTTTTAAGATTGTCTGGGGGGGCCGAGCGATCTTTTTTGTCTTTGTCCTTACCTCGGAGTCGTGCAAAAAGCCCATGTGATTTTGGGGTGCTGGGTGATCGTTGAGAGAAGGCCGAATCTCTTGTCATGTCGGAAAAGGCACTTGGGGTAGGGCTCGACGGTCGTCCTAGGAGATTGGTCTTGGAATTAAGTGCAGAACTAAGAGCCGATGGAAATTGTGAATTTTGGCGAACGCTATACGACGAGTCCTCGCGGCTAGTCACGGGCCGTAAGGGGTATGGTTGACTGATATCAGCGCGCGCTTCGGGTGGCTTGCTATCCTCTTTGCTGCCCCGGTGGCGATGACCAGGCAGCCTCACATGAAGCTTGTGGTTCGAGCGTGTACCCGATTTAGCTAAATACTGTTCAGACGAACGCCGGCCATTTTCTGAGAAAGTGGGGATGTCCTGCATGGGTGATGTCAGCGGGGGAAGGGTTAAAGCAGACACTTGAATTATGAGGTCATGACACAGCAATTGCTATGTGAGAAAGGGCTTTGAGATTAGACAGGCGGTGCCTGCCGTGTTCACAATTAGCGTGGAAGGAGCTCACCTTTGAATCCTGAAAGTCCCACGGCGTGACTTCAGAAGAGGGCTGCGGCGTCCGTGGGCGTGAGCTAGTGGGCGAGGCCGGCCTAGAGTGATAGCCGCCGATTGTGTTGTTGAGCGAGTTGCCCCGATTTCTTGTTCCACGTGTCGACTGAGAATCTGTTACAAACGGGGTGCTCAAGCTCGAATCAGAGTTTTGGCGCCCATCAGCAGGGAAGTCTTCACCAAAGAAATTGGGAAGCCTCTTGTGGAAGCCTCTGATGCTCGATTTGGAGCCGGTGCTACTGGCAGTCGTGTTACTCGCAACAGACGGCCGTCGGTCGTCCTTGAGAGGGAAGCCCATGCTGTCCTCTCGGCCGCCGGTGCCGGGGCGTGCGAAGGCGGGCGATAGCTGCGAGATATCCTCATTGGAGTCGTTGTAGAAACTGCTCCAGGCGGCGTTGGCCATGGGAGTGCCGTTAGTGCCAGCCGACGACGACCATGGCGCAATGTGCGAATTGGCGCTCGAAGCGGTGGGTGGGTTTCGCGATATCGATGGCACCCGTCCTCCCGACGTTTCCAACACAGCCAGCTGTTTTCGGTGGTCACCAAAGCCTGAGTGCTTCCGGGGGCGGTGCAGGGGGTCTTTTGGGGGAGGGGCGGGCGGAACGGTGCCGGGTGATATCTCAGGCTCCTTATCAACGCTGTGCCGTGGGATTAGCAGGTCCGATCCATCACACATGGGACGAAAGCACCCGACTGAGACGGGTCTGGGGCGAATACGTACTGGGCATGATCTTCGGATGTCTTGACCGTCACGGGGGTGCCGCGGAGAGAGCCCTGACGGCCGTAGGGCCGGATAGTGTCCCCCGAGCGCGAGCTCCAGCTGCTCTCGATAGAGCCGTGGCGGGCGACAGATTCGTTGCGCGTCATGGCGGCGGACGGCAAGGTGCAGGCGGCGAACACGACGCAATGCGCCCGCGGAAGAGGGCGGGGCTCTGGCAGCTGGCGACGGGGATGCAAGAGACGGCGGCGGCGGTGGGAGGAGAGCGGGCGATGGAGTGAAGGGCTGCTGGCGCGCTTGCGCAGAAAGGCCTAGGACGGCTGCTTCATCGAGGCGGGACCAGCAGACGCAGTGTCGGAGGCGGTCTTGGCGTGGCGATGGCGACGGCGCTGGCGACGGCTATGGCAATCTTCTCGTCGACGAGACAGGCGGCATGCGCGTGGGCAGGGCGTGGGCATGGGCGTGTGCGTGTGCAGGCACGGCGGAATGATGAAGGTGTGCGGTAGAAGATGATCCATGAACTCCACTCGAGATGGAGAGCGGCTCTCTCTCGGGCCTAGGGGCGCCACCTGCACTCGCCAGCACCCGCCCCGGCTCGACAAGACAAGCCTAGAACAGAAAACAGCAGTACGAGCAGTCGCACGAGACAAACAGCCCGCTTCTCCTGTCTCACCCGCCCAGACTGACCGGAACCAGCGCGGCCTTCTGCCTCGGCTCGCCATGACGCGGCGGCGGCGACGCGGCGACGACTGCGACGACCACGACAGCAACAGCAACAATACTTGCGCAAGCTGCCTGGCTCTCCGCTATGCACTATGCACGCACGTAGCCTGCACGGCTAATGAGTAGGGACGTGTGCGTTGCAGTGGTTCCCCCCGCCCCGCTTCCACGCTGCCGCTAAAAGCTGCCTACCCGTGAGCCGTGCCATCAATCATCACGCCCATCTGATAACCGTTGTCTCGTATTTGCTTGCATCCATCCCTGTCGCCGCACTCCCCTCAGCTGAAGCGCCTTGTACTCCACGACGAGCTCGTGCTGCATACTCTCAGACGCCTGCCCGCTGTGCCACACGACCCTGCATCAGGCAAACTTGAACCAATACATTTGCTGACCCTCTCGTTACCATTCCTAAAT
Organism: Ophiosphaerella korrae; assembly: GCA_028456385.1. NCBI lineage: Eukaryota > Fungi > Ascomycota > Dothideomycetes > Pleosporales > Phaeosphaeriaceae > Ophiosphaerella > Ophiosphaerella korrae. Next base: position 80,093 of record JALNQF010000015.1, read on the forward strand.
TACATGCCGAAGACCATAGCTTGCACCTTTATTGCCATTGCCTGCGTCTAACATGCTCCAACCGCCTCTAGCCTTCAATCAAGTACTAATACACCAGACACATTGAAAAAGAAAACAGTCTTCCGCACTAGCCTCTGGCTAATCGGGAATTGCCAAGCGCAGGTCACGCCAGAGCTGAATAGTAAGAATTTCAGCCCCCAAGAAATAAGAAAGCCCTACCGTCATCGTTGACCACCATTTCCCAGCGCTCGCAGGATGTCGTGCAGGGATTGCGCGCTCTGAGCGTCAGACTGCTGCGGGATATTGGCAGGAGGCGCTGAGTTCTGGGCGTACTGCTGGTATGGGTACGCATACTGCGCTGGAGCTTGAACTTGCTGAGCTTGTGGCGGCGGAAGTGGTGGTGCCGCCTGCGCTTGAGCTGGTTGCTGTTGCTGCATCGTCTGGACAACTTGGAGCCACTGTGCCCATGCTGCCCAATTTGCTTGCTGTTGCTGTTGTCCCTGTACAGGGGCAGCGGGCTGGGCATACGCTACCGGGGCCGCATATGAGGCTGCCACGGCAGGTGGGGGTGGTGGTGGGGGTGGTGCATATGCTGCAGCTGGCTGAGGCGAATTAGAATACTGCTGAGGCCAGTTTGCGCTGCTATTGTGTGCATATGAGTGAGCATTTGGTGCAACAGTAGGCGCAGGTGAAGCATGTTGATGAGGCTGATGAGACTGCTGAAGCGGCTGTCGCTGTTGCTGCTGCTGCTGTTGTTGCTGCTGCTGTTGTTGTTGTTGCTGCTGTTGTTGTTGTTTTTGTTGTTGTTTTTGTTGTTGTTGTTGTTGTTGTTGTTGTTGTTGTTGTTGTTGTTGTTGTTGTTGTTGTTGTTGTTGTTGTTGCTGCTGCTGCTGTTGTTGTTGTTGCTGTTGCTGCTGCTCGCGCTCCTTTTCCTTCTTCTCCCGTAATCGCTGCTTTCGGTTCTTATTCTTACTCTTCGAGGGCGGCGAATGCTGGGGCTGAGATGATGGTTGTGACTGTCCACGGTCCTGGTGTCGAGCTGGTGATGCAGACGTCACAGATCGATGGTCTTGCTGCCCCCCACCCCGCTGTTGGTGGCTGTCTTGCTGTCGGTCGTGTTGATCTTGAAGTCGCCCACGGTCGAGCTGTGGTTTGAGTGTAGGACACTCACGCTTTTGATGCCCAACCTGACCACAAGCATAACAGGTTCGGTCACTGCGACCGCCCTGTGCACCGCCTCGAGCCCCTTCGCCTCGACCACCTCCTCCATAACCGCCTCTGTCGCTCTGGCCGCCACCATAATCGCCTCGGCCACCAAAGCCTCCTCTTCCACGGAATCCGCGACCGCGATCGCCCCATGGGCCTCGGGCTCGCATCATGCCGCGGCGAACATGGCTACGATCCTCAAGCGGAGCCCCATGCCCGACAATTTGCTCAAAATGATCTGGTCTTGCAAGTGGCTTATACATGCCGAGATCCTCGTCCTCGTCATCGCTGTACTTGAGACCTCCACCTTGGTACTCCACCGGATGGTAGTATGCAGGTACATCAACGTGTCCCTTTGGCCCCGTAGGTATAGGTTTTTCTGGAGGCGGTGGCGGCTCATGATCATCGTCTTGTCTTGCTCTCTTTTTAGCTTTTTGCTCGCGCTTATGTTCGGCTTCCTTCTCATCGTCAGAGAACTCGACTTCATTTGTCTCCTCATCGTGGAGATTGGATGCGTCTGTGTGCTTCTGTGCGCGCAAGGGTTCGGTGAAGACGAAAGTGGAGTGGTCGTTGACGTAGTAGATGGGTGTATCTTTCGCGATACCTAGAGTCGAAATTTCGTCAGGGTCGTTGAAGCCTATGGCATACCTAGGTTCCTCAACACGACCGATTTGCTCTGAGACTTTTCCAATCACGGTGCGATTCTGCAGGCACAGAGCCGAGCCAGACTCGAGCACCTGGAGGTCGCCCGACGATTTGGCCTTGACGACGACAATATTGTCGACAACCGACTCGACCTTGCCGAGTTCTGAGATGTTTGTCTCTTGTGTGACCGTGATGTCAGGCTTCTCAAACTGCTCTTCCACTTCGTTGAGCGTCTTGACTTTGGCCTTGGTGGCACCGGGCTCATCCACAGCCTCAGCCATGAGGAGACGGACCTGCTCTTCCGGGTCCATCAGCTCGCCGTCGTCAGAGCCTTCGTCGTCAGAGCTACCACTCGAACTGGAGGAGTCTGATGACAAGGCCGAGTCTGAGGCATCTGAGTCGAGCTGCCACTCGGCCTCGTTGTTGTCCCTGTTTGCTTCGGCGGCGAGCAGAAACTCGGCCTTGCCGTCCTCCTCGGCAAGCCCGTTGGTGATGGCGAGAGCAAGCTCGTCGCTGTCGCTGTCGTCCTGCTCGAGCTCATGGGGGGCAGCAGGGGGGTCGTTCACAATCTCACCGTCGTCGGCGTCGGGCGCCAGCTTGTCGACGGCAGGAACGTCTTTGGCATACGTCAGGGACACGGCATGCAGCTCTGGATGCGGCGACAGCTTACCGTGCTGGGCAGACGGGCTCGGAGCGTGCGCCTGATTGGCTGCAGCAGGCTCTACTGCGCTCTGCTCATGATAGAAGGCCTCTGTGTCAGAAAGCTCGCCATCCTCGGGCGCCTCTGTCTCTGTCTCTGGCGCTGCTAGGCCTGACATGCCCCCCAAGCCGCCGAGTCCAGGGAGATGGATGCTCGCTGGCGCTGCAGCAGTTGCGGCCACGGCAAACGACGAGGCGTTCCCATGCACCACAGGCAGCGCGACCGGCTTTGCAGGCGTTAGGTCGTAGAAGTCGTCGTCCATATCATCGACAGGCGAGCCCGGCGCGTCGAACAAGGCACCTTCAACATGCGCATCCGCGTCCACGTCCACATCCAACCGCGCCCTTTTGGCGGGCGGTTCCATCGAGTCTGACATGTCTGTCTCCTCAGCTCTGCTCTGGTTTGCAGTGTTTGTAGCACGCGCGGTCGCTACTGTGGTACCCAGCTGCTGTGTGCACCGACTGGCTTGCTTAAATCAAAGTGCGGTGATGATCAAGGCTCGGGAGCAACAGAACGTCGCCTTTTTCATGCGGCTAGCGCGACGCCCCCATGACTGCTGGTCTTGGCGGAAGGAACGTGCGTGCCTCAGCCCTACGTAGCGGCAGTACCTTTGGATTCACGCGTGCGACGACCTCACGGCATGCATCGCCAGCACTATGGCCCCAATACATGTAGCGAGCAGGTGAGCGGCATCATTCGTGGCTGTCACCGTCAGTTCTGTGGCTTACACTTGTTCCTAGGGTTCCTGCTGCAGGCGCCGCGAAGACGCCTGAGCTGAGAGCACGCTTGGCCTTCTTTGTTTTCGCTGCAGCCAATATCATTGCAGCCTCATTTGCGCCCATCCAGGACTGTGATGAGGTGTTCAACTACTGGGAGCCTTCCCACTATCTCAACCATGGCTACGGCCTGCAGACGTGGGAGTACTCTCCCGAGTACGCCATCAGGAGTTGGACCTACACAGTCCTGCACTCGTTAGTAATATGGATTGCATCTCTCCCGCTCAAAGGCTTGGGTCTTGCGAAGCCAAAGGTCGTTGAGTTCTACTGCCTGAGAATCTCGTTAGCACTTGTTTGTGCACTATGCCAGTCGAAACTATACTCTGTCATATCCAGGACATTTAACCCAAGGGTCGCTATATTCTTCGCGATAGCACTCCTCTCCAGTCCTGGTATGTACCATGCTGCACCCGCGTATCTGCCTTCCGCTTTTGCCATGTACACCACTATGCTTGGCTTCTCGGCTTTCATGGACTGGACCAAGGGTATAAAGACGGCCCAGGGCATTATGTGGTTTGGCATCGGGGCCACCCTTGGGTGGCCTTTTGCTGGTGCCTTGGTGTTGCCATTTGTTGTTGAAGAGATCATTCTCGCATCTATAACTGGCGACGTTTCTGATGCTTTCAAGCGATTACTACAAGGGACGTTAGGATCCTTTGCTGTGCTTGCTATACAGACAGGGATCGATTCATTCTTCTACAAAAAGTTTACATGCGTCCCACTCAACATTGTCCTCTACAATGTGTTTAGCGGTGGGAGTCGTGGGCCTGATATCTACGGCGTAGAGCTATGGCACTTCTACATCCGTAACCTCGTGTTGAATTTCAACATTTGGTTCCTGCTAGCATTAGCTGCGTTTCCACTCCTTATGGTGCAGCACATCCTTATTCAAAAGATCGTCTCAAAACAAACAGTCCTTCGAAGCGTTGTCTTTGTTAGTCCTTTTTACCTATGGCTGGCCATCTTTACAGCACAACCCCACAAGGAAGAACGCTTCATGTATCCAGCTTACCCAGCTCTTGCACTCAATGCAGCCATATCCTTGCATATTATCCTAGCTAATTTTGGTTCAACCGACCCCAGCCACCTCGTCAGTAAAATCCCTACCCCTGTTAAGCTCGCTATTGTGAGCATTCCTCTTCTCTTCTCATTTGACATGGGCATGCTTCGAACTATTGGCACTTTTACTGCATATTCAGCTCCTCTGAACGTTTACCAGCCCCTACACAACCCTGGAGTTACGCGACCTGGTGACAATGTTTGCCTAGGCAAGGAATGGTACCGATTTCCGTCTTCGTTCACTCTACCCCATGGAGTACGCGCGAAGTTCGTCAAGAGTGAGTTCTCCGGCTTGCTACCAGGTGAATTCAGCGAGGCCAATATCGGCTTTGGACTGTTTCCTGGAACATGGCTTATTCCTTCTGGTATGAACGACGAAAATTTGGAGGACGTGGGGAAATATACCGATCTCGACCATTGTACCTTTCTCGTGGATTCCAGCCTTTATTCAAATTTGCCGACCGCTTTAGAACCCGATTACATCTCAGACTCAACACATTGGGAAAAATTAAAATGCGTATCATTTCTCGACGCATCCCACACGCGTATCTTAGGCCGTCTATTTTACATTCCGGATCTACCTTTCATACCAGAACAACTCCAGCGGAAGTGGGGCAAATACTGTCTCCTGCGACGCAAATCCTCGAATGGGAAGGAAATTTAGTCGAGTTATGCCATAAGCTACCGAAATAGCAAGGTACTATTGTCTATAACGCTACGTTGAGGCATATTTAAGCGAGGCCGAATCAGGATGGATCCTTTGTAAGTCAGGTGTCGCTCAACACCACTCGGCGAGGAACCAAGGAGCCTCAAAAGAGGTGGATGATTCCCAATGATGCAATACAAACTTCAAATATGAAAGGAATAAAATATCACAGTTATCTCTTACCAATGCTTCCTCAGAATATATTCGCATCTCCACCTGACATTCTCCTAATGATGCGGGGTCTATCGCAATGGACGCATCATGAGATGCTTGGCTGCCTGAAATGGACTTGTCGACTAACCAAGCGGGGTAGTGTTATCCCCCACTACAGGAAGATAAACAGCATTGACGACACTAAAACTGTTGTCCCCTACACATTATTCGCTGGGTTCTGGAGTAATGTTATCAGGGCCCTGTGTTTGCAGCCTGACACTGAACGTGTTTATGCGAGATAGATACTACATCAAACAACTATTTCACTCCCTCGTGACCAAGTGCTTCGTCTTCATCTAATCAAAATTTCTATTCATCTCAGACATACGGCTTCTGGCACTCAAAGATTGTGGTGCCTTTATCACAGTCAGCCACAATGATCTCGCAGATGACCCCATACATAGGAGATCGAGTAGAACGACTTCAACGGATGATTTGTCATTGCTATCAAAAAGCACAAATTCAACTTAACACGGCTGCCCAGCGTAACAACATAGATCTAGGAGCAGCTTTCTATGCCAGTCTCGTTTTCCTTACGTGTGCCTGGCTAGCTTTCGTAGCTACACAGCGTCTCCGCTCGCGTGCACGCAATGGACTCGCACCACCGAGCACGCCGAATTACGAAAAGAGATGGCCATTCAAAGCACCCGATAGGCCAGCTGGAGGTACGGTTGCAAACACATAACCTCGTCACGTTAGCTACTTCTCGCATTACAAAAGTTGCGTCTAACATGTCTACTCCCAGTATGGACTCCAATACCCTTCAAACGGCCTACAGCACCACCATATCCCGACTGGTCCCTCGAGCACACCAAGCCCTTGCCCTACCGCCCGTTCCGCTACGGCCCCAAATACAACATCACAATGGGCCTGCGGACCATGCACTGGGACGAATGGATCGAACTCGACAACCAATTCCTAGCCTTCCATTCCCAAAAGGCGCACCGCATCCTCACCCGGGGCGCAAAATGCAGCAAAACTGCGCCCGAGGCATTCCCCAGCGCCATGGAGATGCTGGAAGAGTTCTGCGACTACCTCCCCCAACGGTATCCCAGCCTGTTCCACAAGACGGCTGTGGGGGTGGACAACGTGGTCACGGGCGAGAGTTTCAACATTGTTGAGCGGCCGCTCAAGGAGGACCCGATGCAGATGGCTGCACGCATGGTGCAGGATGACCTGGCCATCATGTGTGAAAAAGATGACGGCGAGTACCATCTCCTCGCGGGCTCCATTCTGCTCGCTGGCTTCTGGAAATTAGAGGATAAATTCGGAATGCCGCTCTCGGAAATACACACGTCGGGTGATGTTCCTGGGTTCAAGAGCAAACTGGAAAAGGTAGGAAGTTTTGTGCAGTGTTTTCTTGCAAGGACGGCGCTAACAATGTGTGCTTGGGTTACGTAGGGTATGAAGAATTTCTTTCGGCGTGTTCAGCCGCAGACAGCTGTATTGAGGAACAATTACTTTATTCAGGTAGATGACAAGTTGGCATGGTCAGAGAGTATAGGAGAGGAAGATGGAGAGGGGATTGGGTGGGGTTCGGCGGAGAGAAATAAAGCCATTGAACACCACTGGTTTAGGAGCGAGAGACAGAGCTTGAGAAGGTACGTTGGAGGTTTTTATTTTTTTTTATTTTTTTTTTTTTTATTTTCTGGGTTGAGATGGTGTGAACGTTGGTCAGGGTTATTACAATTGATACTGATTTGAATTTCTAGACTTCCCCGTACGGGTGGTGTTGTCTTCACCATCCGGACATATTTCCATCCAATCACTGAAATTTGCAAGGAACCATATGTACCCGGTCGGCTGGCGAGCGCGGTACGCAGTTGGGGTGATGACGTCGGTAGATACAAGGGCAGGGAGAATTACCAGGGCGTGCTGCTGGAGTACCTGGATAGGAAACACAAAGAGCAGGTCCAGGGAGGCTTGGATGTGTCTAAAGAGGAAGAAGGGCAAATGTATCCGTTTTAGGGCTGATGACCGTGTGCTGTGGTGCTACCAGAGCCAGAACTGGTACGGTGCGGCATTGATGCTCGACCGTGCTCCAATGTGGGTTTGATCATGCTGGGCTCTGCTGAGCGAGATGATGCGAGTCATGTGGCGAATCCAGGAGAGTTTGTGATCTTGGCGTGGAGAAAGGCAGATGCGTGATAACAAGGCCTGAGGGCTGCAAATAGTGGGTAAAGGCGAACTGACTCGATTGGGGCAGGTTAGTCGGGTTTAGTGGGAAACGGGTGGCCAGCGAGAGGTGTGTTGACGCCGGCAAGCCGCGGCCGACGCAGGGCATATTTTCTGATGGGAGGGTCAAGTCTGGACCGGGAGAAACGGGCATCAGGCTGGAGGCGACGATGTGCGGTGCGTGGTTGCCCAAGGCGGGGTGCTGGTGTTTGGGAGATGATGATGCTGGGGCAGATCCAAGGCAACCGTTGGGGCGGGAGGGATGGACCCTCGAGATCTCGTGGCTGGGGCTAGCGGCGAGCGGGCGCGAGATGCATGGCAGGTCGGCGACTGCGGGACGAGCGGTGATTGGTGTGTGACAGACATGGTGATTGGTGTCTGGGGGCTGGCGGTGGCGGCCTAGGAAGCAAGTAGGCATCTCGGTAGATGCAGGCGTCGGGTAATTGCGCGCAGGCGAGGTGGGCAGCGGAGAGACTGGCCGACACGGCACATGGGTAGGCACACGGGCAGACGGGCAGGACTGCAAAGATGCCATGGCTGGACGGGCAGTATCTGCCAGGACGGTGTATGCGAACAGGTTGCAGGGAGCAGCGCAGGCCCCGGAGGCTCTCGGAGCAGGGCGGACGGTGCTCCATGAGGCCTAGCGGGCATTGCTTTTGGGTGGCGGCAGCGGCTGGTTGGCCGCAGGCACAGGCGGCCTGTCGTGGCGCTGGCTAGCATGGCCAGCATGGCTGGGAAGGCCATGGCGACAGGGCTGTGACTTCAACCGCTGTGGTCGACTGCTCCGACTTCCTCTCTCTCCTTCCTTCTGCCAGGCCGCTTGACGCCCAGTACTAGTACCGGCATGGCTGCAGCCTGCCCGACTTCTCTGGCCCAGCTCGCGCCTCGCTTTTCCTGACGCTGCCCTCCACCGCCGGCGCTCTGTGGGCCAGACAATGGGGAAGCATGTCGCTCCCGGCTCTGCAGCAGAATGCGTACCCACGGCCGCACTACCCAGGCCCCCCTGCCGAACCTCACCGCGACCTGCTGCTCGGCGTGGGCAAACGACGTCCTGACGATGCACCACGCCTGCGCCGCGTCAAGGACTCTCGCGAGCAGCTCAAGGCCAGGACACGCGCACGCGGCGCGAGCAGCGGCACCATCGACACGGCCACCACTGCGGCCACCACTGCTGCCACCGCGGCCACCTCCTCGACCGCTGCGGGGCGCTCGTACACCGTCGCCAACGTGCACAACGGCGTTATCTATCTGAGGTGGGTCCCCTCCGTCCTGCTGTTGTTGGCGCTGGTGTTGATGCTGATGCTGATGTTGATGTGGATGTTTACCCACCTGCCTTTTTTTCTTCCTGCCCTCTGCCCCCACTGACCTTGCTTCGCCAGACCAACCCTCCACACCAGGAACCAGCGCAGCCACACCCAGCCTGATCCCTTTGTCTTCCCGCCCCAGACGCCGCCCGACAGCGCAAACCTCGACTCGCTGTCGCCTGCCCGCCCGACAAGCAATGAATGGGAGCAGAGTCTGCATGGTTCCCGGACGCCGCGCTCTGAGCCCACGCCTTCCCCCTCGCCAGACAATGCCCGCCACGAGCAGCACCAGCTGCGCCCACTCGCACACGTCCGCTCGCACTCCTTCTCCACCATCGACGAGCACACCGTCGCCTCGCTCGCCAACGACCCCGGCACCTTCAAGGTCGTGATCGAGCGTGCACCCTACGGCCGCCCCAAGACGGCCGACACCTCGTCCTTTCCTCTGCTCCAGGTCCCCATCCCCGACTACAGGCTGGGCACTCCCCGTTTCAGCCACCACGGCACTCTCGATCTGCGCAGTTCCGTCTACACACGTTCTTCCGCGCCCGACGACGTTGCCATCTCGCTGCTCACCCCCCAGCGCGCCGGCACCCACTCCTTTCTCTCGTCCCGTCCCCGGTCAGACGCCTATTCGCCCATTCCCCACCAGTACCGTGCGACCATGGACCGCCCTCCCATGCCCACCTCGGCCCCGTCTTCCTCTCGCGTGTCCCATATCCCCATTGGCCCGCGGCTATACGACGCCCTGACAGCAAATCCAGATGACAAGGCTGTTGTGCGCTTCTCTCCCTCTGGCGAGATACTAGCAGCCACCCCGTCCCGTCTGATCGCTCACATCACCTCCCCGAGCTTCCTCGATTACGAGCTACTTTCGGATTTCTTTCTTACCTTCCGTGCCTTTCTCAGCACCAGGGATTTGATAGCCTACCTCATTGCCCGATTGCGTTGGGCTGTTGACCGCCAAGATGACTTTGGCCGCATTGTGCGTGTACGCACCTTTGTCGCCCTGCGCCATTGGATTCTGAACTACTTCGCCGACGATTTTGTGCCCACCTACAAATTGCGACTCTATGTATGTGAGCTTGTGAACGGCCTGTACAACGATCTACGAAACCGTGCGGATGGGGGAGGGGGTGATATCAAGATCGTCGGGGAGCTGAAGAAATGCTGGAAACGAACTTGTGCCATGTATTGGGAGGCTGGGGTCGGTATTGAACACAGTTCGCCAAACGAAGATCTCCTTCCGGGTGGACAAATGGGCTCACAGCCCTCAACCGAGGAGCTCATGCCCGTTGCACCCACGCCTACCACTCCCAAGCAACAATCAGTCCTTGATGTCAAAGAATCAATGGGCGCCAACCCCAGTGATCAGTTCGCTAGTCGGCACATGGATTGGGCTCAGCGAGCTCGCCATACTCCCCAGAATTCGATAAGCTCACCATATGTACCCTCACACGACTACGAAACCTTACCGGTACCGTTATCACCAGCAAGTGAACAGAGTATCCATGTACTCTCGTGTTCTATTCCAATGCGGAGTCTAAACAAAAGCGAGCAACCAATCGATCTGCCCCTGTATCCTCATCCTGTCCCTGTCCCTGTAGGCACCACTCGAATAGCAGCCGCCAGCCCACAGCAGGTGACGACAGTCAAGAAGATGAATCAGCGTTCCCATGCCCACAAACGTAGTGGAAGTTTCTCGGATGCACTGAGAGACAGTCGAGCACCACTTTCGATTCCCAAATACAATTCTCCAGAAACAGCTGCATCCATAGTGTCAAACATGCCTGGAAGTTTAGTGCGTGGTGGATTGTTCCAGCCTGGCTCACCATATATCGAAACGAAAAGCCTTCGGCATGCACGCTCACGCATCCAACTCGAAGCTGAATATGAGACTCCTCAAGAGATAGACAAATCAGCTTATCCAACAAGCCCTGGAATGAAGAAGATCTTTGGCAGTGTTCGACGTGCGCTCAGTACCAGACAAACAGGTGGTTCCACGCCATACCTTAACAATACCGCACATCATCGGCAGCCCCAATCGTCTCGCTCTTCCAATTCAGGGACAATATCAACAGGTCCGGGAGCAGTACAGAAACGACGCCCTACTCGAAGTAGACCACAAGTGCGCATAGATCTTTTGGCTTCTCAAGTCGCCGAGAGTTTCAGAGAGGCTGTAAGGGAACAGTTAGAAAATGAGAACCAACAGCGCTATAGCACCAATCCCCCTGATTTGGGAGGATTTGAGTTCGAGTTTGACAAACATGATGCCCCCATCTCAGAGGACCGTGAGAAGCCCCCTCGTGCACCCGATCCTCGAGTGCATAGCAACATCACCAGTGGAAGCAAATCCATTCTCATCATTGATGATACCAGAGCTCCGCCCCTGCCCATAATGTCCGGTGCTCTGCCTGTTCCATCTCAAAAAAAAGTAGATGTGAGCAAGCCAGCCGAAATTCAACATCAGGAGCTACTATCTAGTGATGAACACAACATCAAGAAGAGTAGCATCCACCAACCCGAAAATTTGAATCTTTACAGCCCCCCGGATCCCCCGGCAGCCAAAAGTCAAGACCGTGTCTCGCGAATCACTGTACAACAACGACCTGTCACTAAACAGAGAAGATCCATGTCAGAAGGGCGAGAGCCAGGGCAGATGCACTCTTTCAGACGCCGCGGGTCTACCAAAACGTCTATTACACGCACTAGATCGCTGAGACGACATGCATCTTACAACAGCGTACTAAGCCGACGTAGGGGTCCTGACAGCGTTGCCACATTCCAAACCATGTCCTCGAACAACGATCCATTCTTCCTCGACCACCCTGGTAGTGGGACAGTCCCACCTACGCGTCAGCTTCGTCGGCGGCCGGGTGGTGATCTTCGCGCCGCAGATCACGTTCAAGATCTTGAACACATCAAGCGCCCCTACTCCACGGGATCAATTTCCAATTTCACTCATTCGGTGGCAAACTCCGTTATCTTGAGGGCGGATCGTTATATTGATCCATCATCAGAGCCCAGCCAGCAAGCAGAACAGGATGAGGCCGAAGTTGAGGCCAAAGAGCCTCCAAAGAACCCAATCTCACTAGTCGCCACACATTCATCCCAACCCAATCTCAGACCCTCGTTCGAGGCTGAAGTTGCAAAGCTTGCTGCCCTACCAGATGACACTGATGACGAAGGCGGAGTGGAGTCTGCTTTGATGAAGTTGGAAGGACGATACGAAAAGCGATCACCCAGTGACAGCTTACCTCAGGGCATAGTTGAACTGGAACTGCATGATGGTGCTCTTGGGGAATATGTGAGCCTTGGTGAGAATCTATCCGAACACAACAACGCACATGATGAGATCGAAAATGCTCTACACCAACCATTAGCTTCCTCCGAACCAGACGGCGACGACGACGACGACGACCTATATCGATTGTCAGCGGACAACTTCAAGCAACGCATGCCTGCGGTGAGCTCGCAGGGTGGATCAGAAGATTCGTACTCATCAATACCCCTTCTTGATCGCGGACTAAGTGACATTATAACGACCCGACATGTGGAAACACGCGAAACTATGCGATCATCGGCAAAACCATCGCCGCTGCAACTGGCTAGCAACACGAACAATCTGGCCACATCATTGAATTCGTCACTTGAGTACGTTGTGGAGACTGATAGCATGAAGAGAATACCAACTGGTTCTACTCGGCCACTGTCACCTGTGGCCCGTGAGTCTTTCCTTCTTGACGAGGACGAAGACCTCGGTGATAAAGAGACGATTGGCGCAAGATCTGATGGGACCAGCCACGGCGTTAGAAGTTTCTTTGACGATGAGCCAGCAACGGTAGAGGAAGCATCGCAAGACCTCCCGACGCACCCAATGCGCCATCCGCCAACACCGCCTCTCACTGCACATCGGCTCGAAAACGTCTTACCAAACCCCACAGTTTTCGAACGTGGTTTGCCAACGCCTGTCCTTACACCCCCGGCTTCTCGGCTCAAGCATCAGACATTTGGATCACCCATTCGGCTTGCTGAATCGCCCATTGAGCCAAATGACTCCCAGGAAAAGCCAACAGTGCCAGCCGCACATATACCTTTCGTTCTCGCATACGACTCTGAGGTACTTGCTCAACAGTTCACTATCGTGGAGAAGGATGCTTTGGACGAGATTGACTGGAAGGAACTCATCGAATTACGTTGGAAACAATCATCGCCACAAATTCGCGATTGGGTCCACTATCTCCAAAGCGAAGAAGCTCGAGGTGTAGATGTTGTCATCGCTCGGTTCAACCTTGTGGTCAAGTGGGTCGTATCCGAGTGCGTCTTGACAGAAGATATCCAAGAACGAGCTCGATGCATTGTAAAATATATTCACATCGCGACACATGCCCGCCGACTTCGAAACTACGCAACCATGTACCAGATCGCTATTGCTCTCATCTCGAATGATATCTCACGACTTCGGAGAACATGGGCTCTCGTCCCCGCTGCAGAGCTACACATCATGAAGGAGTTGGAGGCTATAGTACAACCTCTCCGAAACTTCCACAACCTTCGACTCGAGATGGAGACTGCAACTGTCGATGATGGGTGCATTCCATTTATTGGTGCGATGAAACATGCTTTATTCGTTCTGCAGTCAGCTAACATATGCCAGGCATATACACTCGCGATTTGATTTACAACGCTCAAAAACCAGCATTCATCGACGCCCCGCCTGTCGATGGGGAGCGACTGGTGAACTTTGAACGACACCACACGGCCGCCACGATTGTTAAAAACCTGCTTCGCCTCCTTGAAGCCAGTTCAAAGTACATGTTCAAGGTTGAAGCACATATTATCAGCAAATGTCTTTGGCTGGCTGCGCTGACAGATGATGAGATCAGTAAGCGCAGCCGCCTTTGTGAATGATCAGATACCCCGACATATAACCTCTCTTTTTGGTGCCAGCATTTTAGCGAGCATCCCAATCTTTGCGACCCTGATAATTATTCTCCTATCTCAACGATAATAATACCCACAGCAAGCGTTTACAGCGCTGCATCAGCCCGACATGAATCATGACGGTAATTTCCTTTATATGTTGGTTGGTTGCATATATGTAACGTCGCTCGCGACAAAGATGTAATAAATAGCTCACGCTTGGAGGATCACGTTTTTGTATATGGTAGTTACATGGCAATGCTGTTAGACCATACCGTGGATTGGTGTTCTGAATCTACCTAAATACAAGAATATATACCGACTAGTATTGCTCTATCTTTACACCTTAATCATGGCACTGTAAGCGCAGAGGCGCGTGTTCGCATCACATTGCCTTGGCAGTCTGACCGGAAAGCCTAGTAGTGGTGTGGTGTAGGGCTGAGCTAGTACCGTTAGAGTGCATCGGTGATAGACTGGCCCCCAATTCCCATGTAGTCTGGCATCTGCCTATGTCTGCCTATGGGGTGCCCCACAACAAAACTACTGCGCCTTTGAGGCCTCCTGTACGGAGGACACATGGCGTTCACAGACGAAAGCACCTCGTCCCCAGCCTTGATTGCTCTATATTCTCCATGTCCTTGACCTGCTGCACATCCCGTCTCGCGTTGTACTTGCCAGCACGGTAGTGATTGTGCGCTATATACATGGTGCTTTTGAACCTTGCGAAGCCGCGCGTATAACTTACTACTACAACTTTCCGGGTCTTGTAGCCTTTTTGGGTATTGACGTGTAGATGTAAAGATATATGGGCGTCTAGGCATGTCGGCCATGGAGCGCTCCAAAAGCGACCCACCACCACCACCCATCACGGTCGAGGATACGGCCACAGGCGAGCCACCACAACCAAGCCCAAGTCCAACGCAAATAACATCACGTTCATTCAGCGCGTACGAGCGCCCTAGAGCCGATCGCACAGCCTCGCAAATTTCGAATTACGAACGCGAGCCAGATCGTGACCGCGAACCTGCACGCAAAAGTACCTCAGGCTTTGGCCACCGACGCAAGCACAGCCCAAATATCGAGTGGAAAGAGAGGTGGACCAAGGATAGCTGGAAACAGGGTCGCATACTTCTCATCGACTATGTCTCAAAGGAACACACGGGCGAAGGAAGGAAAAGGATTGTCGCGCAGGAGTTTGGCGACATTGACAGCCTGCGTCGCTTCTACCGAAAAGAATACCTCTCTGCCCAGGCCGCATTGAGAGTCATACACGTACAGAATGCGACTTGGGCTACGCGATTCCTTTTGCGCAAGTTCAACATCGACGCAAGCGACGACTTGGTGGGCACCACATTTGGCAGATGGGCAAGATACGAGAGGCCCCAGCAACGGGGTGGCAAGCCTGTCCTCAACGGCAAAACTTTTAGACCACAAAGGGATCCTTGGCGAGGTATCAGCCGTGCATCATTTGGCTGCGACTACCTCAAGCACTATGAGAAGGGAATACACGATTCACCAGCAGATAAACCCATGTTCGAACTCAATCACTACGATGAGACCGACCAGCCTGCATATGGCTCTGACGTTTACGTTCAACGCCTCTCTGTCTATGTACAACTGAGCGACGGTCGGCCTGGGCAAGCAGTAGATCCAGATATCCCGAATCCCTATAACGTGGAGGCATATGAGGACTATCAGCGGCTGAAAAAGTCTTATGGAAACGTTGACGCAAATGAGCATCGCGAAAGATATATGCCCAAGCTCAAAACGCTTGACAACAGTAATACTATCATAATCTTCGAGAACTCGCATTCTGGTTCTGTCAAAGACACACTTATTGGTGCACGGCAAGAGCTAGAGTCTCGTTGGCGTCGGCTTACCTTTTATCTCCCTCATGAGGAGATGGCAAACGACGAAACACTAACAATAGGGTGTATGGACTTCATTCTCAAGGATGTTTTCAAAGCATTAACTCACAACTGGAACTTGTTCATCAATGCATGTGAGACCCACGTCGGGATTTTGGAGGATAAGATCTATGAAAATCCTGCCGATGAGTCACGTGCTCCCGAGCTGTGGAAGAACAGTGCCCAGTGGCTCAAGGTCGAACGGTTACTCTACCTCCATGCGGACATTGTCAGGGAGATGAGCTTAAACCTCCATGAATTGGCCTTGAATGATCCAAAAGAAGACGATCCTTGGCTCGGTTTTGTGCCAGATGAGCTTGACAAACTCGCCGGCCGATGGGATCGAGATATCATAGCCCCAACCAGCGGTCTATCAGACCTCATGTATAAATCATTAGGTATTAGGGACTCACGGCATTCACTGCAGCTCGGCTTGTCAATGTGGCGCCTCTCCTGGATAACATTCATATTCCTGCCACTTACCTTCACTGTCGGCTTCTTTGGAATGAATGTAGACACTTTCCAAGACAATCCACCTATCAAATGGTGGTTTGTCGCCTCTGTCCCAATACTCGCTCTTGTGCTCGCGCTCTGGTATACCGTCAAGCACAACCTTGCTACACGGCGGCAGAATCCCTTGCGCAGAGGTGTCTATGAAGCGCTCTACCACGAGCTCGCCACAGAGAACCCAACTCTCTGGACTCGGAAGGGTCCACGACCCAACATCGTGGCGGTAGGCTGGTGGCAGGGAGTCAAGTGGCAACTTATCACAAAGTGGTTCGGCAGCGACAAACTAAAGCCCGCGCAAACATACGATGCAGCAACCGAAGACTTTGGTGCCTGGAGTCGCTGCAAACAATGGCTCGTCCGTCGCTGGCTGCCCGAATTATCAGTCTTACCAGCCAAGCTTCCCCCAACGGCATCTCAACCACCTGCCACATCCTTCTCGCAAACATCCAGTGCAAACAAGGATCTCGGCGTCGTTGGCGACCTCCTCTCCATCGCCACGCCTGTCGCCATCGCAGAACTCGAACCAACAGCCGCGAGCATGTTACAGGAACGTGTGCCGTTTGAACGGCTGCGCAGTGCGAGCTCTGGACGGAGTGAGGGCGGGGGAAGTCCGGGGAGGCCGGGTAGCTCCGGGGGAAATTCGGGGGTTATGGTGGAGGAAAAGGGGCCGAGTGAAGATGAGAGGAGTGATAACGAAGGTAGGAAGATCAAGGAGGGGGAGAAGAAGGAGAAGAGAAGGCAGAGGCTAGATGTGCCGTTTCAGTTTTGACAAGACGGGTTGAGCTAGTAAATAGGATGATTGTAGTGCTTGTGAGCGTACTGTGTAGGAATAATATGAAATAGAAGAGGTACCGTCTACCTCACGATGCACAAGCAACGTTAGAACAACCTTCTGTGCCTGGATCAGTTATTCAAATGAAATGCATGCATGTTATGACAGCCCATGCTGCGTAATAAAATTTCTATTTGACGATAGATACTACCTACCTACCACCTAGTCTCGGCGAAAATAAAAATCGATAGACCGATAACAAACCTACCATTTCCAACACGTCCAGCCCCAGGGCTCTCCAAACATAGACACGCACGCGCCGTAGTCGGGTTCCGCAGGCAGATCCCACACCGCGAGTAAAAAAAGCACTCACCGTTCAATCAAGTCACGACCAATAGCAACGAGTACGGCGTAAACACGTCCAAAGAAAAAAGGACCGGCGGTCAATAAGGAAATTGTCGGGCAAAGAAACTCACACGCGTTTGCGCCCCTCCCCTCTCCCCAATAGCTAGCGCATGAGGCGAAAGGAAAAAAAAAAAAAACTACGCCAACGCCACATCGGTGACGAGCAATATCATTGGCAAAGCTTACTGCGCTGCGTTGGCCGTGGCCGGGGGGCCTGAAAGCAGGGGGAATCACAAAAGCAGACCCTTAGCTCGTGCTGAGGCGCTTCTGTAGGCGCCGACTAACTGACTCGTGCATATGCGGTGCTGGCACAGAGATAGTGCTAGATGTGTGGGAAAGCGAGCAGGTTGCGCGGTGTGAGTGGGGTTTTTTTTTGTTGGCGTGTCTGTCTTTCGGGTAGGGCGGGTGGCTATGGGGCTTAGTGTAGGGACGTGAGGTTGTGTTGCTGCGCGGCAATTGGAGCCGCGGTGTTGTGAATGATCGGAGACTAATTTCCCTTCTCAGGGTCTCCAACGTACCCCTGAATCTGCGTGTTTTCTCATCTCTTGTTAGCTCCATCTTTGTGAATGGCCAGACACTCCACAGCAGGTATGCGGAGAAATGTAGTAACTCACAAGATGATTGGTCAGGTTTGATCGCCGGGTAACTCCCCACTGAATGTTAGTTCAGCATTCAATGTGTACATCAAGAATGAGATATTGGAGACAAAACACGAGAACAAAATGTAAGATGAAAACCATGTTAATTATCTTATCAAGTCGCTTGGAGAGAAACCTAGAACATGGGAATCCATAGACCACACACAAAACCTCCATGGGGACAGTAGCCCTTTCGACCAAGCGTATTAGATATCTGTAATTGTACAATCGAAATGCTGCTGCGACGAGTTGCGCAAGGAGCGATAGATGACCTTCGAACTCCCATCCCAATGCTGTACCGTATCATGATGTAGAGCCGAAGTCATTACCCGTGAGAACCCATTCCACCTGTTGACCACTCAGAATCCGATGTACAAGGATGAACCTAATCCAACAGACCACTGAGACAAGTCGTTGCTTACAAGAAAGCGGCAACGGCACCGACAATGGCAAGCATAGCAGCGCCAGTCTGGGCAGCAGCGCCGGTGAACTGGGGAACAACGGGCTTGGTGCTGCTGGGGGCAGCAGTGCCAGCTGGGTAGGTTGGGACGGTTGCGTTCTTGGATGGGTAAGGAACAACCGGGGCGGGGCTGCTGACAGCTGGGACAACTGGGACGGGAGCGCTGGGCTTTCCGGGAACGGGGGTAGGCTTGACTGGGACAGTGGTGGTGTATTCGCAGTCGTTGTCAATGAGGGTGGTGCTCTTGGTCACGGTGTAGGTCTTGGTGCCAACCGAGATGGTGGTTGGGCCATTGCAGACCGTGGTGAGACCCTTGATGGTGGTGGTGGTGTAGCTGGGGGGAGCAGACACGGCGTATCCAGGAGCGGAGGAGACTGGGTAGGCTCCATAGGCTGGCTGGGAGGAGACGGGGTAGGCAGGAGCCTTGGAGGTCTCATAGCTGGGGGGAGCTACAGAGGTGGCGTTCTGAGCGGGATATCCATACGCATAGGCGTTGGCGGCGGCGGCAAGGCCAGCGATGACGGCGAAGGAACGCATGATGATTGTTGGGTTGATTATTAAATACGTTGGTATTAAGTAGTGGTGGAGTCGTGAAAACGAGTGAATGCGGTGAAGACCGGTGTATTAGTGAGTGTGTGGTGAGGAAGGTATTGAATGAGCGGAACTGGGAGAGTACTTATATGAACTCGACACGACTTGCGCGAGCCCATTCTGTCAACAGGGGCAATTAGTGTGGCTGCTTTCACCGGCCAGCATGTTCCGAGCGTGGCTGGTCATGGCGTCCACGATAGATGCGCCTGGCGATAGTACGGGAAAGGGGAGGTCGATAGCGCCGGGGGCCATCCATTGGCCTCTCGTTTCATTGATCGAGCTGGCAGCTGGTGTCGGAAAGGGGCAAGGCGCATGCGAGCGAAATGAGCAAGCCAATTTCCCCTGTCGAGGGGCCCATGCCACCTCAACAGTTCGCTTGTTGTTCTAGCTGTATCTAGTTTGAAATAAGTCCTTTTGTGCATGAATTATTCAAGGCTGCGATTTGCATAACACGTGTGCTCTGACGACGGTGAGGATGACAGCCGTCAACTGGCGAAACGTCGCTGTGCAACTATGGTTCTGGCAAACCCCTCGACTACCTTGTGCGTTGTCGCTGTTGATCAGCATCGTCAATCTAGAAATAGCATGTTCGCTGAGCTTCTAGAGGTCTTGGACTCTTGGTAGCTCTCGATGAGAACCTTGCAGAACTCCATTCGGAGATTCCTATGCTTGGGCCACTTGCGTGCATGATACCATTTGGAGAATCACCCCGCGCTGTAAGCAAAAATAGCCGCCTGTGCACAAGAGCAGGACCAACTTTGCCAGAGCTGCTGAACTTTGGAAATCACTTGTGGGGACTGAGGGACGGGTTCCTGCATTGATGCTGCTTCTGGACCTTTGACTAAACTCTGAGTAAGTGGCCAACCGACGACAGCGCATCAAGCCCTCCATGTGCGGCAACACACTCGTAGCCGTGCGAATCAGCTAAAGGGCGGCAGAGCTTGAAGCTGAGATGAGTCAGGGCGGCTCCGGTGGCTTTCGGCTCATTTTTGGAACGATAGCAATCCTTTGATTTGGAGCCGCCAATCGAGTCTCGTGTGTACCGATAACTACACCCCCTTCGTACCAGGACAGGAGTTGAGTAATTTCGCATCGCGAGTTCGTCGGGATTCAGGAGAAATAGCATGAGCTCAGTGAGCGCCACTGTGGCCACGGCATATTGACGATGAGCCTGGCGTGTCTCTGGCGCGAGTTACTAGGACTGAGCGATGCCTGCATAGGTAAATGTGGCGTAGTAAAAGCATTTCTTTGTCTGATAGTTTCACTCATTTGTATCTCTTGCAGCCAATGCTTCCATGTAGCATCTCCGGGTATGTGTAGAATTATTTCTGACCGCTCTGAAGAATGGCGCAAGCTTCAATCTCAAGCTGGTTGGAGATACCTACCCAGGTACCGAAGTGTTGCCGGAAGCGGAGGTGCTTCCTAGCACTCCAGCTACCGCCAGTGAGACCATCGCTCACCGACTATTCATCTTCAACGGCCTAGATATTCACCGACACCGCCTATTGAACTTTGGTTATCAACTCAACTTTGTAAAGTGGGTAACGTTTTCAGCTTCGCTAAAAGAGATCTACCTCGGCATTCTTCTAAGAGCCTGAATCAGGAGAAACACACCTGTTGGTTCTTGCAACCAGCCACTAGAAACACTCATATGGGGCCCGCCTGTATACTGCTTGAAAATTCTCGGAAGACTGTTACTCTAGTCATGCCCCCTTCGAGAAGACCAGCAGAAGTGCCAAAGGGATGGCCCTCGGACGTAATTTACCTGCATTCTTCTTTTTTCTCTAAAAAATTGAGCACAGAAGCCCTCAAGGGATTGGTATCCGTAAAATCAGATCTGTCGCCCGACATGCAGATCCGCAAAACGATCGGACCATTTTGCAATGTTAGAATTACGCCAATATCCAACACCTCCCACCCCGCACATGGGCAGCACGCGCTATATGCTGCGCTGCATCTGCCTCCGGATTCTTTTATCCTGCCATACCTTGGTTTTGTGCATGATCAGACTGACACAGATGAAAAATCTGACTATGACTTGTCTTTGGACAGGGAATTTGGTGTTGGTGTGGATGCATCAAAAATGGGCAACGAAGCCAGGTTTATCAACGATTATCGAGGAGTAGCCATGGCCCCCAATGCCGAGTTCCGCGATATCTTTGTCAGCGTGCCAAACGGCAAGATTGAGAAACGAGTGGGAGTATTCGTTTTGAGTGCTGGCAAAAGTGGAAAACGAACTAAAGGAATCAGCCGTGGTCAGGAAATTCTTGTCAGCTATGGCAAGGGTTTTTGGATGGAACGTCAGTCGACGTCAGAGTGAGCGAACACTTGAATACCTGAAACATTCAGGACTGGTTGATCGCTTCTAATCACCTAATTATGGGTTGTCGAACAGGCAATGTGAAGTACGCTCAAGTATCTACAAATGAATTCCTCCACACATGCTCGAAGGTACTGGGAAATGGTGACTCTTTTGTGGCCTGGCGCAAAAACTCACCCTCACGCATTATAGCCAGTTATGCCGTTCCCCAATATGAACGAACGAACCCTGCCCCGGGGGTTTATGATTCTACAATCAATTTCTTATGCAAAGTCGAAGCCTGTGATGGGAGTCCAAGAGCGCGTGCTTCACATGGCCTGAGCTTGCATCATGCCCTACGCAGGCTACGAGGGATATTGTCCTTGTTCTAGAAGGCCAGGGGTGGTGATTCAGATCCACAGGGCCGACGATCCCTCTATAAAACGGCTTGTCACTGTTAGGCTTACGCGTCTCACACCACATCACAATCGAATACCAGCACCAACCCACGTGGCATAAAGCCACGCACCCAAGTGTGGAAAGCGCTTTTCATGATCCCATTAAAGCTGAGCCTCTGATCCACCAGTCTACCGATCCGAAACAAGGACGATGCAGTTAAAACCCAATTGCAGCTCCCCTCATTAGCCATATTGAGTCAATCGTATGGCAATCAAAGCAAAGAACTTGGTCATAGTCTGCACGGAGCCAAATGACGTTGGTGTATCAGACCTCGGGAGCCAACAGCTGTGGCAGAGATCTCAACTGTGGCACTGCGCCAAAGGCTTGTGGACGTCATTTTTTTTGTTCATACCCGGCAGTTTCACATTTTCATCTAATTTGACAGAGAAGAGAGCGTATGTAATACGAAAGGCTACACGGAGACCTGTTGAGGATGCTTCAGTGCCTGCAGGTACGTTGGCCCGTCCAAAACTTTTGGGGCCAAATGATATTACGCAAAACTGATTTCAGATCGCGATGCTGTCTCTGATGCCTGTCAGTGAGCAGCCTATTACTAGTGACGTTATGTGGGTTGGCCAGTCTCAAACGCCACACTTCCAAGGTTGGACCAACAAGGGTGAGATTTACATCCAATCAACTGCAATAGATGTTGGATCCCTGAGCACTTCAACAAGATCACAAGTTAAACCATCCTCACACGCTCCTCCATGATGTCCAAGCACCAAGACCGTGTTCGGCTTCAGCCGCGCCTCCCTTGCAGAGCCTTACACTTTCCACGTCATGGCATTCTCAGCCGGGAGCATGGAGAAGTTTGGGTGTATGGGTAATTTAAGTAACAAGGGCTTGCACTGTGAAGAGCCCCATTCGGTCATTCACGGACGTCTGTCATCATACCGAGCCAAATTCACATGCTTGCGCGTTCCCATAAAACTATCACCTCACGCAACCTGTTCATTCTCCCAATCGCCCAGTTCAACGGAACGCTGCTAGGTCCCTCTCCCTCCGGGAAGCTAACGCCGTTAAGCCACTTGCGGTTCCTCTTATATAGAACTCCCCCGCTCCACCTAAAGCGTCGAACATCCAAGTCTCAAGATCCCTCCACCGGCCCTCCCTCGTTTTCACAGTAGCTTGTATACCCTTTATTCAACCACACACTATGGCGTCTTTCTCGAGACCACCCTTGAGCAGAGTAAGTCTACTCCTACTGTTTCTACGGCCATTCGAATCTAACAGCACTATCTAGAACGAGTCTATGCAGAAGTATCTACTGCTGTCAGCTCAAAAAGAAGCGCTACAACGTCGGATATCCCTTGAAATACCTTTCGCCGCACCAATGGATGCATCATCACCGGAATTTCAATCGTTATCATCGTCGCCCAACTGTTATCCAAGCTACACATCACCATATCCTACAACCGCCGACCCCCTCCCTACTACCAAGTCCGATACGGCCCGTCGAATGAGCATCGAGATCATACCTACACAAGAATCACACAAGCTTGCCCAAATTAACCACCAAATTGTAGCCACCTTGACTGAGTTACTCAACACTGATTCTGTGCGACATGATGAAAAGAGTCGTGCCTGGATACAAGAACGATTAATGGAGGCTGAACATCAAATTCGCCGACAGCGACGTCGACACTCTTCAAACTCTGAGCGTCACTTCGCTTCAGCGATTGCGCATCACCTTGAATTCGACATTAACAGTTCCAAAACTTGGGACTGATTTCGCTCTTTAGTCTCCGGTGCTAAGCAGCATGGCGGCATACGTTTACGGCAGTCATGAATGGGCTCGGCGTTTGGTTGAAAATGGCGTAAAGGGCCTCGTAATGCTAAGTGGCCAAAGAAGAAAAGATACCCAATATGTAACATCAAATTTGAACCAGACGCGGCCTAGATTATCATATATCAACGTAGTTTTACCTGATTAGAGCAGTGAAGAGCACAGTGTCATTTCTAGCTGTGCTACTATGTAGAACCCTTTCATGTGCGTGAATACCGGTATCTTGTGCATGATTGCCAAGCAATCTCCGGCCTTACTACTCGTATCAGCTGTGCTTTGTTATCGTTTGGAATACGGGGCTCGATGAAATTTGTGGTGCCTTCATAGTGGCTCCACCCAATATTTGTTCATCCACCATCCCTGCAAACCCACAAATATTATCATGATACAAGCTGATGGAAATTTTACTGTAAATCGTGAATAAAGGCGGTTGTGGACGCTCGACGATTGCGTGACTGAGTCTGACGTCACTCATGCCGTTGTATCCCCATATCCATAGCCCCTCTTCTTCAAAGGCCTAACACATGCCCAAGATACTTCCAAGGCTGATTACAAGAAACCTCATTTTCCCAACACATTAACGGCTATCGAAACAGAGGGCGTCAATCACTGCAGGAGTACTTTAGCGTTGCTAGCCATCCCAAACAAGCATTGGGGATGCGCTGAACGCGGCACAAGATCAGCACACAACCCCTCATTTAGTCAAAGCTGATAGGTAGTGAACCACGTAACAGCAGTACTACAATGGTAGGAGCCAGGTGCTGGGTATTTGAATGCAAGGGTTGTGCGAGGAACATTTTTTGCGCTTCATGATAATGGCATCTTCAAAATGTATGTCGGCACCAATTATGCGCTTCAAGAAAAAAAGGGCATTAAATTAATGATGACCCAGCGCAGGTTCTCCATATTTTTTGCATCATTGCCGAGCTTGGTAAACGGCAGCAGGAGCTCAGTTGGAGTTGCCGCGATACATTCTTATAACCTTCTCCTCCTTGCACCATTACCCCGCATTCTAGAACGTGTTCTCAGGAGTCTACAGGCGCCACCCAATATGGCGCTGCACGGACCGAGGCACGACCAGGGAGTACCGGTAGGAGATAGTATAACGTGATCGGAATGCGTGTAGTTTTTCGTCCTGGATTGATATGGAACGTTTCCGAGATCGGTTCCGAGCGCGGAATACCACCTACCCCGCGTGAACGAGATGCGTATCTCAAGAGAGCTCAAGTTGGCATCAATCTTGACTCCTAGACACACAGAGAGCTCCTCATTGTAGTCATTGGCCATGGCAGCAACCAAAGTAGTTCTGATAACAGCCAGCTCAGCTGGTCTCGGTGCTCAAATCGCTCGTGCTTTTGCTCCAGACTTTAGAGTAGTGCGTACGAGTCCATTCTCATTGCCAAAGACCGAATAAATAACATAGCCCAGGTCATCAACTACTCATCCAATTCGGAGCGCGCGCAATCTCTAGTCAAAGAGCTCGGTTCCATTCAGGGCAGCTCTTCTTCGTCCAACCCACGCTTCCACCTAGTCCAAGCAGACATGTCCTCGAAAACGTCGGTACAAAATCTTGTAAAAGAGACCCTCAATACTATGGGCCGACTAGACGTTGTCGTATCGAACGCTGGCTGGACGCGAATGACCACATTCACGGATATTGAGCAGCAAGTCAATGACGAAGATTGGGATAAGTGTTTCACAATGAATGTAAAAACACATTTGTGGCTCGCATACGCAGCCAAAGATGCTTTGAAAGATGCCGAAGGCACTTTCATCAGTACGGCAAGTGTAGCCGGTGTGAAGCCATCTGGGTCAAGTGTGCCTTATGCCGTTACTAAGGCAGCTCAAATACATCTTGCAAAGAGTTTGGCGGTCATATTGGCACCGCATATCAGAGTAAACAGTATTAGTCCAGGTATGCTATTGACCGAGTGGGGCCTCAAGTTCCCAGAAACAAAGAGGAATGCCGCCATCAATAATACCAAATTAAAAAGGCTGGCGACTGTGGAAGACGTGGCAGACCAGGTGCGGATTTTAGCTTTGAGTAAGAGCATTACAGGCCAAAATATCTGTATTGATGGTGGATCATCGGTATAAGTAGAGTCATATTCCTCTCTAGTTCGCACTCAAACCACTATTGATGGTCACAAACAATACTTCAATGAATAAATATAAGGCAGCTTCTAACATTAAGTATAATGGGGGCCATAAGAACATTAATTCCGTCGCACCTCTACTTAAACATAACTATTTTAAAATCAGTATAGACATGTGCTAACACTGCTCGTCATGAATCCCTGTTCGAAGTTAGATTCACTCACTGATAATTATATGAAAGTTTCAACTACACCGGAGAAGAGCCACCCGGGATATCGTCGCTCAAATACTGTATCGAGCGCTAGCAAATTGAGTGCAATTCCCTGACTACAATCATACGTCGAGTGTCTGAACTCGGCGATTAGATAAATCAGTTTAGAACAATCGAGAGCCTAGCAGAGTGTTGATTAAGAAGGGGTGTATAGATAGAAGTCATCTATACGGTGATGTGGACAGCCGCTGGAGATAGTGCGTAACTGGTGAGGATTCGCTGCAAGGGATTACAGCATTAAAATATTGGTCAATTTAGTATAGATATGGCGACTCTGTATGATATGCTTAGGTGTATGTTGCTGCCCAAGGCTCGTAGTCGCTACGCTGTAAGATGCGTTCGAGCTGCCGCCTCCTGACGCCAACATTCCCACCATCAAATAAGGGAAGGCATGCGGCATCCTCCAACAGCTTAGTAAAAGGCATATCGGTTAAGTAAGACTTCCTATCCGGTTGTTCAGTCAGCCTGTCTGCTCACCCGACATTGCAAATCCAGAGAGTGAAACTCACATTCCCACAACGCCCATGCACTTCTCTACAACACCAACAACCCGCTCACTACACCATATCTTCGCTGCGAGCGATATCTCCAGTCGCTGTTCCCAGCTGATACCATCATCTTTGCTCTCAAGCACACTTGCAGCCTTCCATGTCAAAGACCTTGCAGCTTCGATCGTCATTTTGACATCGATCAAACGATCGGCTACACTTTGATGCTGAATGATTAGGTCTGTACCGCCTCGGCTGTCAGATTTGCAGAAATCTAGAGCCGCTTCGAAAGCATGTCGCATCACGCCAACGCACATGGCCCCTACAAGCGTGGCGCTCAGGCCAAATGTACGTTCAACAACTTGGGCACCTTGCCCTGGGGGAGCTAAAAGAGCTGTATGTGGAACGCGGAGGTTGGTGAAGCGACTGTGCGGACCATTTACAGACTTGTGACCACCAAGTTCCGGATCCGATAGGATCTGATAGGCGGAAGAGTCATTATTGGCAATGACTTCTCGTGTGATGAGGAGTATAAGAATGTTCGATGCTGGGTCAGACTCTGGGTGCTGAGGCTCATCGGGCTTGCCTTCGCGGCAAACGACACACTGTAGGGCCGCACCACGTTGGTCCCAACCACCGGAATTGGTAGTCCAAAACTAGCTCTTTGTTAGGAGAAGTGTTTTACTATGCGTGTTTGTTTTACCTTCTCGCCATTGACAACCCATTCATCGCCATCTCTGTATGCGGTAGTTTGTAGTCCCGGGGATTCCTTCTCGAGCCAATTAGCAGTCCCACGCGGCTCACTGTGGGCGAAACTAGCAAGCATTTCACCATCCTGTGTGAGGAATGGCGCGAGGAACTTATCATGTTGCTCCTTGCTGCCAGCCAAAATAAGCGGTGTCAGCCCTAGACCTGTCCCCAATATATTGATCGCAGTGCTGGGTTCGACAGCATGAAGTTCTTCGACTACAATGGTTGCATCAATGAGACCAGTCGAGGTACCGCCCAGTGGAATTGGAATCTGAGCTTTGATCAGTCCAGATTTCACTGCGGTTTGGTATATTGGAAGTGTGGATTGGAAGCGCTCGGTTTGGGAAGAGAGATTAGAATAAAGGCTTGGTGCGGTCGAGAGGACGTTTTGAGCAAAGGCTCGGGCATTTGCACGGAGCTCCTTCTGCTCAGATGAGAGAGTGAAGTCTACCATGGTTGTTTTTCGTTATCAGGGCAATTGCCTAAAGTTTGCGGTTAACAGAGCTCTGAAGTGGGCTGCTCATATAACTATATTGGTTCCGATCTGCAGTCAGCATGCTGTGGGGTTTAGAGCAGTTAGCAGCACCAAGCCTGCCACGTAGCCGTATTTAGTACTGTGCATGAACAACCAACTAAAAATCTTGAATAAACATATTTCCGTATTGGGTGCTATAAAGCTCTAAATCATGGGGTATCTTGATGTGCGCCTTCTAATGTGGACTCTTATCATGCCGTCTGCGACATGATATGTGCAGTATTTAGCGTAATCCTGAAATATCTCTAGACATGGAGTGTACTCGATCTTCGAGCTCCCTCTTCTTTTTCTCTAGTTGGCGCATCTCTTCCTCCTCCCGGCGTAGGTCGTCTTCGTTCAAGGGCGATAGTTCCGGGGGTTCTTCTTGGGCCTCGTCCTCATCTACGTAATCTCGATTTCGGTTGAGACGGCCGAGCTGGGTAGTCTGTTCAGCGAGGCGACTTTCGTAGTATTCTATTGAGGCCGTGACTTGGGCATGTCGCTGGCGCATACTGGCGATCTTCTCGTGTGCGCCTGGTATCGGACTATATTAGGTCAGTGGTGTAGTTGCACCATGATGGATCAGAACGGCATACTATACACCCAGTAATTTCTCGGCACCCTCAAGTAACGACTCCACGTCAACTTCATGCTTGTTATCGCCATTGTAGGTTCTGTAGCCCAGGCCTGAACCTGCGCCGCCTCCGCCTCCCCTCCGTATTCGCTCTACGAGATTGTTGCCTAGCACGGCTGCTACTGCAGTATTGCGCCTCGGTGCTCGCACGGCATTGGCGCCACCACCAGAGATAGTGGAGCCGGCGCCATTAGCATTAGGGTTGAAGATGGTGTTGCGCCTGTTGGCTGAGACAGATGGGTCTGCATGTTTGGGGGGAGCGGGTGGTGGAGGTACGGAGAAGAGGGCGCGTTCATGCAGCTCCGTGTCTCTGATCAGCGTGGTGATATCGTGGTTTTGAAGTAGGGCATTTGTGAAGATCTTGGGTGGGGCAAAGCTGGTGCTTGGTTAGTCGCGAGTATGCAGGAATGAGGGATGACGTGCGGCAACTCTGCGATTGAGGCAGCACACAGAGAGATCTGCTCTAAATGCGCATCTAGAAGCGTCATGACGGGAGTATCTATGCAGTTGATTGATGCATGCTCGAAACAAAGCACAGAGTACCCTGTATGCCGCCATGTGTAGCGTAACTTGACGCAGTGGGGATAAACATCGGCAATACTATTCGCCGACCGCCGTCAGTGAAGCTACCACCATAGCAATGACAAGTACAGCAACACGACTCCCATCATAACACCCAACCCACCTTACCGCCTCCTCCCCTTCGACCCACTTCCATTCGACCCAAGAGCGATCGCCCATCATGGCTGAAAGCATGGAAGGCGTCGTCACGGATGCCAAGCTGGAGGAGTCCAAGCCCGAGGATGTCGAGCACAAGGCCATCGCCGGTAAGTAACTGATAACGGTCGACTTGGCCAGCACAAGATGCCCTTCACTTCGCGGTGTCCCTGCACAAACTGCTCCACGTCGTGGCCGGTTCGCAAAATGTGCCCCGCCCACATGATCGCCACAGATCTGGCGTGCTGCAAGTATCTATACCAGCCGGCTGACCCAACCACGATAGACATTCGCGGCAACTTCATCTTGCTCGAACGAGCCGTGGCACAGTTCGATACTCGCTTCACCCTTCGCGCTCTCCGCTCAATATCGTCCCTCCGTAAGCGCCTCACCGACCGCGTGCTATGCTCCGTCATCATCCTCACATACTCGCCCAACAATACCACGGCCCGCACCTTTATCGAGTACATCGGCATGGATGGCGAGGCAATCCAGAGTGTTGTCTCACAGTACAAGGAAGAGGTTCAGCAGAACAAAAATAGCACCAAGGAGCCGCTACCTGAAGTCGATGTCTATATAGCCATCCTCATCCAGGTATGTTTGTCAGCAAGTGTCCCGACCATATACTAATATCCGAAAATAGGTCTACCTATACGACCAGAAAGACTTTGAGGAAGGCGCCGAGTTCTCAGAGAAGCTAGTGGACAACATTCGCGAGCTGAACAGGCGGACGCTTGACTCGCTTGCAGCGAAGGCCTACTTCTACTTCTCTCTTTTCCATGAGGAGATGGACCCCAAACCCCCGTCCAAGCAGTCGCCTGTCATCAACATTCGCGGAAAACTGCTTGCCGCCCTGCGAAGCGCTGTGCTCAGAAAAGATCCAGATACCCAGGCTTCTGTCACCACTCTGCTCCTCCGAAATTACATTTCCACTGCCGACACCACACAAGCAGATCTACTCGTCGCCCAAACACAATTCCCGCCGAATGCCCCAAACAATCAGGTTGCGAGATATCTATACTATCTTGGCCGCATACGCGCCATTCAGCTGTCCTACACTGAGGCACACCAACACCTTGTCAGCGCTACTCGCAAATCGCCAACTGCCCACGTAGCTACAGGCTTTTATCAAGCCTCCATGAAGCTCCTAATCGTTGTAGAGCTGTTGATGGGTGATATTCCTGAGCGAGACGTCTTCAGTCAACCCCGCCTTGAGCGCGCCCTTGAGCCATATTTCCGCCTTGTCCGTGCCGTCCGTGTCGGAGACCTACAAGGCTTTTTGAAGGTCGTCCAACTCAACTCTTCGACGTTCCACCGCGACGGCACCTACACTTTGATCCTCCGCCTACGGCAGAATGTAATCAAGACGGGTATTCGTATGCTATCACTATCTTACTCACGCATTTCGCTACGCGACATCTGCATCCGCCTTGGTCTAGAGAGTGAAGAATCAGCTGAGTACATTGTAGCCAAGGCCATCCGTGATGGTGTGATTGAGGCCTCGATCGACCACGAGAAGGGCTTCATGCAGACAAAGGTCGCTGGAGATATCTATGCGACCCGCGAACCTGGCGAGGCCTTCCATGAGCGCATCCAAGCGTGCTTAGCATTACATGATGAATGCGTCAAAGCTATGCGCTACCCCATGAACCAACATCGCCTGGAATTGAAGAATGCACAGGAAGCAAGGGAGCGGGAGCGAGAGTTGGCCAAGGAAATCCAGGAGGGTGATATTGATGAAGATGATGCGGCTGGTGACTTTGATGGCTTGTAGTAATTTGAATGGCTACACTAGACGCTGTCCTCCCATGACATTGTACTATAACCACTTTATTGCGGGCATTGTTAGACCAACCTGGTTAATCAATGGGATACAAGGAAAGCATTTCGATAATGAATTGAGCACACCGTAAAGCCATGATCAATTTCAAGCTATCAAATTATAAGTCGTGTATTAACTGAAGAAACGCGGGCAAATAAATGCCGATGTCACTCACTTTACCAAATGCAGGAGATATCCGTGAGTTAGCCTCCGCAGCTCCCCAACACCTCACCCCACGTTGAACGTTTGCAAATAGCAGAGACAACAGTCGCATGATAGGCACAGCCATGCTTTATCTATATCGCCATGTAAGTCATCGTCTCGCCCGCACAGTATTCACACTTACGTTCAAGCTTATCTGACATATGTGGCAGGATTGATGTATCCCGACGCCTGCGCCGAGCCATCCTCCTAGATGACCTGCCCCTCGTGAAGCGCATCGTTCGAAACAACCCCCAAAGTCTTCGGAACCCTGACTTTGAGGATAAGAGTAACACAAGCTTACATCTAGCTGCGAAAAATGGCTTCACCCAGATCGCAGTATGTTTCACAGGGCTCGTCGTACTATACGACACCACAGACTGACAGGGAAATGCGTAGGAATTCCTCATCGACCAGGGACACGAACAGGAAATGGTTAGTAGGAACAATGATTTTGAAACACCTTTGATGCTTGCCGCCGCGGCGGGTAAAGAGGATATGGGTGTAACGCTTGCAAAGCGGTTTCCAGAGTGCATACCTTGGCAGGAAAAGTCAGGACTTGACGCGGTACCGCCTCCCTCCTACTATATTATTTCGGGGACTATGTATTGAACCTTGTCAGCTTATGCTTTCCTGCAAGTCGGGTGCGGGCACCCTTCACTTGATCCCAACTCTCATCCTTCACGGACCATCCATCCTCGCCAACTCTGATATATCCGGTAACACGGCTCTTCACCACGCATCCGCGGCCGGCGAACTCAAAGCCCTCCGCATGCTCCTTCAGTACGGGGCCAACCCACTGGCGTTGAATGCATACTCTTGGACGCCAGTACATTATAGTGCATCATCTGCAGCAGAAACATATTTCAAGACATTGATCATCGAGTTTGAAAAAGCAAAGGCAGAAGGGAAAAGAGAGATGAGAGAGCGCGAACGACAGAGGAACGCTGGGGTGAGGCTGGTAACAGATTCAGAGAGTTTAACTGGAGGATCAGGAGCCCCAGTTGGAGACAGACAGAGAGCGCGAGACGATGCGGCCATTGCAGGCCTACCAGCACCTGGAATGGAATGGTCCCCGGTGGAAAGAAGAAGAGCTATGACACCTACTGAAGGGAGGGGCTGGACGTTCACCCCCGACGGTATGAGGCCAAGAGCCGAGACTGGGGAGTCCATATAACCTTCAACATAGCTGCGTTGGAAGTAGGGAACAATCAATATATAGCTTGTAATCTTTAGGGGCAACACATCAAGTGTATATTATCAATATAATTTAGAGCAGATTATGGCCATGAGCAGCGCAAGCTACAATATTAATTTACGAAAGGTCTGTACCACAATAAGCCTGACATTTGCTTCTGGGATACTGGATACCTAGCCGATAAGAAGTCAGTAGCGCGGCAGAATGACCGCATTAGGAATGAGAGATGTCGCATCAGACCGGGTAATTGAGGGGAGAACTCACCCGTCTGCAAGCCGACTGACTGCCTACTTTCGTCAACAGTCTAAAGTTGGCACCTAGCGTAGCAGAGTAAAGGCAATGTATTCAAGTTGCCATTGCCGCCTCACGATCAGATTCAGCGCCTCTGCTCAAGGAGAAGGCAACGACCGTGCTTCGCGTGCTGTGCAGTAGACTTGTAGTTCTGTCAAAGCACTATAAAATCCTTGGTCATGGGGGCTAGGTATGACCTACGAGTTGGTAGCGAGCTGGAAATTTAATTGCAAGCCGTCCTGCAAACCCGGGTTTCTGGTGGATGCCTCATTCTGGCAGACGGCCGCACGCAGCAATATATGAGTGGCGCAACATGTTCTCATATGAGAGTGCCAACATTCCCCGGACCGCACCAGCATCGTTTGGAAGACCAGGCTGCTAGATTCGCCAGACTACGTGGGATTGGTGCATTGAAAAGCATGTTTGCTCTGGACTGAATCCTGCATGCGGCTTTGCTGCGCACGGCTGAGGGAAGGTTTAACTCGGAACTGGGCGCTATCGAACAGCGCCATTGCTTGGCCTACCTTAATCCCTCCCTTGGGTGGCTGCCCACGCCTCGATCTTGGGCTCAATTTCTAGCGCGGGAAAAGCAGTCCGCAGTGGTCCGGCGGCGCAGCTCAAAGTCATGTTCCATGCTCGCGTCCTTTTGATTCTTGTGCCGTTCATTTATTGATACGGAGTAGTTGAGACAGTTTGCGATTGGAGGGCAAGATACCAGATCTGTGTTCTTTTGTGATAAGCATGCGAGAGGTAATAATAGTCGTGATGCGCTGATCAGGCCACTCTGTGGCTGTCTTACATTGCAGCGCCGGTCTGGATCTGCGGGAGTGTAGCGAGACCGAAGATTATGCTTAACTTGCTCCAACCTTATCGGTAATCCTACGAGAGTAAACGAACTAGGGAGCGGAGTAGTGAGAGTAATACAACATGTCGTATGCATGTTACAGCGCCTCTACGCAGCAGCCTATTCATCCGCGTCGTGCAACAGGGGTATTTTTTTTGTTTGCAATGGCCTTTGTGAGTCCTAATTGTATGGACTCGCATTGTCGGCATGCCCTGGGTTCAGGTGCCAAGCGGTCCGGCAACACACTGCAACTTGGCAAACAGGTCATCTTCGCTGACGCGGCGCAAGGACTCCGATACCTACATAGTAATTAGGTGGTTACCCAACTACCGTATCTTCCACGGCGGGCGTTGATATTCGGCTTGGCCCATGATTGAAACGACTTTGGGATCGAGCTTGGCAGGCTTGAGCGTGACCTGCGCCAATAGACATACCAGGCATTCACCCATGTCAAGGCAAGCTGAGACGCTAGGCTTCGCGACCGCCTTGTTGTTGGCGCTGGAGTGGCGCCATTACCATACTATCTTGGGCATCTTCTAACGAGTGAGCATTTGCACGCCGGGACGACTGGCTGGGCGACGTCGAGGAAACGCGCCACGCTCCCGGTCCTACCTCCTTGTGCTTTGAGCTACGATACACGCCTGGGTGCAGTTTCCCAGGAGATTTAGTGTGGGTACCTGCGGAACAGCGGAAGCAGATCACAGGGCAGAAGGCTTGGAGATCAAGAAATCAGGATGCTGAGGAAATGCTGGGCGAGCTCCCAGAGACGGCAGTGCAATGGGCGCCGTCACACCGTCAGCGTGGGTACGGTGGATCGCGTGGCACGAAGTAAGCTTAAACGACACACACACACCAAGCTTAATCTATGCTCCAGACCGAGGAGCTAAGCGAATGGCTGGAGACTAACAAGCCGGCGATTACGTTACAGTGGAACCGAGACCAAGGAATGTAGGACCGGTTACGGCAACTTCCTTGGTGCACCGCAATGTTTCTTGACAGGGTATATCTAGTGCGGAGATGGAACTGGCATGTGCGACCGACTGTCGCTGGCTACGGTAGTTATGTGCAAAGTAGCAAAGTCGTATTCAGGGCATGTTATGTCCCCCCCTTAATGATGACGGCAGAAGGCTTTGTCCGTTTCCCAAGCACGCCTGGAAATAGCAGTCGGAGTACATGCAGATACAATGGGGCTGTTTAGAGCCAAGCAACGCCACGGCATGGTATATACTGATGAAGCAGCAATAGTGCGAAATGGTTCGCCGGGTGCAGGAACAGATGGAAGCCTTGGCCTGGCTTGGTGAAATGATGTGCGCGGCACACAGCATGGCTCGGCCAGACACGAGCAGCAGCCAAGGATCACAAGACGGATTGACGGACTGAAAGGCGTAGAGGGCGGAGCCTTGGAAGGTGTCAGAGCAGGGGAGTTAGTGGATGTGCCAAGAAGATCGAAGGCTTGTCGTTGATAGGATTTGGGTTTAGGTTGATTAGCGCCATTTAAAGTAAAAAGCTTGGATGCAGAGATGATTGAAGCCAATGCGAACCAGAGCGCGGCAGACTGGGCGCCAGTCGCGGGGCATGAAGAGGTGGGTAGCAAGCCGAGTGAAGCCGAGACGCGTTTTTTTTTTTCTCTTTGCTCTTGGGCCGAGCATTAGGGAGAAGGAAGAAGAGTGAGGTGAGGTAAGGACCAGGCAGATGACGACTCAGCCAGCAGGGCGTCGTGGCACAGCACTGGCAACGACGGGCCCCCCCCGGATGCAGCCAACGGGCGTCCAAATAAAGCTTCGGCTGCTTGTGGGCCTTATGTATCGCTATCAGACGCCACCCCAGGCCTGGGCGACGATCAAGAGGGCAGCGCCGAGGAGAACCAAAGGCATTCGCGGATGGCATGCTCCGCGTAATTGGCATGGGGGTACATACATGAGGACCGACTGCCGCCCATGGTCGTTTTGCACTCTTTCGCCCCACTGCACTCTTCTGCTGCGCATCCAACAGTTGCACACGGTGTTTCGTCGCCGCATGCCACGGCAAGTGCAGCTCCACTACTCTCAGACGAGGTAATTGACGCGTGCCTTTTATACACGGCGCCTACCCGCACTCGCATCGAGCCCTGACTAATCCATGCTCCTCAGGCACATTCTCCCTCTCACCCTCGCCCTCACCCCAACACCCACATCCACATCCACACGCCCACAATGGAAACATATCACGGTCACGTGCGCACCCCCAACGATGCCATCATCCTGTTCGAGGCCTGCCGCATTGGCATCCTCCCGCGCGTCCAGCGCCGGCTCTCGGAGAAGGAACGCCAGCAAATCAAATCAGGCTCCGTCTTTGTCTGGGACGAGCGGGAGGCGGGCATGAGGCGCTGGACCGATGGCAAGTCGTGGAGCGCCAGCCGCGTCTCGGGCAGCTTCCTCACCTACCGCGAGATGGAAGGCAAGCGCGGAGGCAGCGCACTCCCGCTGCCCACAGCACCCGTCGTCAAGCGAGCAAGCGGAAAGTCGCCAGACGGCTCAGCAACCGGCGACTCGGACGGCGAGGGCCCTGACGGCTACCGCTACAAGGCCGACGGGCTCATGAAGCAGTCGTTCAGCATCACCACCTCGAGCGGCCAGCACCTCCATCTCATCAGCTACTACTCGCGCTCCAACTCAGGCAACCTCCCCCAGCCCACCAACGATCCCCAGCTGCGCCACATTCGCCCGCCAAAGAACATGTATCCCGAGTCCACCGTCAACGAGGCCCAGACTGTCCCGGCCGTCACACGCGGGCCCATGCCTGGCTCTCCCTACAGCGCTGCATCGCACAGCATGCCACCTACGTCGCCATATGCCCGCGCCGGTCCTACGCCAACACCGCCCATGTATGCCGTCCCAGTCTACCCGCCCACCCCTCCAAACGGCACCCCCCCACTACATCCCTACTATGCTCAACACCCCTATTTCTACGGCGGCATCATCTACGCACAACCGCCCTACCATCCCCAAGGGCACGTCTTCGACCGCCCGCCACCGCAAATCAGCAATCCGCACGCTCCCCCGGGTCACCCAGGACACCCAGGACACCCAGGCCACCCAATGCTTGCCCACCATCATCCTGCCTATGTTGCTCATGCAGCACATGCCGCCCAACAGTACCTGGCTACACCCCCAGCGCGCGCTCCGTCAACAGCTGAGCAGGCCCAACACCACCCTACCCAAGCCCATCCTCCGCCGCCACCTGCCGCTTCTCTCCCCGAGCAAGGCCCTCAGCTTCCTGCCATCAACGGAGTGGTAGCATCCGTGGGCGTCAACAAGCCACCAACCCCAGAACCCTCTGATAAGGCTCAATCTCAGACCAATGAATCAAATGGAACAACAGCCTCCAGGCCTCTTCCAACTCTCGGTTCGCTCCTGAATGGAGACGGCCCAGAAAAGGAAAACCAGAGCAACAGTCGTTCAGGCAGCCGCAGCCCAAATACTGCCTCGCGATTCCCTCGCGATCTCGCGCCTGAACGTCTCGCCAAGAACAGTTCTGCTGCAGACAGCAGTGCGTTGAATAAGCTCAACAGCGTCTTTGTCCGCTCATAATACGAGCATGCATTCTCCTTTCATGTTTGAGATGAATAGCTAATTTTCGTGTTTTTTAAAAGGTACCGGGGCGGATTTCTGAAGCATTAATGACTGCATGTGGGCGGCGTTTCGGGAGCATCATCATCCTCGCACTCGAGGACGGGGCCATTATAGCGCCCGCGGAAGGCGTTACAGTAACATTTGTTCGTAGGGTACATAGCATGCCCGGGCTGGGGCTATGATTTATTCATGTGCATATGCATTTTTTCGCACGACAACTATTCCACCTCAAGAATATTCGGCTAATGGGTCATCTTCATTCTGCGTGCCACTAAGCGAAGTTCTGGTAATTGATCCGAGCTAAGACTGACATCATCACGCTCCACACCCCGGGTACTGCACTTTGCCACTACCAACAACACAACATTGCTGCCCCCCTAGAACCTGTTCAGAGTCCTATTCGTAGCTTCCAAAGTAGTAGGGGGTCCTGTTGCGTTCCCAAGCTTCGCTAGCATATCCAAGTAGAGTGGGCCTCGAGCAATGCTATGCAGAGCTTAGCGGCCAAACACCGCTA
Organism: Ophiosphaerella korrae; assembly: GCA_028456385.1. Classification (NCBI taxonomy): domain Eukaryota; kingdom Fungi; phylum Ascomycota; class Dothideomycetes; order Pleosporales; family Phaeosphaeriaceae; genus Ophiosphaerella; species Ophiosphaerella korrae. The sequence goes on from JALNQF010000015.1 coordinate 117,579, forward strand.
GTTTCCTCTTTGGGAAATGTTGCCGCATATCATGCAATATGGGCTAATACGTCGAGCAGGTCCCGGAACAACCACCAGCCATAGATGGATACCCCGCGTGATACAAGTACAGCACTCGCAGATGGTACCGGGTAGCTTATCACGATGACCAACGGCGCTTTGCATGCTATCTCTAGATCACAGATTGAGCTGGTCCTGGCTTCGCCCAGTCGTGTACATAACATAGTAGCAAAGGCTTGAGATCGCCAAAGTTCTACACTATTCACTGCTTCAATTCGTCTTTGAGAAGGAGACGATACTGAATATGGCAAACGCAATTGAGGGATCGCAAGTGCCACAAGACATGGAGAAGGAGCAGAAGATCACTAGTCACGATTCACCATCTTCCGGGGTCAAAAACGTAGTCAACGAGAAGTTATTGAAGCATTCACACGATGCAGATGCTGCAATGAAAGCTTTTGAAGGCCTCGATGGGCAAGTCATCGAGCTGACTGAAGCGAAGAGCAAGGAGTTGCTAAGGAAAATTGATTGGCATCTAATGCCTGTATGTTGGTGTCCAGTATAATACACAAATCCGCTTCCTACTAAAGAACCTAGATAATTTCCGTCGTGTACGGTCTGAACTATCTTGATAAGACTACGCTTAGGTATGTTGATATGACACTGATGTCATGCAGAATATGGTGTAATTTAGATTCCATGGTACTTTAAGGTCTGTTTGCTAATAATGGGCGCAGCTATGCGAGTGTCATGGGCCTTCGCCTACCCCCATCGGACAACAAACTGAAATCTGGTATCAACTTGATGGGTGACCAATATCAAGTACGTTGCCTTGTCTCGAAGCTGTCCTCACTCTTACTAACAGTGAGCACCAAGTGGCTGGGATCCATGTTCTACTTTGGATATATTGCTTGGGAGTATCCCACGTCGCGTTTGCTTCAAGCCCTGCCATTGGGCAAATACTGTATGCCTCAACATATTGTACCTTTCGGCTATACAAAGTCAGGATCATGTACTGACAAGCTATAGCGGCATTCAATGTCATCATGTGGGGACTGGTACTGACGTGCTTTGCTGCAGTCGAGAACTTTGCTGGCGCGATTGCCATACGTTTCTTCCTGGGTGTATTTGAATCTGCCGTCACTCCTGGCTTCGCCTTGCTCACTTCTCAATGGTATACGAAGAAAGAGCAAGGGACAAGGACAGCTATTTGGTTCAGCTTTAATGGCTGGGCTCAGGTGTGTACACTCACCCAGCGTTAGCGCACGTGCATTCATCTGACTCGACGAACTAGATATTTGGCGGGTGTCTTGCATATGGCATTGCTGTCGGCTGCCGAAAGACAGGCACGCTGATCGAGCCATGGAAGATTGTGTTTCTCGTTACTGGGTTACTGACCACAGCAATGGGTATTTTGTTTCTATGGATTGTACCCGACAATCAAATGAACTGCCGCTGGCTTAGCAAGGAAGATCGTATTTTAGCCATTGAACGAATCCGTGTGAACAACCAAGGTGTTGGCAATAAGCACTTCAAGCTGTATCAACTCAAGGAGGCTCTTCTTGATCCCCTGAGTTGGGCCTTCTTTTTCTATGCACTCATAGCAGACATACCAAATGGTGAGGCATCTAACATGAGGTAAGTTGTATAACGACTAACTTTGGTTCACAGGAGGTATCACAAACTTTTTCTCGCAACTCATTGTCGGATTCGGTTACACGGCTGAAGAGTCGCTTCTTTACGGTACACCAGGTGGTGCTGTGGAGGTGGTCTTTCTCGTCGCCTGCGGTTGGGCGGGAGATAAGTACGGTAATCGCATCCTCATCTCGATGATAGGGCTTTGCACGGCCATTCTCGGGATGATACTTATTGTTGCGCTTCCCTTGGGCAGCAATACGGGACGTCTAGCTGGATACTATTTAACCCAAGCTAGCGCTACTCCGTTTGTCGCACTACTCAGTCTGATTTCAAGCAATGTAGCAGGGTATACAAAGAAGACGACGGTAGCGGCAATGTTCTTGATTGGATACTGTGTAGGAAACATAATTGGTGCGTCATTTTTGTATACGGTGTGCTGTGCTAATAGAGCGAAGGGCCTCAGACTTTTCGGCCTCAAGATGCACCTCGTTATGTGCCTGCCGAGATCACGATTATTGTGTGTTGGGGCACGTGTTTGGGTATTTTAAGCTTCATTCACTTTTACTGTCTCAGGCAAAATAAGAAGAAGGCGCAGATTCGAGCGGCGCCAGAGTATGTGAGGCTGGAGAACCAAGAGTAAGTTTTGGTAGAAGATATTTTGTGCTGGATACATGCTGATGATGGACTAGATGGCTAGATCTCACTGATGGGGAGAATCCAGAGTTTGTGTATACGCTGTAGAGAGATGCAGATGGAGGATACGGAACAGGCATCCTTCTAGATGCACGTCGATGCAAGGTTGGGCAGATTGAAGGAGCGTGAGATGGGGATCGGATCTAGTCATGGAGCAGAGGCCCTCTCACGTTCTAGAAATTAGGCGACTGGCTGTGGCGTTTGAGATTGGGAGGGAACGGGCTGCTGGAGCCAGGGGGACCTAGCGAAGATTAGGTTCGCATGAATGTGCAGTGCCGGGCGTCAGAGCCATAGGCGGGCCGTTTGAAGGACGTTTGAGAGGGACACGTTGTGCAAAGTAGACTACATGATGGTGTTGTGAACATCTAGTGGTATTGTTATTGTTGTTGTCGTTGCTGTCGTTGTTGTCGTTGCGCGCATCCCCTTTGTTTACGGACACACGCCGAGCCCGACGCGACCGCCCTCGCAAAAGAAGCGAAGCAATCATCTTGACAGGTTTTGCAGGCTGCACCGTGCATCCAGCCAGCGCATTCACTCCGGCCGGCCGTCCTTCTGCCTGAAGTCGCACTCTGTAGCAGCAGGCCCAGGACCGAAATGCTCAATGAGCGATCCGACGGTGACGCTTCCCAGCCCGAGCAAGAGCAAGAGCGCGTTTGAGAGCGAGAGGAGGAGCAGCCCAGCGAATGCCACTGCTGCCACGACGCCCGCCACGATTGAAGATCTGCCAGCAAAGACACCGACACCGACTCCGACACCACCACAACCGCCCTCCTCTGCCCTCTCTGCATCATCCTCTGCCTCTGCCCCTGCCCTGCCTGCATCGTCCGCCACCACGACCCGCCCCCTCAAGCACACGCCCCCGCACCTCGAGCGCGACATCACCACCAAGCTCGCGAGAAATGTGTCGCCGGGCCTGCTGGCGCGCATGAAATTCCTCAACCAGGGCAACGACGCCGCCGCCAACAAGGCCAACCAGGACATTGGCCGCATCGACGAGGACGAGATCCGCCGCCTCGACGCCTTCCACAAGCGCCGCAGCTTCGGCATCGAGCGTCGCGGCACTGCGTGGAACGGCATAGGCCCACCGCCCCAGCAGCAGCAGCAGCAGCAGCAGCAGCAGCAGCAGCAGGACACAGGCACGCCCCTCGTGCCCCAGTCCACGGGCGAGAGCGTGCCCACGCTGGCCATGGAGCCCGACACGGAGACGGAGAGCGAGCGCAGCAGCATCGTGAGCACCAGCGACAAGCTGCTGCCTTCCGAGTCCGACGCCGACGACCACGACATGCAAAAGTACCGTCTGCCGGACATCACCAAGACCAAGAGCCTGAGCACGCCCCCGACGGCTGCTGCCTCGCCTGCCCCAGCCCCAGCTGCTGCTCCTGCCCCCCTTCCTACACCCTCACCAACGCCAGCCGTCCAGGCCGAGCTGAGCCGCCCGCCCACACCTCCCCCCAAAGACACACCCCCTCTGCCCACGCCCGCACAGGTGCCCTCGATCACCCTCCAAGACACCCCCCTGGACACCCCCCTGGACACCCCCCTAGACACGCCCATTCCCGAGCAGGTCTCCGTGCTCGACGACAATGGCATCGACATCGAGGCCTACTTCCAGCGCCGCCACTTCCCTCGCGCCAACTCCATCTACACCATCTCCAAGGCCAGCTTCAGCAACCAGATCCAGCAGCTGACGTCGATGAAACTGCCCCCCACCACCATCGCCTCCGAAATCACCTCCCTCCCCTCGTCCACCCTCGCTGGCCGTGCCCTCCACAAAGCCGCCAACGACATCCGTCTGTGGATGGCCAAGGCTGCTGACGTGCTCAATGGACTTGACGCCGAAGACGACGTTGAGTGGGCTGCTGCGGCAGGAAGAGAAGGGCTTGCGGAGGTTGATGCCGCGGTGACCAAGTTTGAGGGTCTCGTTACCGTCTACATCAGCGCCATCGAGGACCTACAGGCCCGGGTTGATATTGCCCTTCTGCCCGCCAAGGACCAGACCACCCTCGTGGGCCAGATGGAAGAAATCGTGACTAACTGGGCCAAGATCAAGCAGACGCTCAAGGGGATCAAGGGCCAGGTCGAGATTGCAATGGAATGGGAAGAGCTGTGGAACAACGTCCTCGGCGAAATTGGTGCTGAAGTCGAGAATCTCAGCCGCCTGGTCTTTGAGATGGAAGAGCGTAGACACCGCGTCATCTCTGACTCTGTCGCCGAGTCTGCTGAGAAGTTCGACATAGCCGAGCTTGAGACCATTGTGGAGGAGACGCCGCGAAAGCAACAGGTCAAGATGCATAACAACCGGTTTAGTATGCCGCCACCAATGCCCATAATGTCGCCCATCTCGCCCATTCCCCAAATTGAGCACGAAAACACGCGTCTGCTGGCGCTATTCGCAAAGCTGCAGCCATTGCGCGCATCTCTCGATTTCCTTCCCATGCGATTGGCCTCTTTCCAGGCTCGGGCGAGCAGTATCTTCCCATCGGCTTGCGACGAGTTGACGCGAAGGAAGGAGCAACTTGAGGAGCAGGAGAAGAAGCTAGAAGCTGAAGCAGACGCTTTGAGGGAAGAGCTTGGCGAGGATAAATGGGTACACAGCTTCCGGCAAGCAGGGAGCAAGGCCGTTGCTATGTACGAATCCTGCATGAAGAGCGTACAGAGGTTGACACAAGCCATCGAGGAACATGACGAGGAGAAGATTGGAGCACGCATTACTACTTACAAGGACAAGAGGGACCACTATCCGCCTTCGATGAAACGTGTGCTTGAATTGATTGACATTGAAATGAAGCACAGGTCGACCGTTAACGGCGAGATCTTGAGGATCCAACAAGACGTTCGACAAAAGTTCCTCGACCTTGAGAGCGTCATCAAGGACATGGATGCCGTCCTGGATGATTTCACTGCGTCACGTAAACTTCGGGACTCGGTCTCTACAGTGCTCTCCGCCCGCACCGAAGCGTCTCTCACGAGTTCAGCACTTGACACACCAAACAGCTCTCCTGCATCCAGCGTTATAATGAGTCGCAAGGGCAGCAATCAGGGCACTCGTAATCCGGTCGGAAAGAAGCCTCTCCAGTCCAGTGCATCCACCTCAAAGCCTCCACTACGTGACAATCGTCGCTACTCAAGCGTACCTATGTCTACTCCAAACAACGGCGCATTCATCTCGACATTGCCATGGAATCGTTATGCAACAACACCAGTTCGCGCGGCGACAAGCACACAGATACGATCTACAACCCCAAAATCAGAGAGACCAGCTGTCAAACCGAGATGGAACACCAGTGTCAACATGCGTGACACAGTGGTTGGCCATAATTTCAAACCATTGTCTCTGACTACGCCGTCGCCATACCGCAAACAGCAAGACACGTCGCTGCGGACTGTGTCTAGCCAATCATCAATTCCAGTCCGAAGCCCACTGAGCCGTTCTTCGGCACTCTCACCACCTCCTTCCACTCGTCCCGCATCGACTACGCCCCTGCAGCAGGCAAGACGCCCCTTGGCCAGCCCTATGCAATCTCCTGCTACACCTGCCAGGGGCAAACTACCTATGCGATCGACACCTCGCTCTTCGACGCCAGCATCAACCCGACATGTAGCCATCGCAGAAGATGGTGGTGAGACCACCGCTCTCGAAGAGAGCCCGGCGGCCCGCCGAGCGTCCCGTCCAACCAGTGTCATGAACAATCGCCGCACTGGTATTCTCGGTACGCCTAAACAGCGCACGACCTCCACATCGAGCCTGACGCCGTCTACTCCAGGTAGGAGCACCAGCAGAATGGGTGGCGCTGATGAGGGTCGCAAGAGTAGAGCTGGCGATGGTCGTACCAGTCGCGTGAGTGGACGACAATCAAGCATGGGAGAGCAACCGGTTTGGAGATAGGCACTCGCAAAGCGGTCTCATCTCTAAAGCAAATCGCCACTACCGCTACAACAACGAGCACGATCACTCGAGTGTTTTGTAAATTGAATTTCAGCTTCGACGCCACATCTCCACTTCGTTTTTGGATCCTGGTCGGTCCTACCGTTTATTCATACAGCTATAGTTCTCGGCCAACAGTGTCTTGATGCGGCCATTTTGTGTTTTACTTTGGCGTTATGGTTACCTTTGGACAGGACCCAGCATCCTATACCCCTACTGTTTTTTTTTTTTTTTTTTTTTCAATTACAGTCTGCCTACTGATATAAATATCCGCTCGCATGTATGCGTCTATATCCATAGAATGTTGAATGTATCTTAGCATTCTTCAGACGGTGCGTTAAGTGTAATAAGTAGATGAAGGCGCGGGGCAAAGCTCATACCATGTTTGGGTCAAGATTCAAGTAGATATGATACCATAGTAAATTGATGCGATCCCTAGAAACTTTGCTACGCCATGCTTTTTGTTATACATGTAGCGTTAGGTTGTCTAGTTTGACTGTCACGAATATGCAAGAGACGTATTGAAGTAGAAGAACTTGTTCTTGATTGATAAAACTTGACGATCCGGTAGGAAAGCTGAAAGAGTTTATCTACGCAAGACAGTTATGGAGTGTCCGGGATACGTTTCCATCGTTGCTGAACCAGCGTCACTACTTTTGTAGTCATATTCACAAACATCGTTATGTGCCTAGGTATATGGCCCTATGCTGAACTTGAGCTTTTTGTCAAGTCTAAAAAACGCAAAATATACACTTAAACCCTTCCAACTCTCTCAAAACTAGCAGTCCCAACTGTACTCTCGCTCTCAACACTCCGCCTTGTCTCTGCCAACTCTATATCATCCGCACATTCCACCATCCTTGCCTCACCCTCGACGCCTGCAAACATTCTCCAAAACAGAATACCCGTGCCCGCCGCAGCAATCGCCAATCCAAAGTACAGCCATTGCACATAGGGATCTCGCGCAAGCGGCGCAACCAATATACCCAGCGCACTGCCCCCCGCAGAAGTAAGTAGGAACAAACTCATGATAAAACTCTTCATATTCTCGGGTGCCTTTGCATACGCAAGTTCCAGCCCAGTAATGCTGGCAAGAATCTCGCTCAACGCGACGAGAATGTATGCGGGTGCTTGCCACGCGATGTGGATCTCGTTTGGCAAGAATTTTCCGTCGGCAAGCATTGCGGCGTCGCATTTGAGCGGATTAGAATAGCAAGGGGGGGCGCGATAGATTGCGGCTTGGAGCATGCCGGCGTATAGCATTGCAAAGGCAGCGACGAGGAAGCCTAGCGTGATGCGCGAGATTGGCGTCAAGGCGATGTGGAGCTTTGTGCGGATGAGAGGGTATACAATGCGGTCCATGATTGGGATGAAGATGATGATGGTGATGGGGTCAATGTTTGGGAAGATGTCGTTTGGTAGGCCGTGGAGTTGCATCTGGCCAGCTAGGACAATCCAATACATGTTAGAGTTCCGGCTGGAGAAGCTTGGGGTGGGGGGGGGGGGGGGGGGGAGGCAGAAGATTACTACTGTACATACCTTGTGAGATGAAATTATTCATCATCTGAGAAAAAGTCACCCAATAAACGGGGAAATATAAAAAGACTTTACAGGCTACCAACGCCGTTTTCAACTCATCGACAAACTTGTCATCCCAGGCTACTGAATGCCTCTTCAAAGCACGACCCGGCAAGGATGGCTTTGCTTTTTCGAGGTCGAATCCATTTCTCATTGCGATGTACAGCGCGCGAAAACAATTGCCAATGACACCGCCCTGTGGCGGCTTGAGGACGTAATCCTTCTTCCCCTTGACCAGCACCACAAAGCCAATGCCAAACATCAACAGCGGCAGCAAATAGGCGCTCCAAAACCCCACATGCAGCTCCAACGTCGTTGTAGCAATAGCTGAGATGGACCCAACATTAATCGCCATATAAAACGCCATCAACACGCGCTGCACCGTAAGTTCCGGGTCGACAATCACTCGCCTCCCGCCGCGCAATGTCCTGACAAACGGCCTCGTGGACCGCACTTGCTCCGCGATAAGCGGCGAGACATTACTCTTGATCCCACCGGTCCCCAAGCCAATAACCACCATGGCAACCAGCAAGCCCGGCAACGCGAACCCCCGATCCACGCTCTGCGGCAAACTCGTCCCAAACAAAACCGCGATGCCCACCATGTACACGACGCTAAACCACTTGATGGTCGCGTACTTGCCGAGATACTGGTCCGAAACAATTGCCCCAAGCACGGGCGTCATGTAGCACCAGCATTGGAAAAAGTTGGTCATGGCGGTTGCGCGGGATTGCCCTAGTCCCAACGCGCCGGGCAGTCCGTTAGGGTCCTGGTGTGCGTTGGCAATATAGTTTTGGAACGGGCCGGAGAGGCCGTAGTATGCGAAGCGCTCGCATAGTTCGACAATGGCGACGAGGAACGCGCCATATGGGAGATTGTCGGAAGTTCGCGGTAGGATAGAGAGCTCTTCTGGCGTTGGGGTGGGGCCATCTATGTTTGGATTTTCGGGTTCCTTGTCGTCGACTGCGTTTTGGTTTGACGGTGAGGAGTGGGAGTGGGAGTGGTGGGCGGTGGGTTGAGCGCTTGTTTCTTCGGTCTGAGCAACTGTGGTGTATGCACCCCTTGCCTCGCTTCTTTGAGAATTCCAGATAGATGGCATATCGTGGTTTACCTCTCCTGGGTAAATACTCCTATTTCGACGCTCTTGACATGGCAATATGAATTTGGGTAGTTTGGTTCACGTGCGTAGGCCTTCAAGTGACGCGATATCGCAAAGGCTGTGTACCGTCCCTAGGACTAGTTCAGTGCATAACGACTGATAAAAAATGAAGCCATAGTATACGACTTAAGTTCTTTCGAAGTTTAAGAGCTGATTGAAGGTTTGCTAGTCAGGACAGAATTAGAAGACACGGTGCACGCTTACAGAGGTGAGACGGTTGTCTCCCAGTCTAAGCCGAAAGCGGACGTCAATCAACACTCGCTTTATGGGCAATGTAATTATTGACTTGATGTAAGACTGGCGAACTTTCAATCTCACTAAAGTGCCTTTGCCATGTCATTATCTGCGTTACTGAGCTTTGCCTGCAAAAAAGTCGTTGAGCTTCTGCTCGACGTCTCTCATCCCTGCCCCCTTGACCAAGCTCCCTCTGATCCATCCGGGTAGTTTATCTTGGATACGCTTGGTTCCATATCGCCTATCTAGCATCAAAATTGCAGCATAATCGCCCTTATGCCTAATTGCACGTCCGACGCATTGGTTGACGGCTCGCATACAGGCATTTTCAAAAAAATCCTGTGCCGCCGTTCGCCCCTCTCCTCCCCGCTGAGTATCCTTGGTAGAGATGTATTGCATCTTTGCCTTCCATTCCGCCGAGTGTGGGTTTGGAAATGGCAGCCCAACGACAACCACACCACGACCAAGTGCATCGCTGAAATTGATGCCTTCAGAAAGTGTACCGCCAATCACCGCAAAAAGTAACCCACCACGACCATTGCCAGACGCAATGGCAGCACTATAAGCAGTAAGGACAGAGTCCGCAGCAGCGCCTTTGCCTGAAATGGGTTGTGCTGAGCTTAACTGAGTACTGCGCTTTTCAAGAAAGACTGGCTTAGTTTGTGTAAACTGGTCCCACATTTTGACATTCGATCTGGGTCCAGGGAGACGTTTCCATGCCGCGATACAAAGGTCGAGGTAAGAGTAGCTAGGGAAAAAGACAACCACACCATCTGGTATATGTCGTATCATGGTGAGAATAGCATTGCCAAGATCCACCATTGTTTTTTCTTTGTTGCGACTTTCAAATGTGAAATCGAATTCCTGGCTGGAGGATGCTTCAACTACAGGTATGGCGAGGAGACTGGAGGGTGGAATGACGTGCCCACAAGAGAGTGTCATGATATTTGAGGGGTTTAGATATGCAAGCAGATACTGCTCGTAGTCGCTCATTGGAGACATGGTGCCTCCTGCTAGTACAACTGCCCTTGCTTCCTCTACAATGTCTTTAAAGTGAAAGGTTGGGTCGAGCAGCATGTACCTTAACGTAATACTAGAGTTATCTTCTTTTGAATAGAAGAATCGGCCCTCGTCTGAAGGATTCATCAATGAGAGAAGAAATGCTTGAACATGCATCAAGACTGGCACAGTCTGACGCGGGCTTTTCTCATATGTCTTCTTATTGGCGTTGCTTGGTATGCCACTTGTTACCGACTCGGAATACGCAGTGTAGCCATCTACTTTCCGCGCGAGCCTGCTCTCTTGAAGATACAAATTCAGCTTGAAGATGTTGACTTGATCAACGCCTTTGCCAGACATAATCGAGAGCATATCAACTAAACCATCCGTTGTTTTCGCATCACGGTCGATTGTGGTGAGATATGTGATAATTGAATCTAGAATACGAACAGTCTGCGCAACATAGACCCGATTCTTGCCTTTGAGCTTGTTGCGAAATTTTTGAAGGTAAACTGTAAGTTGTGCGCGAGCCTGTTGTACTTGATCGAGCGTCACAGATACAGAGTATATGCCTGCAATTGCATCCATCAAATTATGTGCTTCATCGATGATGACAACATGACCATTGAGTGAGAGGCCAAGAGCCTCTCGAGCAGACCTTTGGAGGAGAAGCGGATATGGCAATGTAACGATCTGAAACTGTCAGCGTTGAATCAAGCCGGGCATAGGGTATGCGTAATAATACCTCGGAGTGCTGAATCACAGGTCGTGAAGCGTAGTAAGGACAAATGCCTAGCTTCTTTCCCACAAGACCCAGCTCCTCGATATCTCTGATCTTCGCTAGTGTATGATCTCGGAAATCGTGCACTATACTTTCTTTATCTTTTCCTGGGATGTACGGGCACCGGCTTTCAACGGTATTGGCCTGTTGCAACTCGACGCAGCGTTCATTGATCGCAGTGGCATTCCCAAGTCGGCTAACCTTCCCGTTAATACACAGATTCTTCCTAGATCCCAACGTCAAATGTTTCACATCTTCTACGAGCATATCAAGTTCGGTATTGTCTTGATCATCTGGAGCAAGTGCCGGGGGTAGTTTGACCCGAGACAGCTCATTCGTAAACTGCGTCAATTGTGAATGGGTTCGAGAGCAGAAGAATATCTTGGTCTCGTCCAGCATTTCTCCTTCTTGAGCCGAAGTAGAACCCACCGAGTAGCCAAGCTTCTCCATCAATGCTTGGGTCTCTAATGAGAGCCCCGACTCACTGAAAGTGGAGGCCCTCGTTGTTTTCTGGGACTCGTCCTGGCTGTCATAATCGTCCAGAACAAAATGGGCTTCGGCATCCGGTCCGTTTGTTTCACCTGCCCCCAGGTTCTGCCGCTTGTAAGGTGGCTCTTCGCTCTCAACTCGTCGCTTAGCTCGCGCCTCCTTAGCCTTGATTTTGGCAATGCGGCTGCTGAGTTCCTGTCTGCGTCGCCGAGCCTCTTCTATTCTCTGATTTCGTGCATGCTCAAGCATCCATGCAGGCTCATTACTAGCATCCGTATCGATTGTAAAACCATCTTCAAACGTCCGCCTTTTGTGATCGCGCAGCCATGTCAAAGAACCGCAGATCAAACTCAATGATTTGCCAGTTCCAGTCGGCGACTCAAATATGCCGACTTTACCCGTTTCCAAGCAGTCATAGACCGCATTCATAAACTCTTTCTGTATATCATACGGCTGGAACGGATGATGGAAGTCGCGCTCATTGTTATCGCCACTCATAGCTGAAAGATTATGCAATGTTAGGTTGGTGCGTGAGGGTAGGGACGCGCATGCCAAGTCCTGCAGGTCTAGCTTAATAAGCACAGCGAATGATTTGGAACTTCTCCATCTACCTAACCTATCAGGTCTACAGTCTGCATCCACTCTGCATCATGCTTTAATCTATCTATATCCTCTTTGCGCAGACACATGGCTACAGCAATTGCCCCGTCGCCGTCTTTGGGCATAGCGTACATAAGGGACTCTACAGGTATAAAACCTGGTCGCCGCACAATGGCAGGAGATCCAAGGCCAAGGCCAAAGTCCTATTCATATGTCAGAATCTTGGTCCAGGAGCTGAATGCAATGTCAGCAGCCTGTAGCCTGGCCGTGAAGCTGATCTTTGAAATGTTGTCCGCTGGTCCTGAGACATAGGTTACCAACGCTCGTGTTCGTCTTGCTAGGTCTGATGTAGTGGGATTGATTTGTTGTCTCATGGTAGGGGCAATGTGTCCAATAGGTGCCACTGACAGCACAGACACCAGGTATTTTGTGCAAGTCATATTCTGCAAGATACCAGGATAGTGACCGTCAACGCCGAGGTATCGCCTCGCGTCGACGGTGCGAGCAACGGTTACGCCGGCGTTCTTGACGGGCCGTGATTCTCGGACGCGTAATATTGACTTGAAGATGAACGCAGATAGGCTGTCATCGGTCGATATATACCCACCGAAGTCTTTTGGGAGCCCAACTGCAGCCGCTTCTTCTAGTCTTTTCAGTAAGGATGCATTGAAATTGAAATAGATTCACAAGCATTCTGGCGGCACCTGAAGATCTGGCGTGGTTAATTCCTGCTTGACCAAACCCCCTTGATCCGGTAACAGTTGATCTTGAAGGCCTTTCTGTAGGTCTTCGGCGTCTGCCTCAACCAAGGGTACCAGCCCTGTTCTTTGCATATTTCCAATGCTCAACTCATCTTGCGTGAAGTCTTTACCACTGCACGCCTTCGATAACCACCCTATTACTGCAGCCTGGCCCTTCGTGTCGCGTGTATTGTGTTGCATGTTCACACACGGGACTACCCCGCCTTTGATAAAACTGAGTTGTACTAGTAAGACAGGTGCAGAGCCATTAGCATCTCCAGAGGACTTGGTCAAAACTAGCAGAAGCCACTGCCGGACAGGGGGCCCATAGCTCTTCTCCCATCATCGGCATTGGAAACCCTGCATTCTTCATCTGCGCAAAAGTTGGAATTGATTCGTCTGCCTCATATTGCTTGACAGTGAGGCTTGGCACTGGCTCTAGGGGTTGGAGTAGCTTACGTTGACGACTTGACCGGCTACTCAGGGGAAGTTCTTGCCCAAACTCTCTAGCCCACGAGTCATTGTCAACACGATTGTAGACCAGTGTTTTGAGTCTGATATGGGAAACACAAAGGCAAGCTGTGTGCCAATGACATCAAGAGCCAGATCAAGAGCCAGATCAAGAGCCATAGCTTAGTTGTAGTTCGTACTTTAGTGCAATATGTCACGACTCAGTTTCGTCTGGTGGTTGGAGAGTGAGGCGTAGGTAGTGGTTCACTTGGATCCAATCGAACTTCTAGCCTTGTCCACTGACTAGTGGTGATACAGGCTAGCCGCGAATGGTAGACGTAATGATGGGCCCAGATAATTTGACCAAATAATTGCACCCTCGAAAACAGGACGGAACTGGATTTCGGCATGCTCGTACTGCTATTCAACATATGTACAGCACTCCAAATTTGCTGTCACACCGAGTCATGCAGACTCCATATAATATGAATCATCTGAGGCTAGTTGAGCTGTGTGATCAAAATTGTACTACACTATGGAGGGTTTGAGGTTCCACAAAACCGTTCTTGAAATTGTTGCATAATGTGCCCTGCAGCCAGAAACAAATCTACTACGTACATAGAATAGAGGTGTAAATTATCACTGGTACGCCAGGCCAAGAGTTCCGAGAAATCACCTCCCGAGCCGATCTGTTTACTCCACCCGGGTGTATTATCACTGGTACGCCAGACCAAGAGTTCCGAGAAATCACCTCCCGAGCCGATCTGTTTGCTCCACCCGGGTGTATTAGGATAGCGATGCAATGCTGCCCGACTTTATTTTTGAAAAGGAGAAGAAATGGCTCAGATGTAGGTTACGGAGTTAATATGTTGGCTGGGTTGCTGCGCGGACGAAAAAAGTGACCCCGTGTCGCCCTGGAATACGAGTACAGCGCCAAGGCAGCCTATTATTGTGTTTATACCTGGGGTAAATAGCGTGACATATCCCCATTGTGGCTGTCTATGCTCGTCTGGCCCTTCTCTTCGGACGACGAGGATTTGCTGTGCCTCCTTTGACAGAACAGGGGTTGTGCGACGTTGAAATCTCTGTGCGTTGGACGGCTCGGGCATGGCATGTCCAGTCGGAGTGATTGGAGCTTTACAGAGAAGGCGTAGCGGGTCAAGATTACGGCAATCGGAGCAGGTCCCACTATTCAGTGTATGGCAATCGGGGCGGCTGCTGGTTGGGGAAATATCTCACTAAGCAATGCCAGCGGACCAAGGGAGATGCGGTCAGAATAATGATGAATAACATGGGTAGTTAACAAGACTGGGTGCTGTGCACAAAAAGTCAACTAAATCAAACAGGTATCTCAGGTCCAAGGAATAAACCGATCCAAAGCTATGACTTTTCTTGCCTTTTGATTCCATCTAGAAACCGCCCTGCTGCCGCAATGCTTCTTATCCAGACAATAGGCATAAATGTGTATAGTAGTTCGCCTTTTGCCTGCCTAAATAAAAACCAAGATTCAGCCGTAGTGTCGTGCAAGATCATGACTATGCACAAATCTCGTGGTAACCAAAAAATATTCCATCCCATATTCCCAAAGTGCTCCAGAACTCCGTGGATCTCGTACCAACCAAGTAGAGACCATTAATGCGTGCAGTGCTAAACGCCGCTCCTATGCCGACGCCAGTGCAGAGTGCTTTCTATCAGAGAAATTGCCGGGATCGTGGCTCGTAAAGTGCTGTAAACCCAAATATGTAGATGGCAAGAAGAGTGCTGGAGTGGAGTGCTAGAGTATAACACAATTGGGCTTGCCTTTGGGCCTTCGGTTGCTGTTGTGGCCCCCTCGTCCTCGGCGGCCTTCAGCTATTTGGCGGCCGCGGTCTTCCTTGTGATGGTCGGTACGTCGTGTCTTTAGTTTGTCGGTGGGCATACGGCCACTGCCCTGGTTGCGTTGTTTCCGCAGTTGTCGGACAACATCAAAAAAGGCCTTTTCGACATTGACACAGTTCTTGGCCGAGGCCTCGACAAAGTCGCATCCCAAATCTTTGGCGAGGGCCTGTCCTTCTTGTGTTGAAACTTCACGCTCAGTGACGCGGTCGCATTTGTTGCCTACGAGCATGACGGGGGCGTGACCAAAGACGGGGGCAGATGCGCTCATGGGCGAGCCTGGGTAAGTTGGTGAGCCGGCCATGGCTGTCTCCTTGACGCGCTGGATCTGGCTGTGGAAGCGCTGTATACGGGCAAAGGAGGAGCGCGAGGAGATGCTGTAGACGAGGACGAAGCCTTCGCCATCGCGTATCCACTGATCTCGCAGGGCAATGTACTCTTCCTGGCCAGCCGTGTCAAGCACCTCGAGCATGCACGACTGGGTATCGATCTGGACCTGTTTGCGGTACGAGTCCTCGATGGTGGGGTCGTATGTCTCGACGAAATGATTCAGGCACAGCTGTGGGGGGTTAGCCGTGTGCATGTGAAAGTCAGGGCAAGTGGTGGAGGTACCTGGATGGTCAGGGCCGTCTTGCCCACGCCGCCGTCGCCGAGCACCACCAGCTTGTACAGCGTCATTTTGCCGGCCATGATGAGGGTTTAGGGAGGGTGTTGAGAGGAAGGAGAAAGTGCAGGAGAGGAGATGGAGAGGGCAGTGTAGGCAGCAGCTGGAGGGCGTCCAGGCCAGGCAGGAGGGTGGCGTGGTAAGGCGAGGGTGATGCGCGTGTGGACAGCTGCAGGTGCTTCAGAATCGATGGGGGGGTGGCCGGCGTACAGGGTTGCACAGCGGCAGCGGCAGACGTCGAGACGGTTATGCTGGCCTGTGCGGTGCGGTGCAGCGCAGTGCAGTGGAGTGAAGTGCAGCGTGCAGTGCCGTGAAGCGAGAGAAGGGGAGGAGGCAGACAAGAGAAAGAGGCAGAAGAGGCGGTGGTGGTGGTGATGGTGGTGGGAGCAAGGAGGGGGGCGGTAGAGGGAAGGTGGCACCAGATGGCGACAGCAGGAAAAGGAGGAGCTATGGACAACGGCTATCGTCTATCGCGGGCGACGTGGGATGGCTGTGGGATGGCTGGTGGGATGGCTGGTGGTGCGTGTGCCGGGCGGCAGCAGCAGGAGCGACCAGACGAAGGCGGGCAAAAGAAAGGCGGAACAGCCAGGACGCACAGGACAGGAGGGCCCGCCGGAGACGGACGGGGCTTGGCTGGGGTGGCGATGGACGAGTGGTGGTGGTGGCAGCGGTGGTGGGCGCAGAGAGCGAGGAGAGGGCGCAGACGCAGACTACACGGCAAGAACAAAACTTGCGGGCCAGGGCAGGACGGTGCTTGGTGAATGCTGGTGAGGAGGAAGAAGAAGAAGAAGCTCAGGACGGCCCTAGGCTTGTCTGGGCCGGGGCCAGCAGCGCCTGCTGCACTCGATCAGTCCAGCCAACCTCCAGCCGTGCCCGCCTGCAGTGCGCCAAACAGCACCGACGCCGTGCTCCACCCTTCTGGACAGCGCCCGGCCCTCGGGGGCCCTATTCGCTACCGGCATCACGTCTCATCCGCCTAGCAGCATGCCTCTGTGCTTGACCACCGCGTCGCCCGTCGCATGGCTTTGTCGCTGCCAACCACCCTCCACGGCCCATGGCCCAGATGCACCGTCCCCCAGCCCCACTGCCTCCTAGGCGGCTGGCCCCGGCCATCACCACCGCTGCCAGCAGCCTAGCCTTGCATGCAGGGCACTATTTGCCGCGCCTGCGCCTCGCGACGCCTCGCGCGGTACCCTCTGTACCGTGCCCACAGTACAGCCCAGCACGGCACCCGGCACGGCACACAGCACAAAACACCATGCCACCATAAGAGGCCTGGCGCGCCTTCGCATACGCCTTCCTGCATGGCCTGCGCCCTCTGCACTTATACCACCGTGTCTCCTGCATCTGTCCAAAGTACTGCTGCCTACTGTCCATCTGCGTGCTACCATGTACTGTGTGCACAGTGTCCAATTCATCCCCGGGGAGCTCCTCATGGCCCGCGACAGCACACGCATCCGATGCCCCCCCTGCTGTCCTTCCCCAAGGCCCTGTGCCACTCGTCGTGCTATCCCGAGCCGACGGCAATATTACACCAGCCGACTGTCTCCCCGGCAGCCGTTCGCCTGTTGGCAGAGGGAGCCCGCCCATCGTTGATAGTTTTGCCTATACCCACCACATGTTGGTTCTAACCGCTCCAGTCACGATTGGCGAACGTGAACTGCCCACTTCGCCGAATACGTCGGCTCAAGCGCTGCAAGGTGGGGCTTGCTGCTGGATGAAGTGTCAAGCGTCCCAGGTCGACGGAATGCTCACTCGCTCCTTTTGGCACAGCGCCCCTGCACACCAAGCGCCCGCAGCAGTTTGCACGCACGTGTCAAGCCTCGACCATGCTAAATCTAGCCTGGCGACGCCCCCCCCCAATCCTTCTCCTGCCAAACGCTAAAACCCATTCCCACATGCCACGCCGTCCCCAAAACCTTGTGCTGGTGTGTCTGTGTTTTGTTGTCGACGATTTTCACGGGGAGCGGGCCGTTGCGGTCTCACACCGTTCAACGCAATCCAGCCATTCATCCGGTCCACCCCGAGCCAATGCCACGCAGCCTTGCGGGGGCATGGTGAGACGGTCGGCCTGATGTTTTCTACCACATCGGCGTACGAAGCCAAATAGGTATGCGAACCGATAGGAAATGCCCCTACATGCTGAGCATTGGTGGATTTTCGAGCAAGGCGTAACCAGGGCATGCATAATCCAAATGCTCACCAAGTGGCAACTATAGCGCGCCAAACAATTCCCCTTTAGTCATGCAAACTCATGTGCAAACTGATATTCAGCCCACCCCCACAAACTTGGCCAAAACATAGTGCCATGCCATCTGAGTAATCCCTAAATCCTTCACTAACACCTTCTAATTTCTTACCGCCATCGAGATTCCTACAGCTTCGCCCGCGACTCGGTTGCTTTGTGCAAATATTTGCCCCTTACCTTGAAATACTCTCGAACCTTCTCTCGCGCCACATTCACCGCCTCCACGTCTTCGATTGTGCTCGGCACATTAACCCCCTTATCAAACTCGTCATGCGTTGCGTTTTCAATAAGATCCCTCAATACTCGTCTCAGCGTCTTGCCGCTCCTAGTCTTGGGGATCATCCCTTTGCCTTGGATCATACCCCCTAGTGATGCTATAGCACCGATTTGCTGACGTACCAGCTTTTGCACCTCACCAGCGAATTTATCATCTGGAATAGCTCCAGCAGGATGATCATGTGTTGATAGGGTAATAAACGCAAAAGGCAAGTGACCCTTCAGCGCATCAGGAATGCCGACCACGGCTGCCTCGGCGATAGAGGGATGTGTAGTGATTGCCTGTTCAATAGCGCCTAATGACGTTAGAAATGACTACTAAAATTAGGGAAACTTTACCTGTCGAGAAGCGATGGGCGGCGACGTTGATGACATCGTCTGCCCTTGACATGATCGAAATATAGCCCTCTCCATCTATCATCCCCGCGTCGCCAGTATCGACCCATTTCCCATCAAACCTCTTCAGGTAACCCCTATAAAAGCGTTCTTCATCCTCCCACAGTGTTGTAAAAGCAGTCGGCGCGAGCGGCATGCTCATGACTATGTTTCCCATCACGCCTCTCTTGACTTCCTTTCCTTCATCGTCAACAATGCGCACATCGAAACCCGGCATAGCCTTTCCAGCAGAGCCAGGCTTAATTGGAAGTGGACTCGTTCGTTGTGGGGACGAGAAGTCAAGACCAGCAGCAGCACTGAGGGCTACTCCGGAGATCGGAGAGCCAGATTCAGATGACCACCTGGACAAGTCAGCACAAGCCTATACAGATTACCATAATCACGAATTACCAGTTGTCGACCACCAAAGCGCCGGGCGCACAGTATTTTGCGAGAAGCTTTTGATACATCTCAACAATACTTGGCTCACTTCTCTCACCTGCTAAAAACAGCGCTCGGAGTGTGCTCAGCCCGCCAGTATTTCCCCTCTGCTCAAAACACTCGTTATCCCCATCATCTCTGCGAATAGCTCGCAAGGCAGTCGGTGCAGTGAACATCGTCGTGACCTTATACTCGTCAACAATGCGCCAGAATGTACTTGCGTCGGGAGTTCCGACTGGTTTGCCTTCGAATAGTACAGTAGTTGCACCCATGAGAAGAGGGGCGTAGACGATATAGGAGTGCCCAACAACCCATCCTATGTCTGAGGCTGTGAACTGAACATCGCCTGGCCCATGGATACCAAAGAGGTATTTCATCGAAAAAGTCAGGCCAACCGCATGGCCGCCCACGGAGCGTACTACGCCTTTGGGGAGTCCTGTTGTACCAGAAGTGTATATGATGTACAGGCCATCCCCACTCTTCACTGACACTGCATTAGCCTTGAGTCCTCTATTTTTAGCACTCTTAACCAGCCGTTGCCAATTTCGTTGGCCATCCTCTTTGATGATTGGATCCCATCTGAGTTGGTCCCTCTGCCAGACAATGGTCTTGGCCGGTTTATGGCTACTCTTCTGGATCGCTTCTTCGATCATTGCCTTGTACCCAGCTGGCTTCTTTGCGCCCTCGATACCGCATGATGCCGTCATTATTGCTCTGGGCCGGCTTGCCTCAATCCTTTGCGCAAGAGCTGCCGGGGAAAAGCCACCAAACACCACGGTGTGGATACCACCGAGACGGGCAATGGCGAGCATGGCGAAAAGAGATGCTGGTATCTACAATAATTGATGTCAGCCGAGATTACTTAGGAGAGTAAATATTCAAGCTTGGCAACGGATGGATGACCCTCGAGTAAGATAAACATACCCTAGACTACGTTAGCAACGTTTAGAAGGGGTCATCTGTTGAATACAATAGTACGAACATTGGCATATAGATCAAAACAACGTCGCCTTTCTTCACTCCTTCTTCTCTCAGCACGCCAGCCAGCGTTTCGACCTCGACCAATAGCTGGTTGTATGTGTATCGCTCCTTTTGTTGTGTGACAGGACTGTCCCAGTATATTGCAATACTATTTCCATTTCCACTTGCAACATGGCGGTCCACGCAGTTGTATGCGGTGGAGATTTCGCCATCTTCGAACCAGCTCCAGTGATTGTGGGAAGCATTGCTCTTTTTCAAATGTTTGGTCGTCTTGTGGATGGCTTTTGATGGCTTCTTGTGCCAGTACACGTTCTCTGCTTGGCGGCTCCAGAATGTCTCCGGGTCAGATATTGAGGCCTTGTACACCTGGTCTTGTATATGCTCTTGTTGTAACATGCTTGCTATGAAGTGGCAGCCACACCCGAGAATATCCGCGATTGTACTTTGGAATGTCACTTTTTTCCAACGATTAACGCGTCTTATCTCCGGCTCTTTCTCGCGACGGCGTGGTTACACGTCTATTTTCATTAGCCACATTCGTTTCAGTCAATTAGAACTTCTCGTCAAGAAAGCTGCAGTAGGAATTACCTAAGCACGGGTGGTTCAGTGTCCGGCTACCGTGGGCTTGGGAAAGTTGCAGGGTATTTTCAAAAGTTCCCACCTTGTGCATCCTCATGATTTCTATGCCGGCTGAAGGGGAGATAATGCCGAGGGTGTCCAGGCGGCCGCTTGGGCGACGGCGCTAGCGCTTTGCGGGGAAGGGGCGGGCTGTCACTGCGGCTAGGATCATCATCATCAGTAATATGTGCGCTCATTGGACCTTTCGTACTTTTCTCTGTGGTGCATTGGAGTCTAGGCTTAATTTCGTGCATTGCTCCTAGCCTGTCTCCATTTGTGTATGGTCCTTAGCGGGATATGAAAGCTACCCCAGATTATGCCAATGTAACCTTCCACGCTTGACAAGAAATATGCTTGTCAATACCTACCCGGCTGGAAGGAAACAGTGCATGTGTGATGATCGTTGATGTGCACTTCTTTAGTAGATTGCGTCTACGCGAGACCATTGTAGCCAGGTGCCCTTGTGGTGGTGTGATGTTGTGGCAGTAGGTTTGGTACGTTGATCACCATGTATTGAATGGTAACAATCGTTTCAGTTTTCACTGTTCCCCTATGACGCTTAGTGTTCCGAGTTGTTGTTTTTTTTTTGCTCGGTTACTTATGTCTTGTTCTTAGATGGTTCTTGGTTT
Organism: Ophiosphaerella korrae; assembly: GCA_028456385.1. Classification (NCBI taxonomy): domain Eukaryota; kingdom Fungi; phylum Ascomycota; class Dothideomycetes; order Pleosporales; family Phaeosphaeriaceae; genus Ophiosphaerella; species Ophiosphaerella korrae. The sequence goes on from JALNQF010000015.1 coordinate 138,972, forward strand.
TCGCGTTGTGATGCATATCGGTATCATTTGGCACCGTACACTTAGAGCATCTTGGAAATGGCGATGACATGTTTGTTCGAATTATCTTAAATGTACATGATGTATTCTAACTCACTATTACATGCGCTATTGTAAATTTTGTGTGTTTTTGCAATGTTGTTGTTGTGTGGTATTTTTTGAAATTCTGTGATGTTCTGTTGTAAATGTAAATATTGCAACTCACATTTTCATATCGATGATAACATGATAGAAAACCAACAGCGCAAAAGGGGGCAAAATCCATAAATCTAGATCAGAGTAGGTGAAATTGCTATATCAAAATCCTTTGCGAATATTACAACGGCGATACACCTACTTTCCATATATGCTATTTGTGTAGATAACTGCGACACCACCATCTCAATCTAAACAGCCGCTACAACATCAATTCCAAGCTTCTCGGCCACAGTAACAAAACCCCTACTTTCATCTTTACTACTGATCCATAAGTCAACAAACCCTTCCTGTCTTGCACCCTCTACCATGTCTTCAGCCCAGTCCTCCTCACCTTCGCGCTCAACATAGATGGTCTGAAGACCATTCTCTTTGGCTGCCTTGAGATCGTTCAAGTGGGCAGCTACCATGGCACACTCTTTGGGCAACAGACCCAGCTTTTCAACCGCGCCGAGATAGACCCTAGGAGCCGGCTTATAAGTGCCGAATAGCTCAGCAGAGAACAGGTGGGTAAACGGAATACCACTGAATATGCGCAGATCTCCAAGAAGGCTTAAATTGCCGTTGGAAAGGGTACACGTATCTGTTTTGATTAATAAAGGATGGAGAATAGAGAGAAGAGACGCACGACACATCGTGTTTAGAAGAGCAACGCCGGCTACTGAATCTGCCCACGGATCTAGGCGATGCCAGATCAAACTGATCTCGCGCAGTTGCTCATCAGTCCACAGGCCCTCGATTTGCCATTCAGACATGAGTTTGACTAGTGAGGTGAGATGATGCTCATCTACCGAGACCCAAGGTATTTTAGGGTCTTGTGCCAGTTGACGGGTGAATTGCTTGTAGTTATTTCGCCATTGCTGAGCAAAGGTGCCCCAATGCTCCATGGTCATATCCGAGGCCTTCATCCTGACGTGGGATGCTAGCGAAGCAGTTGCTGCGTTGAGCGAGGCATGTGATTGGGTGTGCAGCTCGCGAACAACGGTACTGCGCCAATCGACACAAGTACCGAAGACATCGAAGAAGAGCGCTCGTGGGACAGGAGTAAGAGTCATAATTGCGACAGTAAACAAGTGTATCTAGCTAGTGGTATTGAGACTGGGGATGGCAAGTCGTTATAATCCATCAAGACCGATATGAGAGGCGGATGCGTCAGACGAGAGCCGGAACTACAATCGACCGGAAAAGCTGCATATGCGAATGGCAACATGTGACACAAACAAGGCATATGCAGAGTCACGAACAGGAATAGAGTTAAGGAATTATGGTATCATTCCATGAAAACAAGCCGAATGCAGCTGTTGTGACCGTGAACTCCAGAGCCTACTATACAAGGCTATGACCCCTAACCATCCCGCCGAGCACCAAAGCCTGCCGTAAAGTGAGGCGGCAGAAGTCGTAACATGAAAACCGTGAAGAAAAGCGCTTAACCACCGAAGCCGTAGAGGGTCCTGCCTTGCCTCTTGAGGGCATAGACAACATCGAGAGAGGTGACAGTCTTGCGCTTGGCGTGCTCGGTGTAAGTGACAGCGTCACGGATGACACCCTCAAGGAAAGTCTTGAGAACACCGCGAGTCTCCTCATAGATCATGGCTGAGATACGCTTGACACCGCCACGACGAGCGAGACGACGGATGGCGGGCTTGGTGATACCCTGGATGTTGTCGCGAAGAATCTTGCGATGGCGCTTGGCACCACCCTTGCCGAGGCCCTTTCCGCCTTTGCCGCCTGGAGACGCGTTAGTAGGGGTGGATGGAGCTGGTGGTGAAGGTGAAGGCACTTACGTCCAGTCATGTTGATGAGTGTGGGTGGGGGGTGTTTGAGTGTAAGTTGGTAGTGGTGATGGTAGATTGTGGTGTTGAGGCTGATGGGAAAGTCTGGATGTGGGCTGGGTGATGGGTGTATTTGAGGCGAGCAGGCGCGTGCGCACGTCGCGTTGGATCACACCAGATCAACGCAGCAACGCACGGGCGCGCTCTTCAGATCAACAACCGTGCCCGTTTCCTGTTTGGGCGGCGGAGGCTAGTGAGAGCGAGCCAATGGGCGCGCCCGTACTCACTCGACAAGTTTGACGTTGCCCGTTGCTTCCCCAGCCAAAGTTTGCCTTTGATGTTCCTGCTGATTCTGAGCGCGCTTTTAGTTTGATTTTCCACACTGACCGCTCGCCCCCCCGTTTCTTAAATACCACGCCCGCCCGCCCCTCTCCATCTCTCATCCACCACACAGCCCCATCCACTCATCCACACTACTGCATCACATCCTCATCACAACAACCACTGCACCATCAACCAAGATGGCCCGTACCAAGCAAACTGCCCGTAAGTCCTGCCTCGTGCTTGTGCAGTGCTCGCATCGCACTGCGCTGCATCCTCCCGTCGTCGCACCGTCATTAACGCCACACAGGCAAGTCCACTGGTGGCAAGGCCCCCCGTAAGCAGCTCGCTTCCAAGGCTGCCCGCAAGTCTGCACCATCTACCGGTGGTGTCAAGAAGCCCCATCGTTATAAGCCTGGTACCGTCGCTCTTCGTGAGATCCGTCGCTACCAGAAGTCGACTGAGCTCCTCATCCGCAAGCTGCCCTTCCAGCGTCTTGTTCGTGAGATCGCCCAGGACTTCAAGTCGGACCTGCGCTTCCAGTCTTCTGCCATCGGTGCTCTCCAGGAGTCCGTCGAGGCCTACCTCGTCTCTCTCTTCGAGGACACCAATCTATGCGCCATCCACGCTAAGCGTGTCACCATTCGTACGTCTTCACTCAACATCATCTCCATGACCACCACTAACAGCTCTACAGAATCCAAGGACATCCAGCTTGCTCGTCGTCTCCGTGGTGAGCGCGGTTAAGCCCCTCATTTCTTGAAAGACTCAACATGACAACATTCGAGTCAACGATGGTTCTTTGGGGTTCGGTCTAGGCGTTGCGGTTAATCATGGTTTACGGTTTTCAACCTTTTATGGGTGCATCAGAAGATGCTGAGCATGTAGTATATCGGCCAGTCGGTGAAGGTCGTTGAATGATATCCAATGAATCGACTGATTCACACTTCAACTATCGTGTCATCATCTTGTGATGTATATTTCGCGCACGTCTCCAACTTTATTTTCAATACTGACCGCGACGCGTCTACTTGGCTAAATAATGAACGACGAATCTACTGGCTCCTAAAGTCGTGACCCACCGGTAAACCCCTGTCTATGGCGCCCTTGGTCGCGACCATGAGAACCCCGCTTGATACCGAGGTGGTTGCCCTATTCGGTGATATGTTTTACAAGAGCTCGACTTGAAGGATTAACTTACAATTCACAATGACCTGGCAAAGCGAGTTCTGGTCATGGATGCCACCGTCGACTCTGAAGCTGGGAACCACACCAGCGGTCGGTCAAAAGGCTCCCTCAACGCACAAACTTAGCTTCCCTGCGCAGACTGGGAGGCCCACCATCGTGAGCTTTCTCAGGCACTGTGGTTGCCCATGTATGTTGAAGCACTGCATTCTATTTGTAAACATATATTTATTCACTTATAGTCGCCGAAAAGACGTTCCTCAAGCTACGCGCTATGGCTCCAACACATCCAGACATTCAATTCATAGTCATCTCCCACAGTGACCAAACCTCTACTGACGGATGGCTTGCTGCACTTCCAGATTCATCAAAGAACAGCCAGCCAAATCTTCAAGTCATTGTAGATGCTGACCGAGAGTTATATGCAGCATGGGGCCTGGGCACATCGAGCTTCTGGCACATTCTAGGCAGCATTCCTAGCGCGTCAAGATTGGACAAGGAAGAGGGGATCAAAGTACGCTCGACTGAAAGTGGAAACAGGTGGCAGACGGCAGGCAATTTTGCGGTAGATGTGCAAGGGACAGTGAAGTGGAGCAGGAGGGATGAGAAGGCGGATGATATGCCAGACTTCAGAGAGGGTGTGAATGCCTTGTTGACAGAGTGAGTTATCTAAAAAATCGAACAGTTTATGTATTTGAATTTCAAACTCTCCCTCATTGGTGAAGCGATTTTTCCATCGACTCATGACCTTACGAGGGGACGCGAAAGCGCGCCAGCACCCACCACGCGTCGAGCCCTCGCCACTCCAACATGAACTCCCCACAACTTAAAGATGATATGACGCTGCATAGTACAGAGCCAATAGAGCCAATAAAGCCAACGAGCGAATATGGTTCTGATATCGATTTATGTTCCATTAATGCCTCGAGCGACTACGGTTCAGATATTGGCCTGGATGATATTGACGAAGATATAATCCTCGCTGAGGTGCTAGACACAATTCAGGAAGCCAAGGTGACGGAAAAGAGTGCGGTGATACCCAGCATCGAATTCGAAGAAGGGGAACTCGAAGACGAGGAGCAGGATGTGGATGGTTTTGTGCAGATTCACCGGCCTCCGCTCCTGCGAGTGGCAAAGGGCGGGCACGGCATTCAGAGTTCGCCGCCACGAGAAAATCGGACGTTGGACGTCGAGTACGACCAAAGATCACGCCAGGCGTGGAGTGGTGCGTCAACACTCGAATCATTGCAAGCATGCGTAATATCAGAACTGACGACTAATAGCACCTAGTCCCTACTGAAGACACTTCCGCGCGACAGCGCCCTCGACGCGCGCAACAACCACCTGTAACTCCCGAGGCAGTCCCAGTTGCAGAAAATGACACTCGCCCACCCCTCGAGCGCTTTCGCACTAAGCCCAAGAAGCCACTTTCCGTTACAGACCTTGTCTCGCCGGCATGGTGCGAGTTGCAGTACCTCTATACCCTCAGCAGATTTGGGCGCAAGCCACGGACGCAGGCGATGCGCAATGGTTCCAAAATACACAAAAGGCTCGAGGATGAGGTGCACACCACAGTCCCCGTGCGAGTGCAGAGCAGCGAAGACAGGTTTGGCCTGCGCATGTGGAACGCCATCTCGGGCCTGAGGTGTTTGCACGAGTCAGGCCTCACACGGGAACTCGAAGTCTGGGGCGTGATACAAGGACAGGTTGTGAATGGCATCATCGATGAATTATCCCATGCATGTCCAGACCCGGTCTATGAAGAGCAGGTAGAAAGAGCACTAGCTGAGATCAGCGGTGGCATCATCCCCCTCCCATCAGGCCAAATGAGCATTTCCCGGGCTTTTGCAAATACCAGCTCACAGAACGGCGAGAGCGCTTGGGCAGGAAGCCTGGAACCTGATCGACAAGTCTACCTCGCCGACATAAAGACGCGCTCTGTTCCCTCAAAGCCTACTGGGGCTTCGTTACGACCTACATGGATGCAATTAATGCTCTATCGAAAGCTACTCGAATCTCTGTCCCTCAACACCGTAGATGCGGAAACAGTATTTGCACGATATGGCGTCAAGCCACTAGAGCCCTTCTCCTCTACCTTCTTGGAGGAAATCGGTGGCCCTGAGCCTGGCAGCGAAGCCGCAAACTACCCAAACCTGCTCTCTCTCTGGGCTCTCCTCGTAACCGAAGTACAAGTCACAATTCCACCGGCTAGTCTCTCCCCCATCCTCCGCGCCGAGTTCCGCTACTCAATGACCGGAGATGTAATTGGCAGCGAGCTTACCGTATATAAAGCCAATACTATTGACGAGTACATCGCAGAGGAAATGGCGTGGTGGAAAGGAGATAGAGAAGCCAAGGGTGTTGAAGTCGAAGAGGCATTCAAGTGCAGAATATGTGATTTTGCAGATGTTTGTAGTTGGAGGAAGATGAAGGTCGAGGAGGCGACTGAAAAAAGCCGACTTAGGAGGTTAGCTAGGGAGAGGAGCGCGGTCTAGAAGATCTGCAAAGGTGGGAGGACCGAAAGTTTTTGTCTATCTGCGTGCATGTACAATGTTTTATGAGTTATGCTTGGAGGACATGAATTGGACAGGTATATAACATTATAGGGCAGGCGGGCTTCTTGCGCGATACCAGATCATTCATATATATGGCATTGGCTGTTTATATAGTACAGAGTTTTTGCGAGTTAGATTCCAATGCATATCATCGTCATGCTGATCTGATACAACATCAGACAACCCCTCCATCTGCCGCTTGCACATGTACACGCCTTTCACACCTCCTTACTGTCCGCTGGGAACCGCATACGGCCCATACCCCGGCCGAGGAAACTTCGGACTCCCATCTTCATTCCACCCAAACTTCTGTGCCCGAATCGTGCGCGCATACCACCCGTTCGTTGGGTCCCGCATGCCATGGTAAACAATCCAATTCTCCGTCCCATCCGGCGACGTGGTAAAACTCGCATGACCAACACCATACGCCTCCTCTGCCGGATTCTGGTAGAAGACGGGCAACGGATGTTTGCGCCAATCACCCGGGTTCATCGGGTTGTCGCCCACGAGCTCGAGCTGGGCGAGACAGTAGTTGCGATTATCAGAGCGCGCAGCACTGTAGATGAGAAAGGTCTGGTTTGTCTTTGGATTGGTGAGTTGTTGCGGGCCTTCATTTGACGATAGACGATCATTGTCTGCGCGGCCAAATGGGGTTTTTTCCCACGCGTAGTCGGGCGTAGATATCACCTGGCGCTCGGAGAGGGACGAGGAGACGGTCCAGGGGTCTGACATCTTGGTGATGCAGAGGTTTGCGGGCCAGCCGTCGTATTTGCGGTACCAGCAGGAGTAGATGTGGTAGAGTTGGCTCTTATGTGTAAAGTAGGTGCCGTCGATGGCGAATTGGTCGTAGGTGTTCAGCTCGGCTTTGTAGGTCCAGGTAGATTCCCACGGGTCGGAGCCGGTGCCTTCTACGACAAACATGCGGTGGTGGACGGCGGGGCAATTGTATTCACACCACATTTCTACCTCTGGGGGCGGAGAGTCATTGCGGGGGTCGGCGGTGAAGATGATGTACCATTTGTCATTGAAGCTGTGGATCTCGGGCGCCCATAGGTCGGTGGAATAGTTGAGGCCTGGTGGAGGTTTGAAGATGAGTTTGGACTCAGCATTGTTCCAGTCGGTCAAGATATTGTTCCGGTAAAGGGTCAGGTCATTGTTATTGGTATAGATCATGTAATATTGATTATTGTGGCGAAAGACCCATCTAAAATAGTTATTATTTGGTTTGTTTGTCTGGAGAGACGTATTTACGGATCTGCTCCACCCGTCGTCAAGATAGGATTCGTAAAAGTTGCAGAAGAATTAGACGAGTATTGCGGAGGCCGTTCGTAGTGGCAAGCACCAACAGCCGCAAGAGCAGCGGTCAGTAGGTACTTGAACATGTCGAGTGCTGCAAGCTGTAGATTCAGGATGTTCGGTGGTGTGGTGAAGCGAAGGAAAGTCGAAAGGCAAGTCTTTAATTGAAGTGGCTGGGTGAGGAAAGTGGGGGAATCATCACTCTACTGCAGGCTGTAGGGATAGGCCAAGAAGGAAAGTACTGGTGTCGTTTTCACAGGAGGATGGTGAGTTGTTTGAAGCAATGTAACTGGGCTGTGGAAGGGCAGTAGGTAGGTATATACAACCGGGTGGCATGAGGTAAAGATTGGGACGAACTATCATCCATCAAGTTGCCTGAGGTCCATACCATACTTGCATATCCTGGACAATGAACGGGCACCTGACATTCCACCAGCGACTTTCAGTGAGGAGAACCATCGCATTTGGAAGGTAATCAAATCAGATTCATTATGTTCCTGGGTGACGTCGTTCCCCGCACTCTGATTTGGTTGCATGACACCCTTCTGTGGCTGCGCACGAGTCAGTTGGCCTGCTCCATCAACATATTCGACTTGGCGCAACTGGCCACACCTAATCCAGTCTTCGCAACCTACCATGAACAACCAGCAGTTCCGGCGTCTGCTACTGAGCGACAATTCGCAACAGGATGGCGGCAAAGGTGCAGCCAAAAGTGGTGCACCCGCTACAGACACACCCAGAGCTGCCTTGGGCGCGCGCAAGCACTCAAGCATTCCCATGACACCGTAAGAATACGCCAGGCCCGACTATGCCGTCTATATACTGATGCTTTGGGTGTAGGCGCCAGGTGGGCAGAGGCTCGATACAAGCAGACTTCGCCCGCCAACTCGCAGAACGGAACGCCAAAGCCAAGCCGCAAAAGCAGGCGCGGTCGTCTGCCCCCAAGGGCACCAAGCTCGCCGCCGGCTACATTGATCGCACAAAGGAGCGCGTCGACCCGGACGACAGCGAGCTCGCAAAACGCATCAAGAACCTAGAAGAGTCTATGAAGAAGGGTGAGATTGACCGCAAGACGTTTGAGAATCTTGTCCTGGACATTTCGGGCGGACATGTTGACACAACCCATTTGGTCAAGGGCCTAGACTGGAAGTTGCTCGCAAGAGTCAGGCGAGGGGAAGACGTGTCTGCCGTGGAGAACGATGAGGATGAACAGCCGGACCCATCGCCAGCCGTCGACGACGCCTTCGATGAAATAGCTGGGGAGGATGTCGGCCCTATCATGCGCGAGAAGGTCGAGAAGAAAGGGGAGGCTTTCGTCTCACCACCATCGCCAGTTGCAGGTGTCAAAAGAAGCAGAAACGACATCTTGAAGCATCTCAAGCAACAACGAGAAGAAGCTGCTGCGGCTGCCGCAGCAGAGCGCGAGAAGAGGTTCCCTACCCTCGGGCCTGGATTTCGCAAGATCAATGCTCAAGGAGAAACATCGCGCATTGAAGTCGATGAAGAAGGTCGCGAGGTACTGATCATCACGGGCCCGGACGGTAAAGAGAAGCGCAAGATCAGGAAACAGAAGGCTGTCGAAGAGTCTGCGCCCGAAATTCGGCATGATTTGGACGATGTCACAAAGCCAATCAATATGCACAATCTACCCGAGCAGAAACCGGATGAGTCAGAGGACGATGACATCTTCGAAGGAGTGGGATCAACGTATAATCCATTGGCGGAGTTGGGCAATGATGATGATGATGATGATGACGATGACGATGACGATTCTGAGGAAGAAGAGGTGATACTGAAAGGCGATGCTACAGAAAGACAACCAGACAAAGAGCCGACAGACAACGAAGTTGCGCATTCAGAAGCACTCGCGAACGCCTCGAAACCTCCAGCACCTCTAGCACCTACTAAACGCGACTACTTCAAGACTGTAAACCGTGGAACCACCAGCAGTGCACCATCTGATGTCTCATCCGCTGACGCCACTGTACGGGCCGCCCTTGCCAAAGTCCGCAATCTTGACGAAAACTCTACCCTCCTACAGAACCTGGGATCTACTGATCCAAATGATCCTACCTCTAAGGAAGCTCGTCTCAGGAAACGCGCTGCAGAACTCGCAGCTTCGGATCGTGACATGGAGGACATGGATCTTGGGTTTGGTGCGTCACGATTTGATGATGCTGAAGACATGGAGCGGGAGGGAGAGGGAGTCAAGTTCAGTCAATGGAAAGGCCTGGGCGCACAAGATGAAGACGACGATGGCGAGGGAGATGCAAGAGACGCAAAGAAGCAGAGAAAGCGAGGCCCGAAGAAGAAGAGAGGTGATAAGAACAAGGCGGAGGATGTGCTCAAGGTTATGGAACGGCAAAAGGAAACAAAGACTTTAGGGTGAGGACATGCAGCATCTGCCAAGTCATGTTGTACGTGGTGTCGTTAGGCTTCCTTCGGAATAGCATAATCTCGCGCTCCCTCTGTGCTAAAAAGTATGACTACGGATTCCTCATTCAGCCCCAGCTCGGCTTTTTCCTCCTGGCATAACTTCTTCAATGCGCTCAACGGCGCGGCGCCGCATGGTCCATTCTTGATATGTCGACTGTGGAGATATTGTATATCACTGTGGACCTCAATGTCAGAGACTACTATGCTTGCATCTACTCCTTGCTTGAGAACCTTCCAAGCTGTGGTAGATACGGTCCCACAATTCATACCGTTCATTATAGTATTGCCTGTCTTGATTGGTATAATTTTTCCAGCCTCCAGGCTCGTCTTGAGGCTGGCCGCAGTGACAGGTTCCACTGTAATGACTGTTCCAGGGGGTGTTTTACTCTTATAATGCATAGTGACAGCTTGAGCCCATGAGCCAACGCCAACTGATGCCAGAGCATGGGTCACTCCTTCAATACCCACTTCTTGTAGCTGTTTGTCTGTCTCGATGAGCATGGTGAAATATCCCTCGACAACCCACTGACAATGTTAGCCACTCCAATATGGTAAAGATAGAACGCAAATACCTCAGGAATTTCCTCGTATCCTTCCCAGGACACATCCATGACTAGCAACCCATCTTTGTCTGCTTCTTCCTTTGCACACTTGATGGAGTAGTCATAGTCACCCTCCACGACCACGACCTCAGCGCCTTCACTTTCAATCTTCTGTTGCGTAACTCGGTCCATAAAGTCCGGCACAAAGATGATGGCCGTGATACGGAGGTATTTGGCCATCCTGGACACCGCCCTTCCCCAATTGCCCTCAGTACAAGTGACTAAGCGGACATTATTTTCCTTCGCGGCTGTCCCTATTTCGTCTAATGTGCTCGTCAACGGCAGATTGAGCTTCGTGGTGAGGGCTCTGAAGACGGCCCATGATGCGCCAAGAATCTTAAACGCTGGTAAGCCGAGGCGATTAGACTCGTCTTTGAGCAGTACATGTTTTAGCCCCAACTCTTTTGCTACATCTGGGAGAGGAGTGAGGGGGGTGACTGCGTAGTCTGGTAGGCTGCGATGAAATGACTCGACTGCTGGGTTGTGACTAGAGCCACTGTATGTCCATAAAGCGGCGTTGGGGTTGTGGTACATACTTGTTTCCGGACATATGACTAGAGAAACGCCTACTTAAATGTCTCTTGGCGACCTTAGCATAGGAGGATTGGTGCGTATATGTACGGAGGTATTGGTGGTGTGTAAGTTTGAATAGTATGGCACACTAGGCATCATAGGCGTTTACAAGGTACACGAAGGGCGCCAGCGAGCTATCGGTTGTCCGACGGATAGACTCCGAAAAAACTCATGGTGTGTCATAGAGCATGAAATCAAGCCATTAGAGACTAGAGAAAGTTCTCTTGCCTAATATATCTGCAGAATGCAGAGTGTCGTTGTTCATGGCTGCATCACGAGGTTGTGGGCCAAAGCGTTTACGATGGGTGGGTGGGGTACGTCATTGTGCCTTCCTTTAATTCCGAAATCTAGCTAGAATTCTGGGCTTATCCACCACAGCATACGAAATGTCACAGACACGCCCCTCGCCGCAGTCAGCCCTGCGGAATATACCAAAAGTTGTAGTACGACCAGCTTGGGAAAACACAGTAGCATGTTTCTATTTACTCCAGGTGTGCATTCTATTCGATCATCTTGCAGAGCTTCGTGAAATCTGGATGTGGCAGCCTAGCAGCCTCCAGATCACAACATGCTATCCCAGCCTGCTTTATGTATCACCAACTTTTCTTGGACCTTACTGACAAGATCCAGGCTATAGTCTTCTTCATCACACATCCATTCCTTTACCCGCTCTTGAAAGCTCGTCTGCTTCCTGCCTTTCTTCTTAGTGCTTTTATTATTTTGAATCTCTTCTTCTGGACATACTTACCCCAAGTTGCCTTTCTTGCGCTTTTCCAGAGAAATGGCAGTGCATGGGTCAACGGCACTTTTCTTGTTTTGGGTGAAGGCGCGGCTGTAGTAGCGTTACTATTTGAATCGTTTCTGGTGGTGAGTGTCATGCCACGTCTGAAGAAAAAGTCAATAGTTTCCCATGGATGAAGACTGACGATGCTTAGGATGAAAGCCAGGTGGATATATTTGATGCTGTGTTGATCTACAAAGGCTATGAAGATCTGGTCCGCCAGCACCGGCCCGTCACTGAAGACTCACTGAACGACCCTGTCCGCCGTCTAGGTAAACCCACGCGGTCTTCGGTGTATGCGCCATTCTCGTTCCGCCAGATTGCCGAGTTCATTATTTTGTTACCGATTAACTTTGTGCCTTATGTTGGGGTGCCTTTGTTCCTGTTGCTGACCGGGTATCGTGCTGGGCCGTTGCAACATTGGAGGTACTTCCAGCTTCTAGGATATGATAGAAAGCAAAGAAATGCTGCTGTAGCAAGGAAGCGCTGGCAGTACACATGGTAAGTGTAGCGTAAGCGATATTTGTGCCTAGCTAAGGTGATGTGTTAGGTATGGAACTGTGTATCTGTTCCTGCAATTGGTGCCACCATTCAGCATGTTTTTCCTGCTGACCGCCGCAGTCAGCTCTGCATTATGGGCGGCCGATATTGAGAAGGCACGGAGAGAGCAAGGGGCGCAGGGGGCGCAGGGAGCGCAGGAAGCGCAGGGAGCGCAGGGAGCACAGGCTGCACGGTATGCAGACGAGCCAGAAGCAGCGGCTTAGTGTTAAGTGGAAGCCCAGTTGGTAGCCATATCATTATTGCTGAATGGGTGATTGCGATACGGAGATTCCGGCTTGGTTGAACTCCCATCCCTGCATGCATCAGCGGCATCCAACCTCTCACGCGCCAAGATGATGGAGGCGCACGTGTGGCCAGGCACCTGCCAGGTACTCGTCATTGACGACGCTAGCGGTTACAGCTCGCCCCAGCCTCTCCAAGCTCGCGCCATGCTCGAGCTCACCCGCATCTGTCCGTCATCTTCCCTTCCCCGTTCCCGTTCTCCCATCCCATCCCATCCCATCCCCATCCTCGTCAATCTCCCTCCTCTGTTTTGCCTGGTCTTCTTGCGCCCATATCACCCACCTTTGATTGTCCACCACTATGAAGACGGCCATCGTCCTCGCGGCCTCGGTTGGCTGTGCCACCGCAGGCATGCATCGCATGCCACTGAAGAAAGTCTCGTTGTCGGAGCAGCTCGTAAGTCAGCATCGCATCTGTCGCAGAAGATGCATCGCGCATCAGAGCCTGGTCTAACGGCTACAGAAACACGCCAACATCCAGCAACAAGCCGCCGCGCTTGGTCAGAAGTACATGGGCGTGCAACCTAAGACGCATATGGAGCACGTCTTCAAGGCTCCTTACATTGCCGACGGAAGCCACCCGGTACCTGTTAGCAACTTCCTGAATGCCCAGTGTACGTTATGCTATTTTTGCGCCCTCGGCGCCGTCACCTGATAGCCGCTAACTCTCCCAGACTTCTCCGAGATCTCCCTCGGCACCCCTCCACAGACCTTCAAGGTTGTGCTCGACACCGGCAGCTCCAACCTTTGGGTACCATCCTCCGAGTGCAACTCGATCGCCTGCTACCTCCACACCAAGTACGACTCGTCGGCCTCGTCAACCTTCAAGAAGAACGGCAGCTCGTTTGAGATCCGCTACGGATCTGGAGAGCTAAGCGGCTTCGTTTCCAATGATGTCTTTCAGATTGGTGACCTAAAGGTCAAAAACCAAGACTTTGCCGAGGCTACTTCTGAGCCCGGTCTGGCCTTTGCTTTCGGCAGGTTCGATGGCATCATGGGTCTCGGCTATGACACCATCAGTGTGAACAAGATCGTTCCACCTTTCTACAATATGCTGGACCAGGGTCTCCTCGATGAGCCTGTGTTCGCCTTCTATCTCGGAGACACCAACGAGCAGCAGGAGTCTGAGGCTACCTTCGGTGGTATTGACAAGAGCCATTACAGTGGCGAGCTCATCAAGCTTCCCTTGAGGCGCAAGGCTTACTGGGAGGTTGATCTTGATGCCATCACCTTTGGCAAGGAGACTGCCGAGATGGACAACACTGGTGTTATCCTTGACACCGGCACATCTCTCATTGCTTTGCCCTCCACCATTGCTGAGCTTCTGTATGTTGATCCATATGTCACCATTGGTCTTGACACTAACTATGAATAGGAACAAGGAGATCGGGGCAAAGAAGTCGTTCAATGGTCAATACACCGTTGAGTGCGAAAAGCGCGGCAGTCTGCCCGACCTGACGTTCACCCTTACTGGCCACAACTTCACCATCAGTGCTTTTGATTACATCCTTGAGGTTCAAGGCTCTTGCATCTCTGCTTTCATGGGTATGGACTTCCCCGAGCCAGTAGGCCCCCTTGCTATTCTCGGCGACGCTTTCCTCAGGAAGTGGTACTCTGTCTACGATATCGGCAACTCTGCTGTTGGTCTTGCCAAGTCTAAGTAGACTGTGTATAAGCTTCATTGGAGATAATTTGAACACTAAATGGATGCTACGACAATGGAACACGACGTTCGGCTCAGATTGTACGTCAGCACATAATTTGCGTTTCTGGGTCTGGGTCATGGATATGTAAATTAGGTAGCCCAAGTCAAATGATTTGAATGAGAAAATGTGGCCCAAACATCTGAGTTGTGTTGGCGGTACATAAGCGTGACTTGTCGTGTCTCTAGGCAATGCACTTATCGATTAGCCTCTCCCCTACCTAGGCGATGACGCACAAGCTCTCCTCGCATCCCATACTTACATTACCATGCTTGGATGGAAGGGCAAGGGTGGACGAGCACTCACGTAACTTGAGCGACAGTGAGGGTGCGGCAGTGTATTCTGGGCAGCAGGCAGGCGGCCTCTTCCATGTTGTTGGGGGCGCTATTGATGGTAGCCTAATGTACCGCATCTTATCATCCCACGTACTGGCCAGGTGCTTATGCATGTGTCTCGGGCGCTAAAGCACCGTCTCGTGAACGCACCAGGTGTCAGCGCGTCGTCCATCGACTCATTGTCCAACATGTAACGATTAAGCTTCCCAACTGCCTCCTGCAGTGACCGGTCTGAGTTCTGCCTGTGATACCAAGAGCAGATAACACCCCGTCCCAAGTTTGGCTCGTTGCCCACAGCTCGACCCATAACTATTCAGAATCACGACTTCCTTCAACCAAGGTTCACCGGTTCACCACCGGCAGACGCGTCCCACACAGCCACCATGTCGTCTCAGGCTAGGGGAAGAAGCAAAAGCAGCCGGAAGCTGACCAAGAAGCGAAAGGAAACAGGAAAAGAAACACGCGGAATGTCGCTGGATATACCGGACCGCTTCAAGGACGGGGACGATGCGCTCGACGATGTGACGGCGCCGAAGCGTAATGACACCATGTCCATGAACCAGTCTATCTTCTCCATGATTGCCCGTGCTGGGCAGCAGTCACAGGCCGACTTGGGGACCATGCGTGAGGTGGACTCGGGCGACAGCGACGATGAGGGCAAGCAGAAGCTACCATACCACAGCTTAGACGGCGCTGCAAGGCTTAGCAGGCTCAATACTGCCAATGACTTCCAGGCGCCACCAGAGCACCTGAAGCCTGAAAAGAGCGAGTCATTCAAGCACAGGAGGGCATTGTCTGAGAACAAACTGCTGCGATCATTGCCGAAACTGAAAGTGACTAGTAGGAAAGAAACCAAAGTAGAACGTCAGGATGCAGATCAAATGTCCTCCTCCCAGTTCCTCCCACCTCGACCGTCCGTGGATATCTCTTCACACACGTCCACGAGCGAACAGCCTGTACGAGCAAAATCGAAGGTCGTCCCTACCAATGAGATACAAATCGAAAAAACAAGAACGTCAGATAGGCGGAGTAAACACGGAAGCTCGGCTGGTTTGACTAAGACTAGGGGACCTGTCCCGCTCGCAAAGAGGATTCAACAGATCTTCGACTTCGAAGAAATCGAAGAGGTCATTTCCGAGTATCCTTGCTGGCTACTCCAAAGCATATTGCTGCAAGGATATATGTACATCACCCAGAAACACATATGCTTTTACGCTTATATCCCGAAGAAACACGTAAGTTCGCCCTGCACACAATCCATATCGATGGGAACTTGGCTTTCAAATTTGAATCAGTCTAACAGTCACAGCATGATGTCAGTAAAACAGGCTATCTGTTTAAGCATGGCCGATCGAAGTACAACCGGTATTGGTTCATCCTGCGTGGAGATGTACTATCTTACTACACCAACCCAGCAGATCTCTATTTCCCACGAAACCGTATAAACCTGCAGTACGCGATATCTGCCGAAGCCATAGAAAGCAAGAAGAGCGAAAGCGAAACTGCGTTTGTCGTAACGACAGATGAAAGAAAGTACCAATTCAAAGCTGACAGTGCAGCAAGTGCTAAGGAGTGGGTCAAGTCTATACAGAAAGTTATCTTTCGCACACACAACGAAGGCAACAGCGTCAAGATCTCACTCCCCATAAACAACGTTATTGAAATTGAAGAGAGCCCAATCCTGGACTTTGCTGATACGGTCAAAGTTCGTGTTGTGGACAACGGAGAGACATTTGCCATTGACGAGGTTCGTGTGAAATCAGATTACAATTACAGTTGGTGTACTGATAAATACAGTACTTCTTTTCTTTTTTCAACAAAGGTCAGGACGCGCTCACTGTGTTACGTATAATGATCAACGACAACGAACACCACCAAACGGGAGATAGCCAACAAGACGGTCCATCCTCGACATTTCCAGTCCATCAAACTCTGCTTTCACCGACCACCCCGGTCGATCCTCTAACTATCAGAGAGAATGTGCGTGCTACTCTCTCGCCACTACCCGGTCCACACATTGGTCGATCTAGCATTGGAGGTGTATCTCGTCGCTCAAGTGTTGATGTCCCTCGGAAAAGCTGGGATGTACGACGTAGTATGGATGCTAGCCGGGCTCTTCGCCGATCAAGTCAAGAAGTACGGCGAAGCTTTAGTGGTGGTCACAATGATAGGCTGCCAAGAGGCCGTGCAGCTGATCGATCACCTTTGTCTCCTACGGCAGACACAGAGTCCGCAACCCTTTCACTGGAGCCTGGAACCGAGTCATCAGCTGCTGTCCAGTCATTGGACGAGAGCAGTGCATCTGCTTCTCAAATCTTAAATCATTCTGATGTTTTCCGTGCACCCCCAAGATATTCACCTGATGTTTCGCTTTCCGAGCAGTCGGGTCAAGCAGTCCGTCAATCACAGGAGACAACTCGGTCTTCTGGGGCGGGCAGACACAAACAACTAGTGAATCGTCCAGTGAAGCGCACCAACGATCAACCACTACCGGCACCCCTTGATATAGATGAGGAGACAGATCCCGGACAGGCAGCTCGTCTATCTAACTCATCCTCTGCCCTTCAAGAAATCGCCTCATATCCCCTGCAAAAGGCATCTGGTATTGCCGGGTTTCTCCGCACTAGATCCAAGAAAATGGGCAATCTGCTTGCAACAGAATCAATGGGTTATTATGAGAAAGTGTCTGGGATGCTGGCAGGTGGCCGCAAGCATTATAATACGGCGGATGGGCTAGAGCCTCACGATCAAGTACACGGATTTGAAGATGACGAAGATGCAGCCAAGGCAGCAGAGAACTTTTGTGAGCATTTTGCTTTCCCAGAGACCGAGGTGCTCCAGTCATCATTTTTTGCCTCACTCCAACGTGTCCTACCTAACTACGGAAAAATATACATCAGTGGAAGGTATTTTTGCTTCCGTAGCCTGATGCCAACTTCCAAAACTAAGGTACGTCTCATGATTGATGTTGAAACACTTCATTCTGACAAAGTTAGATTATCCTCCCTATGAAAGATATCGAGAATGTCAACAAAGAGAAGGGGTTTCGTATCGGTTATCATGGTTTAGCCATCGTGATAAGGGGCCACGAAGAGCTTTTTTTCGAGTTCTCCAAGGCTGAATATCGCGATGAGTGTGCTATCACAGTACTTCGCATTCTAGAAAATACTAAGTATCTTGAAGATGAAGAGTCTTCTGTATCTGATATGGACAGCGATGACGAGGCTGCTAAAGCTGAGCATGACCTTTTACAACAGGCGCGAGAACATGCCGACACATCTGGGCAGTTTAACGTATCCGACATTGTACGTGCTGCTGATAACGACCGCATTCCTCTCATCTTTGACGACCCACTGGCATCCTTTGTCGACTTTAAACCCTCTGAACCTCTAACTGTCGTTTGCCTTACGATTGGCTCACGTGGTGACGTTCAGCCTTACATCGCTCTCTGTAAAGAGCTATTGAAGGAGGGTCACAAGGTGCGCATTGCAACACACGCAGAATTTGAGCCATGGGTCCGGAAACACGGCATTGATTTTGCCCCAGTGGATGGAAACCCAGCTGAACTCATGAGAATCTGCGTAGAGCATGGCATGTTCACATACAACTTCATGAAGGAGGCCAATTCAAAATTCCGTGGCTGGCTTGACGATGTTTGTAGCTCGTCATGGCGAGCGTGCCAGGGTGCAGACGTGCTCATTGAGAGCCCCAGCACAATGGCGGGTATCCACATTGCGGAAGCCTTGGAAATTCCATACTTCCGTGCCTTTACAATGCCATGGACTCGCACCCGAGCCTACCCGCATGCATTTTCAGTTCTGGAGAAGAAGATGGGTGGCGGTTATAACAGCATCACCTACATCACATTTGACACAATATTCTGGACTGCAATCTCTGGCCAGATCAACAAGTGGCGTCGTCGAGAACTAGGCCTTCAGAGCACGTCTCAGGCTAAGATGCAGGCGAACTTGCGACCGTTTCTGTACAACTTCAGTCCCCATGTGGTACCACCACCACTTGACTGGCCCGACTGGATTCGTGTAACTGGGTACTGGTTCCTAGACGAGGGCGATGTCTACGAGCCGCCGACAAAGCTCACAGCCTTCATTGCACAAGCACGCAAAGATGAAAAAAAGCTTGTCTATGTGGGCTTTGGATCAATCGTTATTGATGATCCCGCGGCTCTTACAAAGACTGTGGTGGACTCAGTGCTGAAGGCCGATGTTCGTTGTGTGCTATCCAAAGGCTGGTCCGATCGCCTCGAAACCAAGGATGCATCAAAGCCAGAAGTTCCTCTGCCGCCGGAGATTTTCCAGATCCAGGCTGCACCTCATGACTGGCTATTTAAACAGATGGATGCTGCTGTGCATCATGGTGGCTCAGGCACCACGGGAGCAAGCCTCCGAGCTGGCATTCCTACAATCATCAAGCCTTTCTTCGGCGACCAATACTTTTTCGCACAGCGAGTGGAGGATATGGGTGTGGGCATCTGGCTGAAGAAGGTAAATACTAGTGTGTTTAGTCGTGCTCTATGGGAAGCAACGAACAGCCAACGAATGATCGTCAAAGCGAAGGTTTTGGGGCAACAGATCCGCAAGGTACGAAACAGTGTACGTGTGCCACAGAAGACTCAAAGCTAACCACGAAGCAGGATAATGGTACCCAAGTAGCCATCCAGACTATCTACCGCGAACTTGACCGCGCCCGCTCACTTATCAAAAAGCATGTGAAGCAAGATGGCGACCAGACGGATGAGTTTGAGGAAGACTGGACGCTGGTCGAAGAAGGCGAAGAAGTTGGCGTTTCGACCTATCCTTTTGAAGGCCAGCAAGCATTGGTGGGCACAAGCCAAGATGCATCGCGAACAGGCGGGGGATCATTGGCGCTGGGTAGCATGGTGTTGAAGGGTGCGCAAAAGCGTAATTCGGAGTCTGGCCATAGAGATTGAGCGTTTTCTGATATCGGCATGTCATGGCATAGCACCGAGGCGCAGTGATGTTTTACTAGACATGATTGTTACAGCGTGCGGCTGTTGCCTGGCAGGCGGCGTGTGACGTGTAATTCTGTATGAGTGCTGCAAAGAGAGAGGGTGGCTGCCTATGGAGTGGGTGTATAAGAAAAGGTTCTTTCAAGGCCCGCATTCGACAGCTACGGAGGCTGCTGGTTGTTCTTTGTCTTTACGTGGACATGTGAGCGTTGAGGCGCGCTGGTAGTGACACGTGACAGCGCTTAGCCCCTGTCGCTTTGATGGTGGCCGAGTATTTAAAACCCCCCGCTGCATCCACCTTTGGACAGCTCTGAGTGCCAAGCGCTTCCGGAAAACAGTGGGAGCCGTATAACGTCAAACGTCAATCCTTGTCACCGCCACTGCTGCAACTACTGCCGTTGTCCACCATAACCAATACCATTTGTTGTCTTGTGTCCATTACTGCACGTAGTTTGGGCACCTGCAGTATTCCATCCCGCGCCGTCCAAGCTCTTGCGCGCCGTCCAAGCTCCCTGCTGTCGCGAAGCTCCGAATGCGCCAGCTAGTATCGCGACGCGACTGCCCAAACACCTCCGCATAGCTAGTCGCATGGGCGTCCATACAAGGAATGAAGATCTCATCGCCCCCGGGACTGCGCTATCCCTTCACTATCCAGGTGCTCCAGAAACGCAAGGACGAATCCGTCAATCGCTCGGACAAGTTGTTTACTTACTGGTATGAGGAAACTGTGACGGAGAGCGACAAGTGGGGAGTCAACCAGAAGGTGAAGAAGCGATGGCCTCAGCAATTTGGTTCGAGTACTGAGGGAAAGGTGACGCGATGGTTCATCAAACCAGGAACCGTTGTTGAGCGTGCAGGGTAAGTCTTTTCTTGCGCGCAGCTATAAGGTGGTGCTAATGCTAAATTTTCTTGCAGTGTTGACCTTGTCGAGATTGAAGAGCCGTGTACGCATGAGACGCAGTTTGGCGGCCTCTGTGTCGACTGCGGCGAGGACATGACCAAGGTCGACTACCTCACCCAAGAGCGCAACGTGAACCGCGCAACCGTCAACTTGACGCATGACAACACGGCCCTACTAGTCAGCCACAACGAAGCAGTGCGTGCCGAAGAGGACACTAAGAAGCGCCTCTTGAGTTCCAAGAAGTTGACATTGATTGTGGATCTTGACCAGACTGTGATCCACACAACTTGCGAACGAACAGTGGCCGAATGGCAGGCAGATCCCGAAAATCCCAACTACGAGGCTGTAAAAGATGTACAAGGGTTTCAACTAGCAGACGACAATATTTCCAATGTGGCTGCAAATTGGTACTATGTCAAGATGCGCCCTGGGCTAAAGGACTTCTTCGACAACATGTCCAAGCTATATGAGATGCATGTCTACACAATGGCTACCCGGGCTTATGCGCAAGCAATCATGAAGATTATCGATCCTGAACGCAAGTACTTTGGCGACCGCATCCTCAGCCGCGATGAGAACTATACGGACAAGTTGAAAAATTTGACAAGGTTGTTCTACCAAAACACAGCCATGGTAGTCATCATTGATGATAGAGCAGACGTGTGGCAATACAGCCCGCACTTGATCCGTGTGCCTGTTTTCAACTTTTTCCTTGGCGCAGGTGATATCAATGCAGCCTTTTTGCCTAAGCAGCAGGAGCTAGTGACACAATCAAAGACCAAATCACCAACGCCTCCTGCGAAGACCGCGCAAGTTGATGGAGCTTCTCCTCCAGCGTTCTCAGTTGCTGGTAAGCCTGCTGATGCTGCGCCCGCAGAAACCGCAAATGGCGACTTGCATGAAATTGGGCAACAGCTACTGACGATGGCGGCAGGAGAAGGGGTAGAGGTACTCGAACAACAGACAAAAGAGCAAGAGAAAGTCATAATCGCCCAACAGACGGAGCGACCCTTGTTGCAGCAGCAACTGATGCTAGACAAGGAAGATGCCCAGGCTGAAGAATTAGAACCTACCGTTGAAGCACACAATGGCGACTTGGAACACCCTGAACACCCAAAGCCTCGACATAGTGTCCTTAACGACGATGATAGAGGCCTGGAAATTATCGAAAATCATCTGGTTCAGGTGCACCGCACATTCTATGACGAATATATCAAAGCGAAGGCTATCCCGGCTGGTGGGCGAATAGCCGAACTCAAAGGCGAAAAAAGCCCAAAGAAACGCCAACTCCATGATATCATACCCGATGTTGCTGAGATCATGCCACGGATTAAGGAAGAAGTACTTGACGGCGCTGTTGTTGTCTTTTCGGGCATTATTCCACTTGGTGTGGACATTCAAACGTGAGTTAGCGTGTGAGTTTGATTGTAAATTCTAACGGCTACCAGGTCTGACTACGCACTTTGGATTAAAAGTTTCGGCGCGCAAGTTTCCACCAGTGTCAACCGCCGCACGACACATGTCATTGCAAATCCAGATCGGAAGACAACCAAAGTCAAGAACGCTGCACGATACCAACACATCAAGATAGTGAATCCTGAATGGATGTTCCAATGCTGCACTCGATGGGAACACGTCGATGAGACGCCATACACCATTGGGGTCGATCCTGCTGACCGTGGCGGTTCTCCATTTGGGGATCTTGACGATGAGAGCATCGACGCAACAGGCGATGAGGAGTTGGAGGAACCTGCCGAGTCTCCCGTCACACTTGACATGACAGCTGACAGCTGGGCCTCTGTCGATGATGAGTTAGCAGATTTTTTGAACGAGTCAGAAACGGATGATGACCATAATGATTCAGATTCGGACAGCGTCCGCTCTGATAACAGCACAACATCAGAAGCAAAACAGAACAAGAAGAAGCGGAAACGTACTACAAACTCTACAGATGTTAGTGAAGCCGAGGAAAGTGATAGTAGCGTTGCATCAGCATCGAAGCTTCAGCGAAGAAAGAAGCGCACCCTGGAGCGAGTTACTTCACTGACCAATGTCGTTCTGGCAGACAAGTCCTCGGGCCTTCCTAGTCCGGAGACGACGGGCCCAGAGGAAGGCCAGGGAGATGACGAAGAGAAAATGCGTGAAACGAATGGAGTTGCGCTAGACGTCGAAGACGAAGATGATGACGGCTTGGAGGCAGAGCTGCTGGCTGGATTTGGCGATAGCGACGAGGAGGCGTGAAGATGCGACGAGGCATGCCTGTTCTTCTATTGTGTTTGGTATCTATCTGGCTGCATAGCGTGGTGTTTGGCATTTGGCGTTCATTTGGCGTTTATAGAAATACCGCTATCGACAATTGAACGAGGCTTGTTCACGATCGGTATATGCTAGCTGATATGACTAGATTTTATCTGGTGTATTAGAAACTTGATACCCTCTGTTTGAATGACTACAATTGCATTTGTTTGTTTGTATAATTACAGGTGTTACCTTTACACTTACAATGTAGCATGTCGTCCGTGTATGTTGCTAGTGTTGCATAGCTTTCAACACCGCCAAATGATAGTGAGCCACGAGCTCATGCCACTCGCCCGCCCGCTTTCCCCAGCTCTCCGCATCCTTGCTAGCGTGTTGTAGGCCCACTTTTAACGTGGGGCGGAACATGGAGGGAACCCTGAGCTTTGCAATTGGGAGTGAGGCTGTATCTGTCCAGCGTTGCTTTTTGGCTGCCTTCGCTCTTGCGCACTTATCTGCCCTTGTAACCCCCTCTCTACTGCAGGCCCACTTGCACCGGTCAGCTCAGCCCAGCACCTTCGACATCACACACGACTAGGCAGCAGCGCCAGCACCGTTCCTGCCTTTTTATATCACAGACGACCTTTCCAACTCTTCAGCGACTACGAAGTTAGTCATAGTCCAAACCTCTACACAATTGCCGACATTTTCACGCTGCTACTTATTATTGGGGGACTCAACGTCACAATGGAACCCCGTCTTAGCTTCATGGACTTATCGGTGGATTTGAAGACGCTGATTGTGCAGCATGTAGGTCGTCTCACTCGTCAAGTTGCAATGCTAGCTAACCGCGATATTTGCCCAGGTCAACCGTCCTACCGACCTCCGCAACGTTTGCCTCGTCTGTCAGCAATTACACAAGATCGCTGTTCGCCAGCTGTATCACGACGTTACACTCGACGTGGGTTCAGCTAACGATACACGGCTCGGTGCCTTCCTCAATCCAAAGAATATTGGCCTCCCACATATACGGAAGCTTGACCTCTATCTTGCAGATGTCGTGGACAAGTATGGTCAGCAGCAGCAAGCCAACTTTGCCATTCACATGATCCTGGAGTTATTGCCGGAGAATATCCTTGAGAAATTCTCGTGGCACCCATGGTCACCATTCTCCGGCGACAACCTGGTACTCTTGTACAAGAAACAAAAGCGCATGAAGTGGATGGAGAGTATAGCACTGGACAGACAAGTCGTTGATGAGCTGCAAGCTCTACCCAATCTCGACAAAGTGTTCGAGAATGTCAAGAAAATCGGCTTGTATCCGGACACCCGAGAGGTTCTGGATTTCTGCCATTTCCTACTGAAAAATACTGCTGGCAGGACTCTTGAGAAGATGACGCTACATGCAAGCTTTGATGAACTGAGCGACCCATCGGGGCCTGATCGAGGGCTTCACGACACATCGACCGAACCTGGCTTGATCACCTCAACAATGTTTAATCACATGCAGCCCTTCGCCAAGTGTACTCCAATCGCGCTCAAAGAGATTACTCTGCAAAAAGTCAGATTACGATACGCAGCAGACACTTACTGCAAAATCATCGACTTCCGCACTGTCAAGAGTATCCGTATTTTTGGTTGCCCTGGTGCCGATGCTTTGTTTGCCGAACTATCAAAGAGTACAAAGCTTCCTGACAAGTTAGAAACTTTGGAGTTTAAGCACGATGACAACACCGAACACGACGCTCTCAACGCGTTGGACGGCTTCATGTGCCTTGTGTCTGGCATCAAAGTCTTGACTATCGACGTTACATATTCGAAAAGCTTACCAGCATCGGCCGGCATTATCCGACATGGAAAGACTCTAAAGCAACTGAATGTTCATGCTAGCATCGGCCCTGACAGCTCTGATGACGAGCTGGTGTACGATTACAACTCATTTTCACAAATCTGCAAGGAGTGTCCATTGTTGGAGCAGGTCTGTGTAGCGTTCCCCCAAGTTAGTGTTGTCCGAAGCAAAAACGAAAGCTTTGTCAATTTCGAGAACTGTCTGGGAGACCTGCCCCATCTTGTAACACTCAATATTACTACGTGGCCGAACAGTAGCCCGTCATCAATGAGCAAGCTCCCACGCAAAATCTACGAGTATCTACTGGCCAACCTTGCGCAGCAGGGTTTCGAACGGAGCAAGGCCCATGCAAAGGAGCAAGGCCGCTCGTCGAAATTGGCAATTGTCGCTTTTGGTTCATCCGACAAAGTATACGACCGCGAAGACAGCCAGAACCAGATTATATGTGGGTTGCCCCGTCGTGTTATTTTGTGATTAGTCTGCTGACGTGATTTTCTAGTTGTAAAAGGGAGGCAAATAGACCCTCTAGGCAATGAGACGTCGACGGCGGTTCAGATCGGGTGGTGTTTGCGTAAATTTGTGGATGCAGGCTCCAAATCCGATGTACTTGACTTCTCTTTATCGCGCTCATCCAAACCACCAACGAGCAATTCAACCGATTCTGATGACTCGGATTGACAGGTACGACATCAGCAGTTTGACTGGGGCGATACCTGATTGATGCGACGGGGATTTGACGGGGATTTAACAAGGCGTGTGAAGCAGCGGGCGAGTGAATGTGATGGATATACCAAGTCAAAAGCATTAGCGGGCGTTACTCGGTGGTTACTAGGATGCCAAGATCTCATTTGGTACCAGCCGTGCACCATTGTAGAAGATGGAAGCTGCGCACTGCGATGGTGCGACCACTAGAAAATGACTCTCTCTCCACCTTTACCTCACTGCGGTTGCGCTTTCTGAATAACATCACCACGTGAAACATTAAAACCGGCATTCGCCGTCACCGGGTGGCCTACCCAATTGCGACACCTCCCTAGCTAGTGCCCGTTGCATCCTCGGCCCCGGGACTTGCCGAAGATTGTCGCATCGCGTGCGCGCGTGGTCGTAACCGGGCTGGACGTCTGTCTGTCGCTCAGGTATCTTGCGATTGCCGGAGTTTGTCCTTTGTGCGAGCTAATCCACCACCTATCCGACCCAGTCTTCACCTCCCTAACGGGTCATCATCGGCAAGCACGCGTCGACTGGGCTAGGACGCCAACATTCATGCAAATCCACCATGTCCTCGAGCTACCCCGACCCACCCGCGGCGACTGACTTTGCGCCAATTTATACCACCAACTCAAATTCGAATCCTAACCCCATTCCTATTTCCAATCCCAATCCCATTTCCCAGCTCCATGCGCAGTCGCCAACCAGGCCGTACCCGCAAGAGCATAGCTTGAACGAGGTGCTCCAGGCACATGCCCTCCACGCAAACCATGCCCTCAATGACCAGCGAGCGCCTGCGCAACACGTGCAGACGCCACTGCCACCGTTACAACAGCCAAAACCCAATCGCCTACGCAAGGCCTGTGACTCGTGTAGTATACGCAAAGTCAAGGTAAGTGGTCCCTCTGTTTCTTTCTCGCCTGGTACTGATTGATTGCAGTGCGATGAAACCGGCCCGCCATGTCGAGCATGTGTATCTCTCGAGATTCCCTGTACTTTCGACCGACCTAGTCGTCGGCGTGGCCCCCCCAACCGTCACGCTGAGGACATCAAGAAGCGACGGCTGAATGACACCGATCCACACGCTGGTCAGCCGTCGCCGCAGTCTCCCACCAATGCTGCCCATGCTCTCGCACAGCTGCAGTCGTCTCATCCACAGCAGCTATCGGCCGAAGCTATCTGCCCACTGGCAACCATGAATGCCCTCATCGACGACTTTTTCATGTACATTCATCCGCTCTGTCCCTTTCCACACGAACCATCCTTCCGCGAAGCATGGGAGCGAAGAGAAGACTTTACCAACCCTTCTTTCCTGGCATTGCTAGCCTCCATGATCGCCGCCATGGTAGCTTCTTTCCCACGGAAGCCGCGCCTTCATCTCAAAACGCAGACACGCCATGAGTACCCGTCACATCTCTCACTTGTCGATAAGTGTCGCGAGGTCTGTTCTCAGGCACGCGGACCTGGCTATCTTGACCGGCCATCTCTAAATGTATACGACGCATGCACTAGCTATTTCTTGGGTTTGGCAGGGGCGTATACGTTCCAATGGCGGCAACTCCGTCTTTACATTGCCGAATCCTTAACTATCCTTCGCTCTTTAGGTCTCCACAAAGCCGAATCACAAGGCTACACATATCTCGGAGGTGTGCCAAGTGCCTGGGGATCGGACGGGCCTAGCCACGATGGCTCGAGAGAATATAAGCTTGACTACATCACCGAGCAGATTGGCCGAAGAGTCTTCTGGACTGCTTTTGTCGGCGTGCGGTAAGCAGAGTCAAACCTATGATAGTCAGAGATTTTGCTAACTTCATGTATAGGACGATCCAACAACTGGGTGCCTCCTTTGGTGAACTTACCATCTACCCCGCAACCCCGACCGAGCCTTTACCCCCACTTCCCGTGGAAGTAGATGATGTGCATATCTTCCCTAATCAAATTCAGCCTCAACGGCTGGGTTCTGTCTCGTTAATAACGGGGTTCAACCTTAACGTCAAAGTATATCTGTCTTATTCATCCCTTGCCACGGCAGAGATGGCTTTTGGTGTCGACGAAATATTTGACTGGGATCGGCAACAGCGCATTTTTGAGCAAAGTATGCAGCGCTGTAGAACGATCCTTGACAGCATACCGGAAGTCCTAAAGGTTGAGCCAAATCCTAGGCCAGAGGATAGCTTTACACCACAAAGGCAGCCGTATTATCCGCCCATGCCTGAGTTTTCGGACATGAGAGATGTCGCAATGGGTACCTACAACGGTTCTGAAAAACAGGATACACGCCGCTACGAGATCCAGAAGGCCAACATATATGCCAGTCATCTTTCGACTCGCTCGTACCTCGTTGAGAAGTACTTCCTACAGCTCGAAAAATTCAACAACGCAAAAAACCAGGCAGCTCTTCAGAGTTCACCAATGGCGTTGGCATCCGGATTAGATCGACTAGTACCCCCAACAACCGGTGATGCCGAAGCGCTGGAAAGAGTCATGTCAGAAGAACGTGAGCAGGTCGTGAAGGACCTACTAGTCGTTCTCAGAAGCATCGACATGGTCAACATGGAACCAAATGGCGATAGTTTCGTAAGTCTTCACATCTTCTTACGGCATTCCGATTTTATTTACGAGGTTGGCAACGACGTTGCCATATCATGTCCGGTTCAGTATTTCTTTCGTGTCAATCGCTGTAGTCCGATTGCAAGCTTACGTTTTGTTCCTACACAGACGCTCAAGATCCGGTCAATTGCGAGTACTCTCCTAGACATACCGAAGGAAAGAAAAGGTAGTGTAGCATTGCAACACCAAGACTACCTGTTTAAGTTCTTGGAGATTTTGAACAAGCTCGAGCGGATAAGCCCTGAGACTAATGATCCAAAGAATGGCAACGGTGATGACGAGGCCGAGTTGAGACTATGGGCAGATCTGAGAGAACACCAGTTGAATTTTCAGGAACAGGGTGGTGTATACGGATTCTCGTAGGCCAATTTCCCAGTCAGACTCCTCGAATTGTGAAGTGGAGAAAGAGACGAAGATCCTGGTTCGACACAGCTGCTGGTGAATTCTAGAACTCCATGTTGTTTATGCCGGTTGTACAATTCGCTTCATATGACATATTGCGACGAGAGTAGACGATATTCAAGTACCTTGAGTCCTTTCCCGCCTTGTATTATCGTGGATAAGTGCATGCAATCGTTGCATGTTGCGTGTAAAACTATTTCGCACTAACCTGCCGGCTTCCCACTTACAGCACTGTCATGAGAGTGGCACATTTGTCTGTGAGGGTCTGCCCTCCACGTCATGAAATATCTGCTGATGGCACTGATGGAGCTTAAACTTCTCTTCTCTTCACTAACACCTGTTTATGGTACAATAACTACGCCTATGCTTCCAGCTTGTCCAACCACACTTCGTGCAATTCCTTCTAAACTTAGACCGCTTAGCCTCGTTTCTGAGTGTTTTATCTTGGCAATCTCATAGACATGCTTCAAGCTAACCGTCCCTATCGTTCCCTTTGTCGCATTCCCTACTGTCGGACTATTTGTACTCGTCTTTCCCTTTTGACCCTCATGGTTATTCATGGGACCGGGTACATTTCCCGCACCCTTAATCTTGCTTTTAGTCGGCATCACGCCAGCTGCGTTGAGAAGAAGCGTGGCTGTGGGAGGAGTGCGAAGGGAGAAGTGGAAGGATCGATCAGGTCGAACGGTGATGCGCGCGGGTATCGGTGTTCCAGGATTGTAATGTGCTGTACGAGCATTGAATTCCTAGAATTATACGATCAGCCGTTGCCCAACATGGCGACAATGAAGCGGTGGTTGTACTTTGCAGAAATCCATGCTCTTTACACCTTTACTACCCAGCGCTGGGCCAACGGGCGGTGAAGGCGATGCTTGCCCGGCGCCCACGATGAGCTTGACGATTTGGTCTTTTGCTATTGCTTTTCTTGCCATTGTGCTTGTTTTGCAGAAGTTCGAGCACGATGTGAGCGAGTTGCGGACAAGGCTCGGAGGTGTTCGGCGGTTAGATTTTCCGACCCCGTGGGAGATCTTGGTCCACGGCGTGCAAGCATGTTGAGAGGTGTCCAAACTAGACAGAATGATGCAGGAGATAAATCCGAGGACGCTGGGACTGTCTTCCATCTGTGTCGTATAAGTGTGGTGGATGATACATCCACGTGATTACGCGTTGCGCCTTCGGCGGATCCCAAAGTTGACGCGTCAAACTTCCGCCACCATTCATATCACAGCTTTACTCTGTCGATCCTCACACTCTCCCTCCCACTTGCCACACGTTCCAATCTCTGGAGAGAAACGTTGTGCATTTGCACACGGTCTCGATGCACCGTCCTAAAATCGCCACAACTGGTGACCGCATGCCCGCGAAGCCCGCAGCGCGTCTCTATGGTGGCACGCCTCAATCGGCTGATAGTCTTCGCAAGCCATTCAGGTGTCCCGGCTCCGCAGCACCAACACGTGTCTCAGAAAAACCAGCGAGGAAAAGAAGAAAAGTCGATTATTCTGGTGCAGGTGGTGAGGATGGTGAAGGCGACAAGCCGTACTCGAACGAAGACCGATTGGCGCTTGCCACGCGAGATGCCAACCGCTTTCCCGTCTTCAAAGCCAAAGACAAAGGGACTCTATTCAAACAAAAATTTTCGATTCCTTTGTTGAACAAGGAAACTGGAAACTACAATCCCAACCGACCTGCACCGCTGCTCGGTATGCGGCTAGGGACAGTATTCGTTGCGCGGCCGCTGCACGACCCAAGCGGAGAGTTCGCCATCGTACTCTACGACCCGACGATTGATGACAAGCCTGCACCCAAAGAAGAGGTAGAAACAAAGCTCAGTCAACAGGACAAGAAAGACCTAGAGGCTCCCTTAGTACATAAGAGTTTGGCGGAGATCTTGGGGTTGAAGAAGAAGGTTGACAACGAACGACCACGTGTGCCGGTTGTTATTGATCCTAGGCTTAGCAAAGTTCTTCGTCCACATCAGGTTGAGGGTGTCAGATTTCTGTATCGAGCCACAACCGGTATGATCGATCCCAAAGCGAATGGCTGCATCATGGCCGATGAGATGGGCCTTGGCAAGACACTACAATGTATTGCATTGATGTGGACTCTATTGAAACAATCGCCTGACGCTGGCAAGTCCACAATACAGAAATGTGTCATTGCCTGTCCGTCTAGTCTAGTAAGGAACTGGGCAAACGAGCTTGTGAAGTGGCTCGGCAAAGATGCGGTCACGCCATTCGCCATCGATGGAAAAGCATCAAAAGAGGAGCTTATCCAGCAGATCCGGCAGTGGTCTATTGCAAACGGCCGTTCTGTGGTTCGACCTGTTCTGATCGTCTCATATGAAACCCTTCGTCTCTATGTCGAGGAATTCGGACAGACACAAATTGGCTTGATGCTGTGTGATGAGGGGCATCGTTTGAAAAATGGTGACAGCTTGACTTTCACGGCACTCAACAGTCTCAACGTACAGAGACGGGTGATCCTTTCAGGCACGCCGATCCAGAACGATCTCTCAGAATACTTTGCGCTACTCAACTTCGCAAATCCCAACTATCTCGGCACACGTATGGAATTCCGGAAGCAGTACGAGATTCCAATCCTACGTGGTCGCGATGCTGCGGGCACAGACGAGGATGTAAAGAAAGGAAACGAGCGCCTTGCTGAGCTACTAACCTTGGTCAACAAGTTTATTATTCGGCGAACCAACGACATTCTGTCCAAGTATCTTCCAGTCAAGTACGAGCATGTTGTGTTCTGTAATCTCGCGCCATTTCAGAAGGAGCTTTATAATCACTTTATCAAATCACCTGACGTGCAAAGTCTACTTCGTGGCAAAGGGTCGCAGCCACTCAAGGTTATCGGCATGCTCAAGAAACTCTGTAACCATCCCGACCTTCTCGACCTCCCAGAAGATTTACCCGGTTGCGAACATACTTTACCAGAAGACTTTGTGCCAAAAGAGGCACGAGGTCGGGACCGAGAGGTAAAGGTGTGGTACTCTGGTAAGATGATGGTCTTGGATCGCATGCTCGCACGGATCCGCGCAGAGACAAATGACAAGATCGTCTTGATTTCAAACTACACGCAAACTCTAGATTTGTTTGGGGCGCTTTGTCGTTCGCGTGGATACGGCTGCCTCCGTCTGGACGGTACGATGAACGTTAGTAAGCGTCAGAAGCTAGTGGATAAGTTCAATGACCCTGAAGGTCCCGAGTTTGTGTTTTTGCTTTCGTCAAAGGCAGGTGGTTGCGGTCTCAATCTCATTGGCGCCAATCGACTTGTACTCTTTGACCCAGACTGGAATCCAGCTGCCGACCAACAGGCTCTGGCTCGTGTCTGGCGTGACGGCCAAAAGAAGGATTGTTTCGTCTATCGCTTCATCACAACTGGCACTATAGAGGAAAAGGTCTTCCAGCGTCAGTCACACAAACAGTCACTCTCGTCATGCGTTGTTGATTCTGCCGAGGATGTTGAACGACACTTCTCGCTCGATTCGTTGCGAGAGCTTTTCCAGTACCGCGACAATACCACAAGTGACACGCACGACACTTTCAAGTGCAAAAGGTGCAGAAAAGAAGACGGAAGACAAACCATCAAGGCCCCGGCTATGTTGTATGGTGATACGAGTACTTGGAACCACTTTGTGAATGACGGTGAAAAAGGCCCGCTTGGAAAGATTCAGGATCTGCTGCTTAGACAAGAGACAGCAAATGATCTGAAGGATGTCAGCGCGGTGTTTCAGTACATTAGTCATTAGACGATTGGACTCACACGCATTTTGTACGTTTGTGATGTAACGCGTTATGATTGCATATGCTTTGGGGGCCGCCTTGAAGCGTGGCATCGCATGTAGCATTTTATTTAGTATTGGGCTACACCCTTGAAGCATTTTTATTACTTGAATTGCACTTATCTTTATGCATCGATGAAACTGCTACTATACAAGATATACACCAAGAAGATATTGTTTAACCCTTCGGCTGGCTCATGAGACCCACATCCAATTACTGTGCAGAGCGCAAACACATTTCAGTAAGGGACACATCCCTCTTTTCCATCGTTTTTAAATGACCCAGCGGTATGATTAGTTGTCTCAACACTAGATATCTATGAAGATGTTGGTACCCCGGATAAACAATTATGCCGCCACGCCGCTATCGTAATCGTACATGTCCAAGCTCCAAGCTATGTTCAAGAACCATCACACACTCCGCAACCCACAAACATCACAACCAACCAAGCTTTGACCGTAAAATAAGTTTTCCGCACAAATAAGCCTGGCGCCGGCGCCCATACACAACATGGATCCGAAGCGTCGCAAAATGGGCGATGGGGACATCAGCGACCTGCGTTTGAGATCACGTCAATCATACTTGGCCAAGCGTGAAGCAGAGCAGTTGGCATTGCTCCGAAAGCAGGTTCATGAAGAAGCAGAGGAAGAAGAAAGGCTTGGCGACAGACTTTCTAGGCAAGAGCGCGAGGAATTCGCAAGGAATCGCCAAACCCTGAAACTAGCTGAAGCGAGGAACGCGATCGATGAGCACCTCGACGGATACGCCCTTCCCGATGCCGACTATTCGAACAAGTCTGAAGCGCTTACCCGCAAACACAAGGAGAAGGGCTATGAAAAGTCGGAAGTCCAACTATGGGAGGAGGAACAAATGAGCAAGATCAGTTCGCAAGCGAAGCAAGCCAAAATCAGAGCTGATGATTACGATCTGGTGTTTGATGAATCGCAAGAGATTAAATTCACAACCGAGGCAGGTAGCTTGCTTACGGCAGACCCTGCGAAGCAACGCCTTGAGGCAATGTTAAATGAAGCGGAGCAGAAGGCAAAATCCATCGAAGAAACTCGAAAGAGTCTTCCTATCTACAAGTTCAAGGATCAGTTCCTCGCTGCTATTGAAGAGCATCAAGCAATTGTACTCGTGGGAGAAACTGGCAGCGGAAAAACGACTCAAACGACTCAATTCCTTCGAGATGCTGGTTATTGTAAGGGTCCTGATGGTGAACGTCGTATGATAGCATGCACACAGCCTCGCCGTGTGGCTGCCATGTCTGTGGCAAAAAGAGTTTCAGAGGAAGTTGGCGTTCGGCTAGGCCAGGAGGTTGGCTACAGCGTCCGCTTCGATGATCGCACATCTGACCGCACGGAAATAAAATATCTCACCGATGGTTTGATGCTACGCGAAATCATGACTTCTGCATCATTAGAACAATATTCTGTACTAATCATTGACGAAGCTCACGAAAGATCTGTGGCCAGTGATCTTCTCCTTCCGATAGCCCGAGATCTACTGGCTGCCAGACCTGAATTAAGACTCATAATCAGTAGTGCGACTGTAGATAGCGCTCACTTTTCCCGCTACTTTTCAAATTGTCCTGTCTTTTCAGTACCAGGACGCACGCATGCCGTAGAAACCTTTTACACGCCAAGTCCCGAGGCCAATTACTTGAGCGCGGCAATAACCACAGTATTTCAAATTCATCTCTCACAACCACGAGGAGATATTCTTGTCTTCCTATGTGGACAAGATGAAATAGATCAAATGGCATTAAACATCGACGAGACTGCTAAAAAGCTTGGTAACAGAGCGCAAGAGCTCATCATTTGTCCATTGTATAGCGCCTTGCCCTCTGATCTGCAGGCCAAAGCTTTCGAACCAACCCCACCAAAGTCCAGGAAAGTTGTCTTAGCAACGAATATCGCAGAAACATCTATTACGATAGACGGCATAGTATATGTCTTGGATAATGGTCTCAACAAGGAAAATGTGTACAACTCCAGGATGGCCATGGAATCTTTGGTAGTCACACCATGCTCGCGAGCCTCTGCCAATCAACGAGCCGGTCGTGCAGGCCGCACTCAACCCGGGAAGTGCTTCCGCCTCTACACGAAACATGCTTATTTCACAGAGTTGCCCGAGTCAACGAGCCCCGAGCTGTTGAGGTGTGACTTAACGCCGGTTTGTCTTACTCTGAAAACGCTCGGCATCAGCAATCTCTTGGACTTTGCGTGGCTGGATGCACCGGCGAGTGAAAATCTCATCGCTGCACTTGAAAATCTCTACGCATTAGGTGCTCTCAGCGATACAGGCGAGCTGACGCGACTAGGAAGAAGGATGAGTGAGTTTCCTGCCGACCCGATGTTAGCAAAGGCAATTCTCGCAGCGTCAGATTATGGTTGTGTCAGTGAAGTCCTCACAATCGTATCTATGCTAGGAGAAGCTGGAGCATTATTTGTAGCGGTTCCACGGGATAAACAGGCACAAGCGAACATCGCTAAAAGTACTTTTGTCAGCAGAGAAGGTGGCGATATGCTCACCTACTTGACAATTTATGACGCGTTCATGGAGCATGAGGGAAGTCCGCAGTTTTGCAGGGATTACTATCTTCAATATCGGACGCTTAACCGCGTCCGTGATGTACGGGAACAACTTGAGCGCCTATGTGACAGGGTCGAAGTAGAAGTCACATCCTGTGGAGCTTCAAACCATATCGCCATTCGCAAAGCCCTAACAGCGGGATTCTTCTCCAAAGCGGCACGGCTTCAAAGAGATGGTATTTCATACCGCACTGTGAGAAACGGCATCACCACCAAGATCCACCCGTCAAGCACCATGAATGAAGGTCGTCCCAAATGGGTGATATTCTACGAGTTGGTATTAACCAATGTGGAATGGCTTCGTGGTGTAATGCCCATCGAACCAGAGTGGCTATACGAGCTTGCTCCGCATTTTCATAAAAAGGATTCGATCAATGCCTTGGGTGTGGATCGGAAGACTGGAAAGGGCCAAGGAAAGGTGGGCATTGATAGGTAACTATATATTTGAGTAATGTAGCATCAAAGAAGGTATAAAGCCAGACTGCAGATCCGGTTTAGGGTGTTCATGGAGAACAATTACTCTGGTGGGTTGGCCTACAGCATATCTTTCATCGGGCGGGAATAATCTAACAGAATATAGCATTGAGAAGCGCTAGACTATGGCTCCTTCATCGTTAGGCGTTTGGGTAATGGTAATCAAGAGAGAGGTAGCATTTAAGGATGGCGATATGTATTCGATATGATACCCTTTTTGTGCTTTTTCCAATATGAAGAATTGGCCTAATACCTATACAACGATTGAAAACATTGTCCCAAAATATACATATTCCACGACACCGGATCCTCCCCCCGCCCACGCCGTCATTCATCTCAAGATCTCCTTTCAGCATTAGACAGCCAAATGCGTCATCTTTTGTCCCCCTCCAATCTGAGGCCCCAGTCTCGGCAGTGGCTTCAGTCTTTGATTTTGTACTGGCACCTTACCTCCTTGTCCTATAAGTGTATTTGTCCCCGGATATGCCTTCTTACCAACATCTACAGCCTTCTTATGCTCTACCGGTGGGGTAAAGGGCTTGGGCTGACCGGGCCTTACCGCCGTTTTCTTATCGGACGACGAGAACGAGTTCCCTCCGTGCGGCTTCGGTAGAGAATTCGATCTATTGTCGGTCGGGAAGTTGGGTTTTGGTAGATTGGGCGTCTTTGATACAGCGTTTTTATTCAGTGAGGAAGCCGTGCCAATCGGTGTCTTTTGTCCACTACTAAGAGCACCTCCAACCGTGCTCTTGACTGCTCCAGAATTTTTTGTAGTGGCCTTTTTCGCTCCGTTGACTTGGTTTTCACTAGAATACTTATTCGCTCCGAGCGGCTTTGCTCCCACGGACTTTGAAGCACCAGTGGTGGGCTTATTCGACGCAGGCAAGGAGTTTGAGCGCTTGATAACGGGCTTGCGGGCTGTAGATGGAAGGGCTTTGGGCGAAGGTTGGTAGGTCTGGCCGGAAATAGCGGAGCCGTATGATGTTGCTCTTCTCTCGATACCTGAACAGCGTATAAGTAAGTAAAAATGAGAGCAGTAAATGGGCTCTTTGAGAAAAGGTTTTACCATTTCCGACGCCTCGTCCTCCATTTTCGATCATATCCCCTGCCTTGATCAATGCGTTGCCAGCATATTCGCCTGCAGTCCGTGTCCCTGCTTCGACAAAGCCTTCAACAGAGTTCCATATTATATTTTGGATGAAGCCAGCCATTGTGGAAACGCATTCGGGTGATATATTTAATACGATGACTCAAATTGGTTATAACTGTCTACGTTCACATCTCGACCCTGATGCTCCATGATGCGATCTGACGCCACACAAGCTCGACCCTGTTTGGAGTGAGATCCCCGCGATTACGTATTTTGTGGCACGAGAGTTGGCATGGGCACGACATACCCAAACTTGCTTTGACAGGGAAGTGCCTGTCAAGTGTTTGTCGATCAGTTAGTGAGACTCTTCGTTATTCGTTGAAGCTAAAGAGCGTGCACTGGATGTTGTACTGGAGAAGTATATGATACAAAAAATGCTGAGTAAATGCCCTGACCATCCTATCCAATTGTGCCCTTTGCCATGATAAGGTTAATGCAGTCAAGGTATTGATATATACCCAAGTAGCCATGATTTGTCCATGCTGCCGTACAACAACGTACTTAGGGTATCCTAAAGAACAACCATGCAACATCATAATTTCCTCGGGGCTCCGTTTGTGATCTTACTCTTCGTCAGAGCAGGTTCAAGCCTCTTTGCTACGTTCAAAGGCGCTGATGGTTTCTTTGCTGTTGTCTGTTCTCCGTTCAATTTTGCAGGAGCTGCCGACTTCTGTGTTACCAGATTTGACCGTGTGACTGCCTTTGTATATGCCGTGGATAGTTCCCTTGCTGGAGCAGCCGCGCTCCTCTTATTTGGTAACTGTGAACTAGATTTCTGCTCTACTGTGATTGCACCGCCTGAGGTGACTTTGATGGGTACCCCAGAAGCGGTCATGATGGTGGAACCCTTTTTCTGCTGAGCTTCTTCAATCTCATCTTTTCCAACTCTAATTGTCATACCATTTTTCAATGCGATTGTGCCTGTCTTTTTAGCTTCTTCTGCCTCGGTTTTTGGTACCTTGATCGTCACTCCGGATGCCAGCTTGATTTCTTTCATTGCTGTGTTGAGAGCTGAGGGCTTTGGTATCGCTATTACTGGAGGATTTCCGACGGATGGTGCTGGATTTTTGAAACGTGAGGCGACTGATTTCGCTTTGGCAATTAGCTGTTTTGTTGTAGTTGGACCATTGATGGCACTCTGCGCTTTCCGAGGTGCAGGTATCGTTGGTACCGCCAATGTCCTTGTAGGTACTTGTGGTAGTGCTGTACTTGCTCGCCTGTATCCACCAGGCATTACCGCACCACTTTTAATTGCTGTCTCCTTGACAAGTTTCGCAAGATTCTCTTGGGTGAGCTTCTGAACTTCGGTCATGTGCTGAGGATCTGCAGCTTGTTGTGCACCCATCTTGGCGGCACCCTCAATCATTTTCTCCAATTCTTCTGGACTAGGTAGGCCTTTGATTTCGCCATTTTGGCCTAATAGGGTTTTAATGTGTTGCTCGAAAAATTCTTTGCCCCCAGGTATGGGTAAATCTTCCGGTGATGCCCCATAGGCAACAGTGAGTGCCATCATGACGCTGGTAATCGGTGCAAAAATCTTGACAAATTCATTCCAGTTCCCTGACTTGACTTCCGTCTCGATCTGTACAGCCGGTCGAGGCACACTACGTATACTTTTCCCCCCATTTTGTGAACTAGAGCTATCCATATCAAGATGGTCTTTCCAGAAATCTTCAGCTGGGAATCGGTTGTTGCGGTTGAAATATTCCAGCATGTAATCCTTTTCCCGCCAGCGATTGCGGAGCCAAACCTCAAAAGCTTTCGTGTTCTGAATCGGTATTGAGTCAATGCGAAACCGACGCCAATGCATATTGACCGACTTGGGCGGACGGCCCTCGAAGAAAGTGGAGCGTAGTGTGAATATATCTTGGCCAAATTGTCCAGGGGGTACACCTTCGTAGGCGATAGTGCAGTCGTAAAGCCAATCGGTTGTTTCTTTTAACTCATTCAGGCAGAATCGGAGTCCAGTGCTTCGAGGCAGAAGTTGATGCTTCATATCTTCCAAACCATTCTTCTCAGCCCACTTTTTGCTCTTTTCTCTTGTAGTCGCAGAAAGATTGGTGCCCTCTGGGAAGATGATGAGCCACATTGGGTCATTTGGCTTGTTCAGCCGCCCGAGGTGCTTCTTGAAAGTGCGCTGGTCTTCCTCCCAATTCCTTGCCAGGAAGATGAAGTTGTAGAACTGAGCACTCCAGCCAATAATTGGAATGTTTCTAAGCGACTCCTTTAAAATAATGTAGATGAATCCGTGCATACTATTTGTATATGCAATCCACCAGAGGTACAGCCAGTCAGTATAAAGCTGATGGTTTGCCATCAAGACCATGCGATCATCAAAGTTGCATTGTAAGCTTCCGTCCCTTTTCTTGGTCATTTGGCCCACCATGCTCGAATCACCGCTCACTCGGACCACGGTTGGCGCCCACCATTGTGTGAGACATGTGACGAGGATTGCAAAGCTCTCCTTAGTGTATGCCATATACCCCTCGTAGAACTGAGGATCAATGAGCTTCAGTGGTGCTCCCAAGAACTGTGATGCGCTGATTCTATGCTGTTGTTAGCTTTGCCACTGCAGAATTCAACGGATAGTCCTCGTACGCCAAAACACCAGACAAGAACGTTGACGCCAGCGTAAATGCCCTCTCAGCTTGTGTCAACTCACCATACCGCGGTGGTCCAGCAGGATGCGCCGCGATATTGTCTTTGGACACACGTAGTTCAGCTCCAAGATCATCTTGCCCTTTCTTTTTGAGTGCTGGCGACATTGTGGTATTCGTGCAGCCGTTAAAGCGCGATAATCAGACGAACATCACGTCGTAGAGTTTCATAGCACAAGAGCCCAGATGCGGGAACGATGGAGAACGGGATCCACTGATCTGTTGCACGACCCCTGCAGTTGTGCCGTTGACATGACGTAGCGTGTGGCGCTTCGTTCCCACTTTGTGCCACCCCAAGTCAAGTTATCGACGCTCCTCGATCGTAACCCCTTAGGTCATTACCCATACCTAATTTGCCTCCTAGGAGCTTCTGTATTGTTAAAAAACATCCATCTATGTCCAAGTTGTTTTCTCCACTAGAAATCTAAACAGTGGTAAGTGTTTGCAGAATCGCTATTCTCCTCCCGAATCTCGACGTGTGCTGAGACTTGGCCTTCACGCGGGCAGTGCCAAAACTCAACTTGGAGTTCGAAGCTAACGAAATTAAGACCTCTACGATTCAGAATTTCTCTCTGAAATATTATCAGAATGCCTGCTGCTTCAGTAGCTTCAGCACCGGTTAACCGCACAACCAACCGGGCAGCAGCTTCACGGACAACGAAGAAGCCTGCCCAGAATGTCACCAAAAAGGCGCAGCCAGCAACGAATGGCGCAGTAAATGGCGCGCATCCCAATATGTCTCCGTATACCATCATGGCGTCTAGGATCGCAAATCGTGTTGCTGAAATGGCCGAAAATATCACATTCGTGGAGAGGTATGTTCCGTCTGTGATCTGAATTGAGTTGTGCTAGTGGCCGTTGGGCACAACGGTGCGCTACTCAACGGTCCTACCACGCGGATAAAACCAACCAAGTTAATCGCATGCTTTATTCATCTTCTCCAGAAGCATACTAACAACTGCTTTAGACAAGGGCAACAACAACAGCAATCTCACCCTGCCTCCAAACCCGCAACCAAGAAGCCGCCTCGCAAACTTGAAATGCGGCTCCCCAATAACGGCCAGTCCCCAACCAACGTCACTTTCAGCGCGCCATTTCTTGACAATACACTGTCCAAGCTTCTCACTCTTCAGAACCGCATGCTCAAGGTTAGCAATGACATTGCGGCAAGTGCTGATGTTGATGAACAAACCAAGCAAGAGCAGTTTGCGCAAAGTGCAGAGCTGAGCAGGATCATCGCGTTGATCTGTTCCGAGAAAGCCAGACAGGGTGCTTAAATAGCGAAGGATAATTGTTGGGTTGCAGATACTGTCATACTTGGCGGGTTTATTGTCTTTTGTTTTTCTCTCATTGGTTGGCAACGGATTGAACAGTAACTCACTTTGTGTGATCTAGGATGTTGTAAGATTATTAGCGGAGTAAAATAACAAACATTTTCAAACTGCTTCTTTGGTGGTTTATCAGGAAATGATCTCAATATTGATGTCTCTCCATATGTAAAGGTCGAGATTGTCGTATGCTGTTGCATTTGTCGATCACGCATCTTATTACCTAGTCAGATGTCGGAGCCAGCAACAGTGATGATATAGTATACCTGTGACTACAAGTGCTGGGGACAATAAGAATTACTTCTTGATCTTTGCTGCCTGCCTTTCTGCAAAGTGCATCTTTGCTCTTACGCTCTTTGAACCACCTAGTTTTGGCCCTTTAGGGGCCTCCTTCGCGCCCTTGATTCCTGAAATGGGTGCCGGTTTGCGCATCTGTCGCGCTTCCCGAACAGACTCATAATATTCGGCCTGGAATCTTGCAAGGATGGCTTCGTCGTTGTCCCCAGCGCCAGATTCATGGGAATTTGTTGGTGCTTGTGAGTCAAAGTAATCAACTAACTGAGGTTAAAGAGGCGCCTGCAAACAGTGAAAAAGTAACTTACGTTTGGCCTCACTGAGCACTGCATCAACTAATTGATCTCGACGAACATCATCGCTGTTTCTTCGTTTCGGTGGTCGTCGAGGTTTGCCGTCTCTGCCCAGTCGTACTTTGCCTGTCGCTATCTGTTCGAATGCACCATCTTCCAAACGCCTCCATTTCTCATCCGGTCGGCTTTGGGCGGGCCCTATGTCTACCTCCTCTATTTTCCCCATACCTGCTGCGAGTCGAATATTGTGTTCGGCGTTTGGGTTGCTCTGTGCATCAACTGCTCGTCCCGTGGCGGACAATGTAACGAAAGTATGCTTGAGATCAGGTGCAATCTCTGAGATTATAGCTTGAAGATGGGTTGGAATAGGCCATCCATACTGACGATGATTTTGTTCAGCCAAGCGGGCTTCTACATATTTCGTCCTGATAGATTAGCCTGTATCCCCTCAAATGATATTGGGTTCTGCATATCCCCCACTCACATCTGCTTATCATCGCGGTCTACAACCTGCCCGGTCTGCGCGACGAATCGGTTGATATGGTAGCCTTCCTGCGATGCTTCTGACAATGCAACCTCCATCCTCGATGTTTCTCCCCGGCGTGCAGCTTCTTTTTGGCGGTCGCGCGGACGCTTTCGATTGCGTATAATGTCTCTCAAGTTCGCTCCCGAGTAATCATCGTCTGAGAAGTGCTTCGGAGGCGAGGTTGTGTTTATCGGAGGTTGGACGTCGGGGTTCGTAGAGTTGAGAATGGTAGGAATATCTTTGTCGGTATATGTGCGCTTTGACTGGGCAACTTTGCGCCGCTTAAAACGGATAGCAGGCGCTGGATCCTCATCGTGTTTGGTGGTCATATCGATTGAAGGCTGACAGTTGATGGATTGTAGCTATCTAGTGGAAGGGGTGCCATTGATAGTCGAGGGTGGGCCGAGGTTTGCGCACGGGCGCCTTGTACCCAGTGACGCCACCTATCATGCCTATTCCCCTGCAGTTTCAACTTCAATGTGTTCAAAGAGCTTGAAGTCCCAGCTGAAAATATTCTTCAGCATTCTCGAGCTACTACCGCGAACGATCATTGTCATAGGTACAAGCGGCTCACAGCTCCCCATCCTTCCTTAGAGTCTCGTTGCCCCATGGCTCACTTGTTAAACATGTCAACCCGCCAGCTGGCTCACAGCTTTTCCTTCCGCTCAGTGGACCTGGCGATGGTACCTGGCTACCCTTGCTCGTAACACCGTCCGGACCTCCCAAATTAGCGCCAGTCTTCTCAGAAGCATTCTTCAGGGCCTTCAACAGCGAGACAGTTGTATCGTAGGTCAAGTCTTCGTAGAAATCATCGTTTATCTGAACCATGGGGGCATTTGCGCAGGCTCCGAGACACTCAACCTCGGTCATTGTGAAAAGACCATCCTTGGTAGTTTGGCCGTGGTGAATGCCCAGAGTGTCCTCGCAGGCCTTCATAACCGCATCGCTATCGCGTAGCATGCAAGGTGTCTGCAGTGATCAGCTACCGAGGTGTTGCGTTGCCAATGTTCGGACCTACTGTTGTGCAGACCTGGACATGAAATTTGCCAGTGGGATTTCGGTTGTACATGGTGTAGAAGGTTGCCACCTCGTACACACGCATAGGTGGCATCTCCAAGATACGTGCTACTTCATTCATGACGCTAATGCTTGTAAATCCATGTTGGCGTTGTCCAAGGTCAAGGAGAGGCATGACGGCGGCCTTCTTGTACTGCGAGGGATAGCGGGAGACGATCTCTTTGATGAGCTCCTCATTTTGGGCGGTGAATTTGAAGGGGATTTTGCCATTGTTTTCAGGGGTATCGCGGTGCTGCGGTGTGTATAAGCAGTGCAATGTAAGGGACAAGACGGCAGAGGCATACAGACCACGAAGAGCGAGTCGCTCGGCGCAGGCCGCGAAACACTAAACGCCCGCCATTGAGCTCTCTGAAGCTGGCGCGCAGGCCGCGGGACGCTTCTGAATATCAAGGGCACCAGCTTGGAGGCCATGGTGGGCTGTGGTGCAAACTGGGTTGGATAACTTCTGGAGTAGGCAGTCAATCGAAGATGTTAACGATGCTTGGCGTTTTGTCCCCTGCTAAACGGCTGGCCAATGAGCAAGGCGGAAAATCACATCAAGCAAAGACGACGTCTGGGTGCTCATCGGAACAAAAGCCCGTCCAGAACGGACCGTTGCACGATGAATGCCGATCGGCCGATGAGCATGCACCCAGGTGGCGCGCAGGTTCAGCACTGGCGCCGCGTTCGCCCGGGCGCTCACGTGGGAATCCGTTTTCTATGAATTCTTCATGTTTGAGGTTCATGCAGGACCTCACCGCCACTCTGCGCGTTTATTTCAGGAGCTGCAGCTGTCGACTAAAACTTTTACTCCGAGAGCCCAACACTACTACTATAGATGGGAGAC
The DNA here is from genome assembly GCA_028456385.1 of Ophiosphaerella korrae. NCBI lineage: Eukaryota > Fungi > Ascomycota > Dothideomycetes > Pleosporales > Phaeosphaeriaceae > Ophiosphaerella > Ophiosphaerella korrae. The sequence goes on from JALNQF010000015.1 coordinate 182,288, forward strand.
CACACGACCACGGCTGGCTCGGTATCGGTATTGGCTTACACTCGCTTGATTTACTAACGTCATATGAGTTGGCACTTGAAGCGGTCCCTTTGGACCGCTACGCTTGAGAGATACCCTCAGAGCTTGAGGGAAGACAGAGACCGGTCATCTTCATTATCTAGAAGACCCAATCGCCCGTTCTTAACACGTCCAGTAACCACTGGTATCATCCAGCAAACCTGTTCTGGCAGCGCAATTGCAAACACCACTATTGCCGTAGGTGCAAACTGGGACCATCCAAGGGTGACACGCACACGATCGCGCTCAAGTGAAGCCCTGATCCCGTGGAAGCAGCCACGCCGACACAGCTTTTCAGGCGAAGATACTCCAACTAGTCATACAAGACCTCATGCGCTTCCTCTCTTCGCCACACCCCGTGCACATCAACGTGGCCCAGCTATAACCACGAGCCTCTTTCCCATCGAAATCCCAGATCTCTCTTTTAGGAGCACTTTCTCCCCGCCATATTACAAAGATCAAGAACCATCATCATCAACGTGTCCCACGTGCAAATACACCATTCACAGTTCAGATTATGGCCAACCTACCCAAGATCACGTGGCCACCCAAGGCGGCTCAGACTATCAGCAAACGGGAGCCTCCTATGATCGCGATAATCCAGCAAGCCGCGGTCGTGCCAGTGTTAGGTTAGATGAACGAAGTCGTGTTTGCAATAATTGCCGCCAGCGACTTAGAGAAATGAATGACTCAGAAACTATGAATCTTGAGAATAAACTATTTAAGGAATCGAGAGAGGAGTATGAAAGTTTGGCAGAGGAGAGAGAACAAGAGGATATTGCTTATTTACTTCAGAAATCAAGAGAGGAAGTGGATACCGCGAATGAACAGGCGGATATTGCTCACATGCTGCGGAAATCAAGGGAAGACGCGGAAGCAGCTAATACCCAGAAGGAACTTGAAGATTTAGCGCAGGCATTTAAGGCGTCTTGTGTACTGGACCCGGTGGATTGCAAAGAGACTCTTGATGAGAACGTAAGTTGGCTGCAGTCTTCAAAAGACTTGTTATAAAAGTCCGTTCAGCTGACCTTGGGCCTTTTAGACCTCCAAAAACCAAAATAAAGTCGAAACCAACGTGATAGGTCAGACAAAAGCCGAAACCACTACTACTGCAAAACAAGAAAAGTCTGTCCCAGTGACCACTGTAGCTTCACCCCAACTGCCATCAGCACCTGCTCCACTACCTTCACCGCCAGCTACACCAGTTAAAGCTCCTGATCCGCCTCCACAACCGGTAGACTTTAGTCAACCAGCTAGCCGACAACAGGATTATGGACACTATACAATTGGTGGGCGACGGCAACCAATACACGAATCGCAGAAACAACAAGCCGCAAAGTACCTAAAGTCACCTGTTACGCCAAGTTCCCCTGCACCTGTTGCCCGCTTAAGTAATACCATTCAACCTGGTTCCCCAAGCCCACGGCAAACTCAACCCTCAAGCCCTGGAGTATCCATCAGCGAGGTGAAGGCGGGACTTCGCCGAACCGGTGGGCCAAGGCAGTCGCTACCTGCACGCACAGATTCAGGGGATAACGATGAACTACGAGAAAGGCTAGCAAGACGACGTACATTGGAAGCCAATGAGAGCTGGATATCGAACGCCTCGTTCGCGCCGTCGCATTCTGCCCTAAGTCCGCTCTCACGACCCGGTAGTTCAACTGGTTCCGACGTCAGTAGAGCAAGTTCTGCACGCGATTAGCCATCGACATCTGAATCTACTGAGAAGATGAAGAAGGGCATAGGGAAAGGCTGACCACACGCTAGCTTACAATTACAAAATGGGTGAAAAGCCTATAGATTTGTAAAACCCCATGGATATTTTCGAGAGATCTTCGAAGGTCCTAAAATTCACTGAGTTGAAGTTCTTTTAAATCACTATCTACAAACACGGCAGCCGGTTAGCATGCATCATTTGGAGGTTTAACATTTTGCTTAATTAGCGGCATTTCAATAGCGCATTGCTTTAGTGAGCTGTATGGTTGGTTACAGTCTTATTATCTAGTGTTGCAACGGCGTCTAAAAATCACATGTACAACGGCGAAGAATGTGCATGGTTTTGGATGTTGGTATAGCATCGTTACATCACGTAGTTTACTTTGAAGACTCCACTTCTTTCAATTCATCCTTACTCGCTAGCTTAGCAACTAAAGAACGCGATGATATTTACAATGCCTCTCGGTTCAGGAATAAACATGAATGCTAGTTATGTATGCCGTAGATGTGTAATACGTCACGTGCGTAGTATGGCTTATCACTCAATACCGTATGTGGCTCTAGCGTGGTTCGGGTAATTGTCGGCTTCGACAAATTTCTTTTCCATCGTTTGTACGATGCTAGGTATAAGAGCCAACAACAAAGATCTAAACAACCAAAACGATGGCGGCTGGGAATTCTCTAGAGTCATTACTCGCTCAACTTGTATCATCGATACATTCCGCCACAGAGGCTCTACCGAATGAAGACATATTACCACCAAAAGATGGTGTTTCCTTGCTCGACGTGAAGAACGAGCTGTTATTGTCATACCTACAAAACTTGGTCTTTTTGTTTCTTATGAAACTTAGAGCACTGAAGTCTGAAAATAACGGCTCAAAAGAGGAAACCAATCCGCACTCTCAAGATAAAGTCGTGCAAAAGCTCGTGGAGCTCCGAGTCTATCTGGAAAAAGGATCACGGCCGCTTGAAACTCGCTTAAAATACAACATTGACAAGATTATTCGGACCGCCGATGAAGTCACTCGGCGAATGTCCCAACCGGCTGTGAAGTCCAAATCCGAAAAGCACATAAACCATATCGGCTCGGACCCTGATGATAGCGATGCAGCATCAACTGGCTCTACACAAACAGAAGACGACGAGGACGAGATGACTTACGGGCCTCGAGGCGCTGCCATGGCTCGAGCAAAGCCGGATGCCAAAGAAGAGAGAGCCAAAGAGTCCGCGAAGGATGGAATCTACAGACCACCCAAGATTACTCCGATGACTATGCCAATGACTGAAGGCCGAGAAGCGAGACGTGAGCGGAGACCTGGAAAGTCGGCTACCTTGGATGAGTTCATTGCAACCGAACTCTCTTCAGCGCCCATCGCAGAACCAAGTATTGGTAGTACCATCACAAATGGAGGTCGCCATACAAAGTCTGAGAAAGAGCGGCGAGAAGAGAATGAGAGAAGAGATTACGAGGAAGCCAATTTCACCCGTCTCGCCCCAATCAGCAAGAAGGAGCAGGCCAAGAAGAGGGGACGAGGTCAGGATGGCGGTTTTGGTGGGGAGGAGTGGCGAAGTTTGGGTGCCGGTATCGACCGAATTGAGCGGCTTACCCAGAAGAAGAGTGGGAAATTAGGATCACTGGAGAAGAGTAGGAAGCGCCCGGTTGGTGATGGGCCCCGAGGATCTGGTTCAGCGGCAGGTGATGCGTTCGAGAAGCGGCGGAAAGTGGTTGCCCGGTACAAATAATGAGGGTGTCTACCGAATTCGCGGCCGGAAACTGGGTTCGTTTTCCGAGGGTAATACGGAATGCATGTGTATGGCGTCCTAGGGGTTTGTGTGGGTCCTATCCCTGGTTTTTACGGAGCTTTTTTGCGGGTACCTACAGCAGTACTGCGTTTTGAACGCTAAAGAAGAACGTCAACGGGCTGTGCCATATATTACAATTACAATTCTTCATGGGCTTGAAAAATCACCCTAGGTCTGTCCACAGATCACTCTATATCGCAACAAACGACAATTATCCTAGCGTATAAGGCATGGTTCTCATGACATTCTTACCTGTACCTTAGTTATCTCAGGTGGTGATATTATAGGACAGAAGTTAATCCTAAAGCGTCTAACCGAACGGACAAGGACTCTAAATAACGTTCTTCTATGTCATTTTCAAGTCCTCACGAGATGATCTTGAAGTCTTTCAGGCAACATGCCTAGAGGAAGAAGAAGAAGAAGAAGAAGAAGAAGAAGAAGAAGCGATAATTGAAAGCTCCTGTATTCTCCACCACCTATCTGGTCCCGCTGTGCAAATGCATGCAGTGAACTCACCGATTACGACTCAGTGGTGCAACCTTCAACTTGCCCACATGAGTTCCACCGTTACCCAAAAATATCCCTGTTCTCCCCGCAGTAATGCACGTTCACGCCTAGCCTTGCCGTGCTAATGCAGCCCACATTCTAACAACAAATCGCCGACCTCAAAACTCAGTCCATTTGTGAAGCACCTACTCTGCACTAATTTCTAATGCAACACTTATTACCGCATACTTTCAAAATCCTAGGTATACATTGGTGCCCTTAACTATAGTACGCTAAGACCACTTCTTCTCGCTGGCATACGAATTGTGTAACCTTTCTAGAAGCTCATCATGCATTATCTCCTCTAATTTGATATTGTAATTGACAAGGCCAATACGTGAAATCCTCTCACATCATCAGATGAACATTCGTGAACACCGATATGTTACATAATCCAAGTCCGAAAAAGTATCGTGCCGGAGATACTTCAGTTTCGAGTTGATGTACATTGTACTCGCATTGCTAAACCCCACCCCCAGGTCATATTGCGGGATGCCGCGTACCGCTCCAGGTTAAGCAAAACCAAACAAGTCATGATCATGCGAACGCGCCCTACACCACCAGTTTTCACCGAACCTTGGACGCAATCCCGCTATGAAGAAGTATCAGAGGCCTGTCTAACTCGGGAAGGTTATCGAGTCTGGCGTAGTGGCTGCGTTCGTGTGCGCTACCACGTTGGCATTGCCGGCTCTCCGCGCAGTTCATCCGTCGTGGTGGGGTCCACAATCTTCGAGACGTGCCCTGGCCTTCTGGAAGATGACAAGGACGCAACTGATCCGCCTAATCCGTGGCGATACGCCCAGCATTACCTTGTCGGAAGGGTACCACTTTTTGCCGTTTGAATAGTTGCATCTATCGCAAATACTTGCTCTACAAAAGGGGACTATTGCTTGACTGACCTGTTAGTAAACTGGGCTGATATCGATTCAAGTTCTGTACATCCACATCACTCACGACTTAGATCATACCAATCATGCCCTTGATGTTATTAGTACCATACAAACATGCGTTCTTGTGCCCCATCCCATCCCAGAGAGCCCTTGTCTGTCCGCCAACTGCACCATAGGCACTAGCGCCTCATGTCCAAGTTTCGAAACATTCTAGAAGATAGAGCAAGTGGATCCGGCTAAAATCTGAACCTGTGGGGTACATCACTTCATTGACCCATGATCCATACTGGATCTAGTCTAGCTACGCCAGGTTCATGTCAGGTTCTAGTTTGATTAATATCGGCTTCATATCGCGTGGCTCCAGTATTTGGCGCTGTTCGCGCGATTGCTGGACACATGCCTCACTTGATAGCTGATTTACGGGTTTCACAGAAAGTTTCTAGGGGATGAGAGCGGTCTGCAGTTTTCAATGGATATGGTTATGAGGTGCTTGTTGCAACACCTACACTACATCGAATCTATGCCCAGCTATCTATGACTAGATTTCCACCTCAGGGTGCGACAGCAATTTGTTCCATGATGATGATCCAGCACCACCAGGATGTCATTACAGCGGCTTCAGCCACCGCCCCGTACCGCAACCCGATCCCCATTTCAGTACATTTGGTACCGAAGGATCCTCCCTCCACCCCATATTTTCCCCCTGGCTATTTTGAATCTGATCTATCCTCGCAGCGAAATGATACATAAGCATAAGGCATATGGATTTGATCGGTGCAATCAATGCCACTACAATACGTGTACGATGTGTCCATAGTGGCGTCTTTTCCTACATGCACTCGATAAATCCGCCTTTGCTGGGCATGCGCCTCCTCTTCAGTTGGTAATTATGCCCTTCTCAATCCTGAGACAAGTTTTGGCATGAATATGATCGATCACATTGATAATAATTTATATTCATCCCATCGATCCTGGAATCATTTCAGCCCACAAGCGGCATAGCATTCATATGCAAGGAATCATGGCCCTGTTTCACTGCTGAATTTCTGATAGGTTGGATGGGTACCTTGTTCGGTAATCGAAGGGTTGGTCCAGGAAATGATCAGAAGCTCATGCAGCCTCGTGGGCCCAGGTCTGTGCATCAACCCAATATCAAGTTGATGGAGCCGCCGGATAGATGGTAGCCCCTCTTGCGCGTGATGAAAGGATGCTGATCAATACGGCTTTGATTCGATGTCGCAGAGACGTTACCATTCGTACTATCGGCATATCCTGAGCTCGGCTCTTTTACAATGCTGCGGCCAAGGCGTGCACGATGCGCAAGACAGTTTTGAGGCCAAGTCAACGCCACATTGCCACGCGTGCGTACAGACTCACGGCTCGAATTTGAGTCCTGCAGTGCGCAGCCACATTTGTCGCTTTCCTTCCGCTTCTCGGATAATTTCGGCTGAAAGTCGAAGGCTAGGAGCAAGGTGGGCGTAACGTTCCATTTCGAGAACAACATTGTTGATGATATCATCCATAGTAGCTGGCGGAGGAAGTAGTTGTGATAGCGATGCAGTCATTGTCGCGCCCATGATAAGTAAGGTTTGGGAAATAATTCTGCTAAATTATCAATTTCCATACGCCACCCAGGTTCTTTCAAACTTACGATAGAGCACCCTGAAATAGATACGGAAGATGTCCAGCATGATGTGCTGTGATATATTCCAGTTGGCGTACGCATGCTTCCAAGCATTTATGACAGTTATCCTGCACACTGGAATCCATAGCTAAAGTCTCGTCCTGGAGTACAAGGAGTACGTAAGGCCGGAAGATGATAGTTCGGCAGGCAAAGTACCTCAATCTCAAGACGGTCTGAACAGGATTTTGTAGCGGTACTCTATCAAGCGGGAACTGCATCGCTTGGGGCAGGCCAGCATACCACTGATTCAATTGGTAGTCCAGTTCAACGACAAGTGGATCCAATTGTGCTACTGATGTAGCAGCAGGTCCCTTAGAATATGGCGTGGTCCGAATGTATAGCATGGAGCTCACGCGGTTGAGCAATCTTCGCAGAGCGATCTCTGCCAGGAAGTACCACAGTTCGTCCCGGCCTGCCGCTTCCATTCCTTCATCTTCAAAGCCAGTTGGTAATGAGAAACCTTCCTCGTACTGCGCAATCCCCGAGTGTGGCAAGTCGAGTTCTGCTAGGAGATCACTGAAATCGATATCAGTATAGTTCAATTATTTCACATATTCGACTTACCTTTCGATCATGACAGCATTCCAATACACCCGCTTGCCCAACTCTTCTTCGGCTGCAGACACCCTTCCGGGGGCACTCAGGAGTAGCTGCAATTTCATGCTAGCACCTGACAGTACGTTCCAGGCTTCGACAGGCCGGACCAAATAGACCAGATATGCTGCAGCCAAGATCTGGCATTGTGCTGCAACCATATTATTCTTCGTCATGACACTAGGTAGAAGACCCCATGCTGCAGCAAAGTACGCTAGGCCTGGAGGCTCTTTCTCTGGATTTTGCTGAGTTATACTTCCAGTACTCCCAGCATGCCCAAGAGCTAGTACTAGCAGGACTATGCAACTTTCTGGGCCATCACGGAACCCATGAGCAAGCGCAGTCTGGTAATAGTTACTCCAGGTATATGGATTAACACAAGCATAGAAGACGTTGACTCTCTCGAAGTACGCTTGGACGTACGCCCCAGTATTGGACAGATCGAGACCTCGGGTGCTGCTCAAACTAACTGATTCGCGGCTCATCTCAAGCTGTAGGAGAAGCTTGGCATCATACTGGCGCAAGACCAACTCCCGAATCATTGGGGAGGCGAGTAAGTTCAATGCCGCGGTATTATGGGTCTTGGGCATGGTCGAAATGTTTGAAGGATGGTTTGTCCAGGTGCCAATGCCGTTGATTGGTTGTACCATTCCTAAATGAGGCATGCTGCCGGAGTTTCGGGCTAGAAAGTCTTCGCTCGTAGTATTGCTGGCAGCGGGCGAATGTGAAGATAACGAGAATCCGTTGGTAAGGCTGGTCTGTAAAAGCCCTTCGATGCGATTTAGGTGCTCCAAGATTAGCTTGTCACCAGCGTCCAGCTTGATCCCTGGTTCTCGGTAGATGCATTCTGCGTTTAGCTCCGTGCAAAGCCTGCATTTTGGCCTCGTTCCATCGCACCGTGATTTTCTTGATCGACATATCTCGCACTATCCAAAGTCAGTTTTCAAGGCCGTGGGTTGCACATGATCAAGGTTGTATAATACCGCGATGGTTGCGCGTCGGCGCGGATAGTCTATTGTGTCAGTACTTGGTCGCTTCTTTGTAGTTTGTCGGGGCTCGTTGGTCCCGTTGGTAGCGTTGCTTGTGGGTGCTGCACTGTTTGACTGGGCGGGTGGAGTTAGGTCGCTGGACATCTCACGGTCTGTGCCCGAGGATTGGGACATGTTTCGAGGTCGTTTCTTGAAAGGGTTGTTTAGACCACCGTGCCCGGAGAAGAGACCATTCGGGGATTCGAGGAGATGGGGAGACCTAAGTGTAGACTTGAGGACAAAACTGCTCGTGTCCGGTAGAGTAGACAAATTAAGGCAGAAGGAGTCTCGTGGAAACTGTCCACTGGTGGTTGCTGCTGACACGGGACTAACGTCTGGAGAAGGCGTAATTGCCGTCATGATTGGTGGACGGGTAGACGGCGGCCGGGGCAAGCTGCACTCGACTACGGCGTGCAGCGTTGTATGTCAGCCACGATATCAGCACAAAGTGGTGCTCCGGTATTTTAAGGCAGCAAGAGAAGCGATATAGGCTCCGCGCGGTGGACAAAGGAAGGTGGTGGAAGTCCCGGGCAGTGGGACGAGCGACTAGCATGGAATATATTCGAGGCCAAATTCGCCGCCCTTGGCTCCGTAAAGCCTCCAAATCGCCCTTGCGAGATGAGGGATGCGAGTGCGGGGATGGCATGGGGCTTTGGAGCACTCCACATTGTGCTCAGACACCTAGGAACGAGGCCAGAGACGTGTGCAGGGGTCGTCAGTGGACGGCCAAACAAGCCACTAGACTACCTGGGTTGGTGACGCTCACGATGCCTCAACCTACAGCAAATTGCCTCCAATCCTGTAGGAGCAACAGCTTAGGACAACGGCGAGGGCGCATGTCTGAATCCGATGATGCGGTATGCGGGGAGCACGAGCACAAGAAGCATCTAAATTATGGTTGGCTGTGCGGCAGAGGATAGCGAAGCGAGCACGTCAGCCACGTCCCTTGCCAGCCGCGTACAATAGGCTAAAGCAAGCAGAAACCACCGACGTGGGCGACACGGGTGTTGGTAAGATACGAAGTCTCCAGCATGAATGGGATTAGCGAGCAGCGTTAGTGGACCTGCATGAAGAGCATCTCCTGATCATTCACCATGCATCAGTCCCAGCGCCGGCAGCCATCGTGTATATTGCTGCCAGGCGGCACAACGTCGACCTTTATCTTGATAGGCTGGAAATAGCTTCCACGCCGCAACTAATATCAGATCGCTGCCCAAATTCTAGCGGCAGGGGTTTGCCCGGTCATGGAAGCCATGGAAGCCATGGAAGCTGCAGAGAATGAGAATGCGGAGAGGACGCTAGAAGGTCAGCCGTACGGCACTGCCATCAGACCCACTAGAGCTAGGTTGATATTTGGTGCGGATGCCGCGCATTCATGTGGTCGTCAGAGTTCCACATTGCCTTGACATAGGAAGACCGCTCTATTGCACTGCTTCCCAGGATAATAACCGGTGGGTACCTGAATCTGACACAAACCACCATACCTTCCAGGAGGGCAGTCCAGCGTGACCAAAAACCAATAGTCCACGCGAAGCTTGGGCAAGAGGAAAGCTATTTTATGTCCTTCTTAACGAGACAGGTGTGGATGAGAAGGCCATATGTTTTGGAGTACCGGTGGTGGTCATGTGCATGATTTGGCGCAGTAGCTTTCGGACTTGATCCAGGCTCTTTTATGGCAATTAATTACAGGCTGAAGCCGAGAAATGGAGATGCGAAGCTGCCTGCGATCTTGTTTTGTAGCACGATAATGTGAACATCTGAGAAGGCCCAATTACGGCAGTCGGGAGTTGGGAGTTGGGAATTGGGAGTCGGAAGCTGGTAGTTGTCAGTTGTCAGTTATTGTCAGTTGTTAGTTGGTGAGGTGTAGTAACTCAAGTTCTGCCTCTGTAGTGTTGAGGGAATCGTGGTTGACATGCCTAATTGGTGGCGTTGTCGTACCAGTACTACCATGGGCAGCACCTTCTTTATCCACTCATGTGCGTCCGTTTACCTTATGGCGTTCTCTCCTGTTACAGGTATGCGCAAACTCCTCGACGCTGCTCCCAACACCTAACAGTATTAACGTGGAGCATAAGCACATGGTAGAGCTATGAAGCCGGAAGCATTGGACGCCATTGCCAACCGAACCATGAGGCCGAACGCTCTTGATGCCGCCACTGCTCCAAGTCTCAGCGAGAATGAACCAGTAGATAATGAACCGGTGTGTAGCTCCTCGAATGTTCACTGTGCTTTTCTCACTTTCACAGTCCCCAATTCTCAACAACCAGTCAGACAAGCCTTCGACGCCCTTCGGGCAACGTACAGATGGTACCCAATCCGCAGCAATGGCTGTCGAGGAAGTAGTTCATGACGTAAAGGCTGCTGTCGACGTGGCAATTACTTGGGCTGAGAAGAAAGTGGACGAATTGACATCGGCGACAGAAAGTACTGGCCCATATGATTCACCATCAACATGCGCTCCTTCTGATCTCGACGTGATTGCGAGTAGCGTGTTGCCGGCCATGCCTCCACAGGAAAAAGACATCAAAGATGGGAAACAGCACACCAGAGATGGGAATGGTGACGAATAAGCAGTCATTACGTGGAAGTAACGGATTGAACAGCCGGAGGATCTGAGGTGCTTGAAAGCGGATACCAGATACACTGGCAAGTCTCGATATTCATAGGCTTCCCAGTTATCATGGGCCATAGTTGAAACCCGAATCTCTTTATTCGGCCTCTATTTCACCAAGGCAAGACACATATATATCTAACCTAGAAGGAGTGAAGAGCATCCTAGCGGACCCGCACATGAAGTTTTGGTGAGGTGGGGAACTGTCCCAATCCAGCAAGACCTCGGCATAGCTATAACTAATCAGTCTTCCCTCCCTTGACTGCAACATTGCTTTTCTCATTACTGTAGACGCAACGAGAGTACCGACACTTAGCAAAGGTCACCAATTCATCCGTATTATGGCATCCACAGCGACCAACAAGCACCCCCTTCTTCTCGCAGCAGCCGTAGCTCATGGTGTGCTTGCTCTGGGTCATACGGTACGCTAACGCAGCATCTGAAAACAGTTCGAAGGCCAGTCCAATGCTAAGTGCCTCGCAGACAAAAGGTCTAGATCAATTCAAACATCCCTCATTGAACACTCTCCCCACAGCCCTCCGCGGAGCCGTCAAGGCCGGTTGGTATGAGGGCAGTGTGTTCTTCGCTATCATGGGTAAGCCTATCTTATCAGAGCCACCGTTTTACTAAGCTAACCCTATCACGGTATAGGCATTTTAAACTATAAATGGGCCCAGACTGGCATTTACGACATTTATGACAAGTCCATTGCTACTCTTTTGGTCAGCCTTCTTGTTGGTGCTGGTGCAAGCTACTATAAGAGTGGGGACAAGCCTACAGCCGGTACGCTAGCTATCGTTGCCATCGTGCAAAGCCTGGGGATTAGGAATGGTTCGTACTCGCGATTTGCTTAAGGAGATTGATTCTGAGTGCTCATGTATTTGGTAGGATGGCTGTGAAGCATGAATGACTAGCAGCAAATATGGCACAGTTAACCGCACTTTGAAATAAGTGAACATCATTCCTCAATTTCGCGCGAACATGGCCAAATAGGGTAATGCATGTTGCATCTACACATCACTAAACTTGCACATGCGAGTCAATTTTTCGGAACTATTATTGTAATTATCGACCAATGTAACATGGACGAACCACCACTGTGATTAGCGTGGACTCGTACGTATTGAAATGTCGTGAGCTACGCATAACCGTAATAGTCTGATGGTTGTGGAACTGTTGCTGCTCCTATGGCATGGTAAATATAAAACAGTGGTCCTCGTAGTCAAAGATCTGGATCCATTGTCACGCAAACCGTAAACGCCATGCTTATTTGTGCCACCTAAAGCCGTAAGTGCCACGAATAGGTTCTCGTCCGAGTTTACACCTCCTTCTCGACTTCCACTGCCTTGGTGATGTTGACCGGAATTTGGCGCCTCTCGTTGGTGAGGAGACGTCTCAGGCGAGCAACGTAATAATCATCCACGGACCTGCTCGGATTTGTGGCATGCTCGTCCTTGGCCAGCTGCTCAAGGCGGAGGCAGGTGCGGTCGACACTGTCCTCCAGCTCCTCAGCCCAATTGCTTTTCTCAGTGACACCATCGCTCTTGAAGCTGACATGACTGCGCAAGCTATGGCCATCAAGGGCTGTCGTACTAGTGGATGAGGCATGCTCGGCAAGCGTAGTACCTGTGGCAGGAGGAGGAGCCTGGGAAGGCAGGTCCTTGGAAGTGAAGGATAGGTACTCCTCGATGCGTGGGTTGACCGCAGGGGAGCCCAGTGCTATAGGAATTGAGCCTTCATACAAGGGGGATAGAAAAGGAGGAGACATTGACATACTGACATGCCCAGGACAACACTTGTCCTTACACTGGTCACTCATAACCTCACTGGAACTAGCAAGCTCACACTCATCACAGTCTTCGGCTATTGAAGGCTCAACGGAGTGGTTGCTGGAGGTAAGGTCTGCATTTAGGTGGTGGTGCCGGTGCTTGTGGTTTTCGATCTTCAGTTGGGCAAGTCTATCACCAATGGCGCTGAAGCCACGACCGCGACCATAGAAAAACTTGACGGAGGGTGTTGGAGACCCCAGAACAGGCGTGTTGATAGGCGGGGAAGGATACATGGCCTCTTCTGCTTTGTCGTTGAGGTCTTCAGTCTGGGGCGCCAGGATCCTGGTGACGGCCGCAAAGTCCATGGGCGGTGGAGGGTCGAAAACAGAAGAGTCAAGAGGCTCAGTCGCTGGGGTTGCGTTGGGGGCTGATGGAATGCCATACGGCGAGTCGAGAGAAACAACCTTGGTCATAGTTGCAGAAGCCATAGCTAAGTACCTAACTGGGGCAAATTGTTAGCCAATGCAATAGCAAAGAAGGGCAGGTGATAGCGCGCGAAGTAGCTATGCAATGACAGCGTACCTTGAGTCTGCCGAGTGCGGCCGTTGCTCAGAGTATGGCGGTTGAGGTGGGGGAGAAGAGAAAGGCGGTGGGCCTGCTTGAGTACTGAAGGAGGAAGCTGCGACAAACGACAAACGAGGCAGGAAAATTATGTAACAGGTGCGAATAACAAGAGCAAACGCTCTGGATGTGCGGGCAGAGTCACACACTCCCCGCCGCTCGGACTACTATACAATCACCTCCGGGATCGCATGTCACGTACATTCACGGAGGGCGTTCTAAACACTGATGTGCTGGATGGTAGTTGGTGAAGTGCAATTCCAGATATGGTGGGGGGGCTTTCAGACACTTGCGACACCCCATTACCCTCATCAACAGGGCTTCCCATGAGCCATGGGATCAAGTTGTAATATGCTCCACAAAAAAAGATGCCTATCCAGAGAAGCAATTCTGTGCCGTAGATGACGACGCCAGACACATCTAAGGTAGGTTGGAAAACGACAGCGGCCAGAGAAAACACATCGCCAAGGGCATCGATTCCAACAAAGATAAAGGAGATGCCTCGCACAGTGCGGTGGATGTAGACGTCGACATAATGCCTCAGAACGCCGGCGGCGAGCAAGAGTGCTGAAGAAACAGCCATGAGTGTGGCAGGCCAGTTGATGTTTCTCTCCTTTGCATGGCCAATGCCAATGATGAGACCGGCTTGGATTGCACCCATTGTACAAACGATAGGGACAAGCACTACGAGAGAGCGAGTCACAGACCATTTCTGATAATGTCAGGCTCATTTGCAGTGTGATACTAAAACGTACAGAAGGCATATTTACCCTTTCGTAGTAGAAGCACTGGACCCACGTCACCAAGCTCAGCAGGGTCAATATCTGTGGCTGTATTCTCAGAGCAATATTGAACCCTTCAGCGATATTATATACGCCCAATGGCACGCCTGCCCAGGCCCAGAGCATCATCATGGTGGGCTGCAGGCCCGTGGCATTGTGACGGTGATAGTTGAGGACAATCTGGGGGATGAGCTGCCGCAGGGCTGTCAGCGGACTGCAGAACATGTGGCCTCAGTGTGTGGCTACCTGGATGGACCAACAGACGGCACCCAGAGTCCCAAGCACATTGGCTGCTATGGGGACGTCCATACTGTGTCCCAAGGAAGAGATGGAGCCATGGAGCCATTAGCAGGGTAGATGGCGGCACGCGAAGTCGGAGTGCACGTGCACGGCACACCCCTGGCTGTGGCTCCACCTCCCAAGAACTGCTGCGAACGGACCATTATCACTGGACGTGCTTTGGGCTCGTCATGGCTACACACCAACCTTATCGCACGTGCAGGGACTGACATGGCGCCAGGTCCGGTTGAAGACACAGGGGAGAAGCAGGAAAAAGAACAGGTTGTGCCTGCGAAGCTGTCTAAAGGCGTTGTGCTAGGTCCCGATGGCAAACCGTAAGTCGCCCACAGATGCCGTACAGACCAACATCATGGAAACGGAGACTAAGACGGCTTCCTAGATGTCGTACCTGTACCAACGTGGCTTCCTGGTTCGCCATGGCTGGTAATAAGCCGAAGGCTACAAAACCCAAACCCGTCACCCAAACGATGCCCTCTGACTGCCCCCCCGACGTAGAAGCACTTGGACGCAGTTCCTGGACCCTGCTGCACTCCATCACCGCAACCTACCCCACACATCCCTCCCCACAGCTCCAGTCCGATACCAAATCCTTTCTCTCCACCTTTGGCAAGCTATACCCCTGTTGGGTCTGCGCCCAAGATTTCCAGGACTGGATGTCCACCAATACGCCGAGGGTATCGAGCCGGAACGAATTCGGTACGTGGATGTGCGAGGCACATAATGCTGTCAATAGCAAGCTAGGCAAATCTGCCTTTGATTGTTCCAAGTGGGAAGAACGGTGGCGGACAGGATGGAAGGACGGGCGCTGTGATCCCTGAAATGGTGTGCATGCACCAGCTCAAGATACTGGAGCATATGCAATGTACAGTACATACGAAGAAATGAAAGACAACTGTACAAATAGCAAAAACATCGTGCAATAAATCATACCCATTGAACGACGCGCCATACTCACCAAGTCTCGTTAAATCCGGTTCGCCAAATCCGGCACACTATGATCACTACTAACTCCCACGCTTTGGCGAGACCGCTTGCATACTCAACACATGAATGATATCACGGTACCAGCTATTCCAAAGGGGCTTTGAAAACCGCTTCCTTTCTCCCCTTCTCCCATCCCCTGACGACCCCCATCACCATGCCACCCCAACTCAATCCACTGAGCACCACAAACTGCACCCTTTCTTCCTCTACACATTCGCGTTTGCAAATTGTTTCCGCTAGGACAGATCAGGAGCCTGTCCGGGACACCAAGCAACTCGACTGTAACTCGGCCATTGCTCTAGGCATTATCCTCATCCTAGGTGTCATAGTATGGTATTTGCGTGTGTATATCGAGAGAAAGAAACGACAAAGAGGTATTGTCCTGCATTCACCACAAGACCGCATAGAAGAAGCTAGACAGAGTGTTGGAAGCAGACATCCAAACATCAGCAATGGATTCGACAGAGTGTTCAACCTGGATATATTCCAGCCAAGTAGGGAAAGAAAAGGCTCCAGCAGCACCACACGAACAAGCATAAGCACAAACAGGAAAAAAAGCCAGTCACGCCCCAGTCTCTCATTATCTCGTTCATCGTCTACAACCACATGCGTATGCGGCGCAGACCCGTCGCAGACCCAAGATACATGCTCGTGTCAAACTTCCAACCCACAGGCCCAAGAATGCTCTGGAAACCAGCCTCCGTGCCATCTCCACCATGCCTCACCACCCTACTACGCCCCGTCCCCGCCCATTCCTGCACGCTCGCATCATCGCCGTTCGTCCAGCATCCACAGCACCCCAGAGCTTCCGCTCACAGAAGTACAAAGCTACCGACCAACGCCATTCTTAATACAACCGCGTCAATGCAAGCGATGGCGGATTGATGTCGCGCGTCGTGGTTCGGGTATGCAGGCGGATCGGCGCGTCGAGGTGCTGGAGCCCATTCTAGAGCCTGACACTTTGGCTGAGGTACCATGTTATTATCGTGGTTCCGTACACGAGGAACAAGGAAGTAGGTCCCCGTGTCTGATAAACGGTTGTAACTGCACTGGGTCTAAAAATACGGTATCTGGGGGCGAGCATGGGGGTCAAATACATGGTGGGCAATTCAACGAAGTCAAGTGGGGCGCAGAGAGTGAAGAGGAACATACGTAAATATTGATAGGTACGGTGTGGAGTGGCTAGAATGGGTAAGTACAATGCAGGCAATCATGAACTCGATCAATCAAAGTGGGAGAATAAGTAGGATGTGGCTGGGGCGACAAATGTCACCACTTGGCTACAAAGTATTAGCCATGTGTCAAGCAAAAACGGTCAATGTACGCATATGAAGGTTCATTGAGTTTTGGAGAAGCAATGCATTCCTTATTGTACTTCGACTGTATGAAATTTGTGTTTAGATGGTCATAACCCGTGTCGTCCCATGTGGTGTTAACAATGCCACCCCAGATACTCTCTGTCGGTGGCCCATGTTTCATCACGAATGTCAATGCCTCGATTATATGACGATAACTCAGGTTTGCAAATTGTAACAGGCCGTGTGACCAGTCACATTGTGGTATCATTTGTATATGCTGCACGAGTAGTGATTGTTAGACGCTTATCGCATGATCTCCTGGTAGATAAGAACTGGAGTCTACGTCAGCAATCAATTTATCAACGAGAGAACAAGCCAATACTCACGCTTCAGCTGTTCCTTTGTCAGGTTATCCTTGTTCTTGTCGAAATCGAAGAATTCCTCTGGAATTGGGTCGGCAGTTGGCTCATCATCCGGGTCATGATATGGCTCAAGGTAAGGATGCTTGAGCGCCTCCTCGACTGTGATACGCTTGACAGGGTTGAAAGCAAGTAATCGTTCAAGAAGGTCCAGCGCTAAGTCATTTGTCTTTGGGAACATGGCCTTCCACGGTATCTTTTTCTTGAAGGGCAAGGACCGAATATACTCGCGCGCACGGCGGGACTTGATGCCATAGTAGTCCTCCATGGTGGGCGTGCCCAGCACATCCAGAATGAGGGTCAACTGATGATGGTAATCTTTTCCTGGAAACAACGGCTTGCCACTCAGCATTTCGGCCAAAATGCAACCCACACTCCATACGTCAATCGCCTTGGTGTATTCTTTGAACGTGAGCATGATTTCTGGGGCACGATACCAACGAGTGGCGACGTATTCAGTCATGAAACCCGAGTTATCCTCTGTCGAAGCAGCCGATCGAGCGAGACCAAAATCGCAGACTTTAAGATCGCAGTTGGCGTTGAGAAGCAAGTTGGATGGCTTGAGATCTCGATGAAGGACGTTTGCGGAGTGCATTGCCTTAAGAGCGCGAAGGGTCTGGTAGATGAAGTACTGGCAATGGTCGTCCGAGAGTTCCTGTGTACGGATCACGCGATGCATATCAGTCTCCATGAGCTCCTAGATATCATGTTAGCAAGCACAGTGCCAGGGGGGGCGGATATTGACGCACTTGGATGAGGTAGACTTCGGTGAAGGTCTCATAGTTTCGAGGCTTCTGGATGTCGAGGATGGAGATGATGTTCTCGTGGTTGAAGTACCTCAACAATTTCATTTCTCGCAGTGTTCTCAGACAGAACATGGAGTGATCGAAGGGGGTGATTTTCTTGATAGCCACTTTTTGGCCCGATGGCTTGTGCAAGGCCGAGCTGCGTTGTGGTTAGCAGACTTGTGCGGCTGGGGGGTGGTTGTGAGGATGCTGGGCTAACATACCAGACGACTCCATAGGCGCCCTCGCCGACGACGTCCTGGATATCGTACTGCTCCGACACATTGAAGGATATCTTCCTAGAGCTGCCGCTCCCTGCTGGCGGCATGTTGGCGGTTGGCGGTTGGTGTGGGTGGATGCGCTGCTGCGCGATTGAACTAGACGGGCGTGGTTTATGAGCGGTCGACGAGCGGTGGAAGAGCAGGTGCTCAGGGCTGTGTCTGTTGGTCAGCACGCGGTCTGGGAGGGTGAATGGGAACAGGGCATGTCTTGGTGTTTTCACCCGGCCCTGGCAGAAGCCATGGTGAAACAGCAGAGTCATGACGCTCTGTCCGGCCCCACGCTTCTTTGGACAAAGAACGAGCGGCGTGCTGCCAGGCGCCGCTCGCACGTCTGCAGCTGTCGCACAAGTCAGGCACATACCAATGGCTTCAGGGTCGAGGATTCGACGGCTGGGCTATTTGCCTGCTCGCCCAAGCTATCCGGCTGGCTCGCTTTGGTGGTGGGCTGCCTGGTGCGGCCGTGGGTGGCTGGGTACGCCGTGCGCGCCGTGGCACGTATCAAGAGAGGGGAAGAGGGGTAAATATACGCGTGCTGGAGTCTAGGCACGATCTACCTACGTCGTATGTAAGCGTGGTGCTGAGGAGGAGCAGTTGAGCTATGGCGGTGGGTGGCAGGTGAGCGAGAGGGAGTGGGTGGGTCCGAACGAGGGGCAGAGCAGCCAGGGTCTGAGTGGAGTGCATCACTCTCGCTCCTTCACTGCGCCACCTCTTCTCCTAGCCGCCGGAACAATCGTCTGGCTTGGGGAGTTACATCGCTGCAGCCGCTGCACCTCATCACTCTCTCGCGTTTCATCATCGAAGAACCCGACACTTCCAGAATTGTTTCACTGGCCTCTTCTGCCAGGTCCCGTGATGCTGGCTGCCAAGAGTAGTATAAAAACACCATTTGACGACATCGGCTGTGCATTCATCGTGTATTTCTGCCCGTATAACATCATCCTTGCCATGCAACCCATTACGCCGCAAACTTCCAACACCATCCTAGAACAGAAAATCCCCTCTGTACTTCCACCCCTACTTCGGCCGGCCTTTCATGAAAACTGGGAGTCATGCTGACACCAGCGTCCCCATGGGCGGGTACTTGTGTCCTTCCTGCTCTATCCGTGGTCCGCAAGTACACCACTGCTCTGAAGGAACGTTGGCCATTACGCCGGCCACGTGCTTTCCACATCCCCACCAGGTAGTTTTGTCTATGAAGGTCAGAATCTGTACGATAGTACATCAAAGGAGGCAAGGAGGAACTCACGGCACGAGTCGCAGGCAGCCTTTTTGCACATTTTGAGACGCTGTCGACGCAGGTGAGTGCGGTATTTACGGTTGCCGTGGTTCAATCAAGGTAAAGTCAAAGGTTGGCTTAAATATTGTAACGACAAGGGTATTTGTATGTGAATCTGAAAGGACAACTTGGTGGTCTAAGGCAAATATTCTTTGGTTGAGAGACCTGACGAAATAATCTCACAATGGTGCCTAGGGCTCTGTCTAAATACTTCTGGATTTATCGCAAGCAGATCTCGTCTCACTACTTGCGTGTCCGCCACCACGGCATCTTTCATCATTCCGCAGACCCTTTGCTCACTCTCCTCACAACGTCGCCGAGACTAGTCGCCGACCTGATTCGGATATGTCCAGACACCAATCACATCCTGTCCCCCATCCTTCTAGTCCCGCTTCCACCTGCGTTATGTTGCTTGGCAACGGGAAAGGCGCATTCGTCGAACCTATAGTCCGGACAGGGTAGACATGATTTGGGTTGAGGTTGCGGGATCCGGGCGGCGAAATCGCCGTATTGGCGTGGTTTAGCAATATGGTGCATATTTAGGCTAGGGATAGCGCCGGGAATGGTGTGAGGGTGAATTTGGACGACGTGGACGTGGACAAGAGGCTTTTGCGCGCTCATACACGTGGCTCACTAGCAATTTGTAATCTTTATAGTTCTTGAAGAAGCAACACTGATCAGGTGCAAGTGGTCGAGGGCGGAAGATGGGCGTTCTATTAGTCTACAACATAGCCACACGGATCAGTTCATCGTAATACATGCCCAAGCCGCTCATACCGATATATATTATTGCAGCATGATTGTATTGCAATCTGAGCGAATCCATCGCAAAGCTGATGAACAGTTCACAAATGTGGGCACTGGCAATTGATCTATACCGTAACTTTTGGTCCATGTCGAAAACGCGTCCGCTAGGATATGCCGTATTTTGGAATCATCGCCGCGGATCAGGTCGCCGACTTATAAGCCCAAGCTGCCGTCGGAAGGTATGGCGCAGGTCATACGATGACTGACTCAAACCTAATCGAATGTAATCTTCGTCGCTTGTTTTGTGTTCTCTACGTCCTTGTAGAATGCGCCATAGGCCCCGTGTTCCTTCTTCTTCACTGTAGTGCCAAACTTAAGTAAGTCCTCTGGCACTTGTTGATTTGCCGCTTTCAGGACATTGATTAATCTGCTAGACTCATTAGCAATCTCTCCGCGACCCGAGATCCGAGTGAGGTGGCACTTACGATCCTGATAGACCCTTATCATGCTCCGTAAATAGCGTAATGGCCAAACCTTCTTTACCCGCACGGCCCGTCCTGCCAATCCTATGCACATAATCTTCGGCCGTCAATGGAAATGTCACATTGATGACTACTTTTACTGAGGGTATATCCAGGCCGCGTGCTGCAACGTCGGTGGCCACGAGCAAAGGCACCTGTCCATCTTTGAACGCTGCGAGCGAGGCACTGCGCTTTTCCTGACTCAAATCGCCATGGATTCCACCAACGCGGAAGCCCTTCATCCGAATGAAGTTCTCAATTCGCACAGCCTCCTTTTTATACAAGCAAAACACAAGAATGCGGTCATCCTTGTTCTTGCCTGATTGGTATTGCTTTAGCAGCTGAAGTAGGCGCTGTTCTTTGGCACGAGGATCTACGACTTCGACAAGCTGCTTGATGCGCATATTGGCACGAAGCTCACCAGAGACGTTGTCGCCAATAGTAATGCGGACTGGAGAGTTCATAAATGTAGCAGCAAGATCGCGCACCGAAGGTGGCCAGGTGGCAGTGAACATCAGTGTCTGGCGCTTCTTTGGTGTCTGTGAAATGATTTGACGAATAGGCTCCTCAAATCCCTTGTCAAGCATGCGGTCAGCTTCATCGAGAACTACGTACTCGGCTTTGCTGAGATCGGCTGAGCCATCCCCAATCAGGTCATTCAAACGTCCGGGTGTAGCGACCACAATGTGCGCATTGCGGCATGCAGCGACTTGGGGGTCTTTGGGCACACCACCATACACACAAACGACCTGGAGCCCAACAGGGGTAGCCAGAGCCACAAGCTGATCGTAGATCTGAACCGCCAGTTCACGAGTAGGAGAGATAATGACTGCTTTGATACCCCGCCGTCTGTCCTTAGGCAAAGCAGAAATGTAACGTACGCAGGGCACTCCAAAAGCGAGTGTCTTGCCAGACCCAGTCTCAGCCACACCAATCATGTCTCTGCTTGAGAGTAAATAGGGCCATGTAGCTGCCTGTATAGGTGTGGGGGATGTGAAGTTTGCAAATGGCGCTCGTTGCGATTCGGTGGCTGTGGGCAAGTATTTGAAGCTAATGATGGGGCGGAGCTTGCGTGCGGACGGCTTAGGGTCGTCAATTGTCATGAGGTTCTTGGTCAGAAAGGCGTCAATTTCGGATTGTGACAACTGGGATAGTTGCTCATTCTCCTCGTATGAGCCTATTAGTGTGGCTGGCTCAGGACTCGTAGCGGATGACTCGACGCGCGAAGGCACAGCAGTACTTGAGACTGATGTTGGCGCCGTTGATGCTGAGTCGATGCCTTCAGCTTTTGCCAAGTCCTTCACTTTCTTCTTCTCTACCTTTCGAGCTGCCTTTCGAGCTGCCTTTCGAGCTGCCTTTCTAGCTGCCTTTGCCTCCTCGGCGTCTACTTCGACGGCAGGTGCGTCGTCTTTGTTGGCTTCGTCGGCTTTTTTTCTGGCCTTCTTCGCCGCTTTGCATTCGGCCTTGGATAAATCGCTGCTCTCGACATGCTCCGTGCTCCTTTTCTTTTCGCTCTTATCCTTCTTACTCTTCTTGCGTGAAAGTTCAGGCTTAGTGATTGTGTCGTCCGCTGCAATTATTTGACTAATTGGTCGTTTCCCCATGTTGGCATCATGTATGGCAAAGAAGGCGACCAGTGGACGTGATGCGCAGACGCCGCCAGAAAGTTTTCCTCGCAGGCCGTTGCCCAGACTGCCAAGCCACTACCACCAAAACAGTTATTCCGGGCCTGACTGACCTTAGAAAGCTGATGGTTTGGAGAAAAAAGGTAATGATCAATACATAAATACGGTCGGCATTCTCTCCCGAACTTCAGTGATTGATCTTCCGAGGTGGGAAATTTGAACCAGATGTATTCGTATCTAATATATACTATTTAGAGTTCTGTCACTATGATCTTGCTATAGGTTGACTGGTGCCACCGTCTGGTGATGTGCTCTTTCTACTTACATGACGAGTCAACGCGCCCGACGCGGATAGTGCCCTCGTGCCTCTACAAGGTATGATAAAATTAGGACATCGGTCAAGGGGTACATCAACTCCTGTGGTAGAAACACCAGGGGCATGTCGCCACATATGTGCTGCGGGTAAAGCTTGCAAAGTCAAACAATGATTGGCCCAGAAGCTTGACATCCGGTGGTTTGGCGCTAGATCTTTTAGTGCCTGGGCGAAAAATAGAAGCTGAAGGTCTGACCACGTGAGACAAGTGGCCGCCAACCCCTGTTGCTTTCTTGGACAATGATCCAAATCTATCGAAATGCCCATGACTTGCTCTGAAAAATCATAACAAAGTACCTTACCATCATGGCAGATGTGATGGAGCTGCCATGTTGGCCCTCATGCCTTGACGCACTCGATTGGTCTGAGGACGGCATAATTGCATTGGCATCCGACGAGCGAGTTGAGTTACTGGTAGGCTCACGATTGAGATGGATATATGTGCTTTTGGCTCACCACTGACCTAGGATAGTTCCCAAACACCGTGACTTTTGACAGGGATCAAAACGTTGCTCAATGGCAAACGATACCTTTGCAGGTACCATGGTTTACTGACGATGAACTGCCAATCAAAGAACCCGCACCTTTGGCGAGTTTTTCCATTGGTGAAGAAATATCCGCTAGTGCTCCCGTTGCAATAGCTTGGTCGTCCTCTGGTCTTGCGAAACATCGGGGATGTGCTCTCGCCGCCCTTACAGCAAACATGGTCTTATCAATCTGGTCAGCCGATGGCAAACCTCACGAAGCATCGAGCTGGGACCGGAGGCTCATCGTGAACAATGCACTTGCTGCCTACTTCCGCGGCAATGCGATAGAAGAGCCAAGTCATATAAGTCCCAGTAGCCGTGAGCGGGTGAGACTAAGAACTCGCATTCGAGCATTTGCTTGGGCACCTAGTTTATCCAATTCACATGCACCCATAGTATTGGAGCCACAGTTACCGTATGGCCAGCACATCCTAGCGGTCTGTAATGACGACAATCAGCTTGTAATCGTGGTTATTAAATCGCCGACCACAGCTTACAGACGAAGTCAGATTTGGGATGCAGAGGTAGTAAGCCATGCATCCCTAACACTACAATCTGGAAGCATTTTTTCGACGCCATCTTGTTTTGATGAAGTGATGGAGCAACAGAGGCATATTTCGAGTGTTTCTTGGAGTCCCTGGATTGCACGAGAAAACCGCTATGAATCGATCATTGCATACGCTACAAATGACCATGTGCATGCAAGGGTAGCAACGTACACCCTCGATGGCATTGAACTGAGAGATGAAGTTGTGTACCCGAATATTGAGATGCGCTACAATGGACTTATTAAATGGTCTCCAGTAATCGACGATGAGATTTTCAGCCTCGCGCTCTTCACGAGACGCGGCCTACTCTACTTGAAAATACTAGCCACTGATGCTTCAATCCTCGAGCGAACTACTCATGATTTAGATGGACGGTGGGATCAGGTATCTGGCGTTATATGGGACACTTCTGAACATCCCACACAATGTCTGCATTTCAGCTCACTGCTCTCCACTATCCAGAGTCCAACTGCCGTCTTGGAAGTATCACCCAATCGGCTGATGGCTCTCAAATCCCCAAGTTGGCGTGATCAGATTGAAAACAGTGCCGCACTTTTCAGTGCGAAGAATGAGTTGAAAGGTAACTGCAAAATGAAGGTGTGGGGTTTGGCCTCATCGCCGTTGGGAGAGTTTATCGCAACATGTCATAGCGCACATCCTTCTGATATGATCGAATATGGGTCGCCCAGCGATCGACGTGGCACAGTTGCTATCAGTGCCATACTACAATATCAACAAATGCGGCAGAGGTTCCCGTCGCGCCTTGCAAGTGCAGATGGTATTCTTTTCAGCCTAAAAAAAATCGTGGAACATACTGTAGAGGATAATGACCAGATACCGGCATTCATTGAGGAAATGGTCAGGAAGCTTGTAAAAGCATACGATCCAATGAGTGGCATGGACAACAACAGCGACATCTTACTACTGAAGAATGAGTTCAAGGATCCAGAAACACTGGTGAAAAGCTTCAGACGAGTGGTTCTATTCGACCAACACATGTTAAAGGACCGTTTTGCGATCCTTACATCATATGCTTGCAGCACGAAGAACGGCACCGAACTCTCAAAAACCCTCATAGCTCATCGCTTGGCTACGGCGTTGCTAGAACTTCCCGTAAACCTCTCGCAAAATTCCTTTAGTGCTGAGATTCGGTCTCACCACCATCAGATGAAGTTACTCATGCAGAGTCTCATCGGATCAGAGGATGCAGTGGCTGCACCCATACAAGACCATACTGATACGTCTACACTCGAACTTGCCTTGACAGAAAATGAGGCAAATTCTGGAATGAACATAATTCTGGCAGCTTCAATAATAAACACGTGTGATTTTTGTTCCGCTCCTATACCATTTACCGATTTCGCATCCGCCACTTGCACAAACGGACATAACTTCCCTAGATGCGGGCTCAGTTTTCTGGCTATTCAAGCTCCTTCAATAACCAAGTATTGTGGTACCTGCAACACGCCGTTCTTGAGTGAAGAGTTTGTAGCTGCGCAAGAGGTTGACGAACAGTCAGAGCATATGGAAGAAGGCGGTGCACATAGAGAGCGGCTACCTATTACCCTAGCGAGAGTTTTATTCTTAGCTTGCGACATATGCATCTACTGTGGCTGCAAGTTTATGGGCTGAGCAAGCATAATGCATGGTGTTATAGAAGAATTTGAAGTAAGAAACAGCTTGAGTTTTCGTGTCCATAATTTCTGTTGATCCCTATCTCCATAGCTAGAGCATGCAGCCGAATATATCAGACTTGTCCAATCAGGCAAGTCGTCACGCGCGCACCTTGCTAGGCCATGGATGTGCTGGTTGACAAGCATCCGTGGCTGCTGCTCGAATCGATAGACATTGTACCAAACAAGCGCAGGCGATAATGCCTTTAATTTACAGTGCATAGGAAGTATACATGGAGTGCCTGGGCTGGCGAAAACGTGGTCGAGTCTCTGGGGCCTCCGCGGATGTCTGCTCAAGCTCGGGCCAATTTCGTCACTGACAGTCCCCGGGCTCGACCAAGCTGATTCCAGGCGGTCGGCGATGAATCAATCTCCACTTTGCACCGCTTGCTAGTTTCAAGCATCTCAATTCTCCTGCAGAGGCCAATCCCCGGGCTCGACGGGCGGGAGACTAGACACCTCCAAGAGAGTGGTTGGCCGCATCTTCCTCGTGACCACCCTGGTTGTCTTGTCGTGGCTCGTTTCGTGCGAATCCACAATGGCTTCGAGTCGCGCAGGGCAAGCTGCTGCGCCTGAGCCGAGCGGCGCCACCTATGCAGAAGCGGCGGTCTTGCATCCTTCCACAAACCACCACCTCCCACCGAGCCAGACTGGGCCCTCGTCCAACACCGCGGCCAAGAAGAAGCATCGCGGTGGCAAGAAGAGGCGAAACCGGCGCCAGTCCTTCGCTGCCACCCCCGACATTGGCACCGAAGACATGAACGATGAGCGCCCGTCTCTCTCCAACATTGGCGAGAACAGCCGTTCCAGAGCCAGCACCAGCTTCTACCGCCTGCACAGCAACCTCAGCAATACCAGCCTCGAGAGCGAGGCTCTGCTCGATCACCGGGACCAGCCCACAATCAGAACTCGTCGCCCGAGCGTACCAATAACCCAGATATACCCATCTCGTGCTAGCCAGCCTTTCACCAGCTCCCCACAGCGCCTTAATGCCCCCAACACGTCGAATACCTTTGGCCCTTCGAAGCCATCGCACACCTCCGAGGGCGTCCATAGCGAGCTGGACGACGACGATGCGGATGACCGCACGCCCTTGATGAGCACATCCCAGAGAGACATTAGAACCAGCACTAGCTATGGCGGCGCAAGTTCTGGCTCTGGGAGGCACCGAGGCACTTCCGTCTCGAGCGGAATGCACAAGCCCGATCTCTTCACCCAGCACCACCACTCTCAGACAAATCTACAAGACTACGATGTAAACAATCCGCCCTCTGTGCCTACAAGTCCTGTCATCAAGGCAAACAACGGGCTCCACGATGTCATGATCACCGAGGATCTGGGGCATTCCCAAAGTCGCAGTAGGTCTCGTGATGCCTTGATTGATATTCAGGACCACAGCGAGAGTGCTTCTCCACGCCCCGGTGAATTCCATCGTCGAATGACCACCACTGCTATTGAAGATGTGTGCTTTCCACACGAGACCATGTCCGAGCTAGGTCATGAGGATTACCTGAACCCGCCAACAACAGGCGAGCCTACAAGCCGACGAAGACGGCGTCGCTGGCCTGACCTTAGTATTCTGGACTCTTGGGCACGCGAGGAGAAAGAGCAGCGAACAATTGACGGTATGCGGATGCGAAAAGTCAGTGAGCCACTAATGGTAGAGGGACGCCTGAGACCCAGGCAGCGCGTCTGGCACCGTGAAGCTAGTGATGCACCATTCCGCTTCACCTACTTCAATGAGACCTTTGACAACACAATACACAGCCAGACCATCAGCGAACTTGTGCAGCCAGGACAAACCTTTAGGAACCTCTTCGCCCCAGACCCTGTGCTTCTCGAAGATAGTAGCGATGATGAGACTGACGATGAGGATACACAGCACCTAAACACCAATGGCCATAGCTCACGAGCAACTACACGATCATCATCCAAGATGGATTCTGGTGAGCACACACGTTCCGCCACGCCACGCCCTACAGACATTTCAAAGCAAGAGCAAGACAAGCCGAAACGATATGGCCCCCGACCCGCTTGGTGGCTTGACATCATGTCCCCAACCGAGACGGAGATGAAAGTCATCTCCAAGACGTTTGGAATTCATCCCTTAACTTCAGAAGACATTCTCATGCAGGAACAGCGTGAGAAGGTCGAGCTATTTAAGCATTACTACTTCATAAATTACAGGACATTTGAACAGGACGAGAATAGTGAAGACTACCTCGAGCCAGTCAATCTTTATGTGGTGGTTTTCCGAGAAGGCGTCATTAGCTTCCATTTTTCCATGACGCCGCACCCTGCCAACGTACGCCGTCGTATTCGCCAACTCTCAGACTATCTTGTATTGTCCCCCGACTGGATCTCATATGCAATCATCGACGATATCACAGATGCATATGCGCCCATGATTCAAAGGATTGAACAGGAAGTCGATGATATTGATGAGGCTATCCTACGCCTACATTCTGACGATGAAGACCAAGAGACTGACAAGCTTCGGTCGTTCCCGTCTAATAGCTCGCAGTATGAAAAGCGAGCAGATGGTTCGAGAGAAGGCCAAGAGAGCGGACGTGATATGCTAAGGCGAGTCGGTGAGTGCAGAAAGAAGGTCATGAGTCTGTATCGTTTGCTAGGAAATAAAGCCGATGTCATCAAGGGCTTTGCAAAGAGGTGCAATGAACAATGGGATATCGCTCCACGCAACGAGATTGGCATGTACCTTGGGGATATCCAGGATCATATTGTAACCATGACGGGCAATCTGAGTCATTACGAGAAGTACGATGCATTTTCAAAGTAGATTGATTCGCTTGCTAATCAACTATAGTCTCCTTTCTCGCGCTCACAGCAACTACCTTGCCCAGATCAACATTAGGATGAATGAGCGCCAAGAGAAGACATCCGACATACTAGGCAAGCTTACTGTGCTCGGGACCATTGTTCTGCCGATGAATGTGATTACTGGTATCTGGGGCATGAATTGGTGAGTCGGAATGCCCTGTGAACTGATGTTATGCCTACTGACACCTGGATAGCATAGTTCCTGGCCAAGACGTTGAAAACCTAAATTGGTTCTTCTGCATAACTGGAGGCTTGATAGCCTTTGGTGTATTCTGCTTCCTGATTGCCAAGAGGGTGTATGGTATTGTCTAAGTAGTGAAGCATGAGCAGGAGTTTACATGGGAGAACTGAAGCCTTTGTTGCATTGCGGTACTTTACTTAGTTGTACTTGCACTGTCTTTGAATAGCATGGCGGCGCACACGTTATTAGATACCTAGTGTATATTATCTAAAAATGGAATATGAATTTTTTTTTTTTTTACGTGTGGGTATGCATTGCATATCTAAAAGGAAGAGATGGTATGAGCTTTGATGATCAGGGCGGACGAACCCATGGCCCGGGTGACAGCCGTCAAGCTGAACTAAAAGCCACGCACTGGCAGCCTTGTAGGTCCGGTGAAGATGCATAGCATCTGGGTTGAACAAGGAAGATCCCTCTCGATTATTGGGCGCTTCACCGGAGGGTAGTTGGGTGCTTGCATTGATCATTGACGAATGCATTCAACAGTGTTCCCACTAGTCACTGCTCGTTCAATATCTTGTCCATATCAGGTCATACTTGAAGGATGCACAAATTTTGCTTGAGTGCAGTACAGAGAGTGAGACAGCTGAGGCACCTTGGGGAGCGGGTGGGTAGTCAGAAGGAGGAGACAGGCAACAGGCGTGCGCTGCGCATGGCTCAGCATCATGAGGGTCAAAGTCAGGTGCCTAACGCCACTGGGCTGCATGCTTGGAGGAAGCTCACTCCCCACGACATCCGGTGAAATGGTAGCGTGCACCGAGTCGGACCGGCGGTATACCGTTGGAGAGTAGCTTGGGCAGGCAGGCAGGCTGGTGACGCCCACCATGCACCGCAGAGAGGCAGACATGCAAACGGTAGACGTTGTTTCAGGAGCCGTCAGCGGGCCCGCGGGTTGGTGGGTCGAGTGCAGCAGAGGCGGTGCAGCACTAAGGAGGCCTCACGGATCATGTTTGACGTCATCAGCCGACCACACCTCACCTAACAAGCTGCAAACTGGGCAGGGCAGGGCAGGGCAGTCACGGCCCCATGCATGTTGGCTCTGCGCCTGATGCTGCCCGCACTTTTGATTGAAATCTGACGTCTTGTCCCGCCCGCTGCCCTACGTTTCTTATTGCTCGCCCGCCTCATCCCACACACATACACAAACACACACACAAACACACATACAAACACACACACACACACACACACACATATATATATATCGTCCTCCATCGCCTGTCCACAGTAAGAGCGTGGTGATTCATAGCGCACGTGTCTGCGTTGACTCACCGGCGCACTCACGTCTTCTTGTTTTCCTTCCTAGAACTGCGCACTCGCTTCTTCACAACCCGCCATGTCTGTCATCTACAAGGAGCGCGAGCGAGAGCGCGAGTGGGACTCTGCTTCACGCAGTGGCGCCCAAGGGTACACCACTGTCCGGCGCTATAAAATACCGGACCACGGCCTGGAACAGGACACGTACGAGTCGGAGATGCGCCTCGTCCACCGTGGCGGGCGCAGCGATTTCGACGACCGCCGTTCTGTCGTCGAGGACCGTCGTTCCGTTATCGATGACCGTCGCTTGGCCAACGACTACGTGCAGGTGGAACGCGACGACCGCGAAATCCGTGAGTACCGCTACCATGATCGCTCGCCATCGCCACGGGGCCGCGAGGTGCGCGAGTATCGCGAGCACCGCATCCAGCGCGAGGCCGACCGATCACCATCCCCAACTACTGCCCGCGACCGCGAGATCCGCATCGCAAGAGAATACGAACGAGAGGTCGCCCCGCGAGAAGACCAGTATTCGCTTGAAAAATACTCGAGAGATGTCGAATACTTCCGTGAGCCTCAGCAGCCCCAGCAGCCCCAGCAGCAGCATCCACAGCACATTTACATCCGGAATGAGGCTTCCGCACCCCCGCAGCCCATGCAGCCCATCATTATCCGCGAAGAGGCGCCCCAACCCATCATCATTCGCGAGAGAGAGCCAGCCTACGAGCACATTGAGCGCACTGAGATCCAACAGGAAAGACAGGTGGCCCGCCCCCCGCCGCGCCACGAGGAAGATTATTACTACGAGCGCAGGGTGAAGGAGGTGGACCGTGGCGGCCGACACGAACATCGCTATGCTGAGGAACGCGAATACGGGCAAGACCGCTACGGAGATAGAAACTACTACAGCGACGATGACGTGATCTATGTGCACAAAGAAAAAGACACCTGGGGCAGCGAAATCAACACCAAGCGTGATGTCGCAGCAGGCGCCCTCGCCGGCATCGCAGCAGGCCAGATAGTGAGACACCACCGAAAGAGAAAGGGAGATGCTCCAGGAGGCAGTATTGGCAACGCCCTTGGATACGGAACCCTCGGCGCAGTCAGTGCTGTTGCCCTCGACAAGTTTAATAATAGAGATAGATCTCGCTCCATCTCCTCAGACCGAGGGAGACGAAGGCGGCATAGCCATGGCCGTGGTCGTAGCAGGTCGAGGGCTAGAGAAATTGGCGCATTGGCAGCTATTGCAGGTGTTGGCGCTCTTGCTTATGCTGCAGGACGCAAGAACAAGGAAAAACCAGTCACCACCGTGGTAGAAGAACACCGACACAGGTCCCGTTCTAGGAGATCACGTCCGAGAAAGTCACGTTCAAGGCGAGGGTCCTCGAGAAGAGGGAGATCAGAGTCTGTAACTGTGATCGAGACCAGAAGTCCTAGATCCAGGTCTCGTAGCACGAGTAAGCACATGGATCCCAAGCATCGTAATAACCGGACAGCGCAAGTTGGGCTTGCAAGCGCTGCAGTCGCTGGACTGGTCACACGACAACGAAGCAAGTCTCGGAAGCGTGAAGGGAAACGAAGTCATAGCCGAGTCCGGGAGGGCGTGCCGATCGCTGCTGCCGGCGTTACTGGCGCAGCAGTTGCTGGCCTCTATGAGAGACACAAGGCTAAAAAGGAAGCTAGGTCACTATCGCGGTCAAGGTCGAGATCGAAGTCAAGATCAAGGTCAGTGCTCGACCGCCTCACTGGGCGTAGCCGTAGTAGGCATAGAAGCACAGCAAGTGAACCTGTTTTAGTAGAGTACGGTGGTGATCCGATCTATATCGATCCCGCGACGCGAAGCCATCGCGGCAGACGACGGCGAGGCTCGTCCTCATCCTCGGACGGTCATCGACACGGTAGCCGAAGTCGAAGTCGCAGTCGAAGCAAGAGCCGCGCGCGCTCGGTAGCAGAGACGGCGGCGGTCGCTGGTGTTGCTGGCCTAGCTGCACACGAGGCAGCAAAACGACGAGATCGGAAGAAGGCAGACAAAGAACGCGAAAAACGACGTAAGTCTCCACCCTACCACTACCAAGAGCAGCGTACTGAGTCTCCACCAGGCGATGAAGACTCGGCCTACTCCACTGGCAGTTATAGTCCATACGATAGCCCCCGTCCTTCCACTGCCCACCCCAACGACTCTCGCTTCTTCCCCGAAACCAACTACTTCCCTCCTCCTCCGACAGCTCCTCCTGTAGACCACAATACCCCTTACCCACCCTATAATCCCGCAGACTACCCTCCACCACAAAACAGTTACGAATCTGGCCATCCATCAGGCTTTCACGCGCCCCCTCATGAGGACCTGAATCCTGGGAACCCATACGCACGTCCAGCCCATCAACCGCATGATGCCTATTACAGTCCGCCCCGTCGTCCCGATGATAATGTGAGTGCTCCAGCCCCCAATGCCTTTGGCGCCGAGCACAAGTTCGCTTCCGTACGCGGTGGGTCTAGGCCAACGCCTACCCACCTATACCCTCCTGCGACTAACCCCCCCACAGATGGTGTAAAAGAGCCCGAGTCCCCTAGTCCCCTTCAGTCCCGCGAAAAGACGGTGCAATTTGATCTGAACCCGCGCGGCCCGTCTCGCGAACCTTCGCCTGAGAAGGATAAGCGCGAGGACGGTGATAACAATCGGGATAATAATGATGATAGTGATGATAGTGATAATAATGATAATCATCATAGACGTCGGGGCCAACGTCGCAAGGATGACGAAAGATCGGATAGTACGAGGGAGTCGGGACGGAGACGAAAGAGACATCATGGTGAGGAGGAGGAAGGCGATGATTCGGATGCTACGATTGATCTTCCTCCGCGGTTTGATGAGCATGGGCGAAAGAGGACGGATGATCCCATGGCGGATAAGCTGGAAAGCGTTTTGCAGAGCTTATTTCGATAGCAGATTCTCTCTTCTTTATCTCTTCACTTTGTGCTTTCCTATTGTTAGTTGGTTGCCTTTTGTTTTGTCATGACGCAGCGATTCTTCTTTGGCCTTTTCCTGTCATGGCCATGGCCATGGCCATGGTCATGGTTTTATGGGAAATATGGGGAATCTTATAAGTATATGTTTGATATAATAGATTTTAGTGTTAATCTTTAGTCGAGTGTATTTCGGCTTGGAAAGTGCCTAGAAAATTTGGCCAGGTGATGACGTTTATTGAAAGCTTTTGGTAGCAGGCCATATGCTTACACGGCTGTATTGATGTGTTCATTTCAATCTACAGTAAGTCATGAAGCAGTGATATCCTACCCAAAACAAGCTGCTATCATACATCGTATGGGGGCGCAGCAGTTGGACGCCCACAGACCAGGAATATCAAAACATAGACACCAGATTGCCGAGATCAACTTCCTCTAACCAAATAAAGACCAAATGCGCCGCCTAATGAGTGAGTGGACCCGTTTGCACTCGATGCCAGGCTGTGAGAGGTACAAGATATCTAGTAATACAAGCAATAACGCCAGTGGGAGGCCTGGGGGACGGCATTACAACAACAGCCAAGGGTCGATGTTTGCACGCTACGCATCAATCTTTGCCTGGGCCTGGGCTTGTTGCATGTTGGCCATTGCGTTCTGGCTCCAGTTTTGCTGCAAGCCTGCGCTGTTGAGGGGCTGTGATGCAGCGGAAGCTGTCGAGTTGATGCGCTGGGGGCCAGGCGACTGCTTCATTTGCGCTGTCTGGCCTTTCCAGCCAGGATACAGCTCGACAAGCTTTTGGTACAGCTTGGCAAGCTCTGGGTGGGCGGTGGGTATGGACATGATGGCGGGGCCGGGCTGTACCTGCTGGCCAGGCTTGGGGTTCTTCTCTGCCTGCTGGGCCAGATAGGCCAGGTTGGCCTGGAGGCGGCGCATGTAGCTGCTGGGGCATCAGTGGGGTGGGCATGGGCGGAGGGGAGGCGCTGGACTCACTCGACGTACTCCTTGGCGGGCGGCGGCTTGTCCCCCTCTGGCTTGCCGTCGGCTTGCTGGCCAACCTGGCCGGCCTTGCCCTGGGCCTGCAGCTCGCAGACCTCCATTATGAGAATGCAGTTGATCTCGAGCAGGGTGGCGACGCGGTCCTGGGTGCGCGCCTGGGTGACGGGCGAGACGGGCGAGGGCGGCATCTGCTTGAGGGGCGTGTGGACCTGGGACGGCTCTGGCTTGACGTGGCCGTTGGACGCGAGCGCGGCGGGGGCGGGCGAGTGCTGCATCTGGGGGGCGGCATACGCGAGCGCGGCGGCGGTGGTGGTGGTCGAGGGCGAGGCGGCGTGGTGCTGCTGCTGCTGCTGGTGCGGGTGCGGGTGCTGCTGCTGTTGTTGTTGTTGTTGCTGTTGTTGCTGTTGTTGCTGTTGTTGTTGTTGTTGGTGGTGGTGGTGGTGCGGGTGTTGTTGGTGGTGTGCAAAGTGGGCGGGCGCATTCGAGTACGGCTGCATGGCAGCTGCTGGACCTGGGCCAAGGCATTGTCAGCAAGAGCATCAACCACTGCCACTATCCACCACCAGCCGGGGCGGGACGACAGGTGCGCGGTGTGATAGGCATGCCATCCATGTGCGTGCGCGTCACTCGCTCACCTCGTTGCATGCCTCCTCCAGCCTGCATGGGCTGCATCATGTTCATGGCCGCGCCATTGCCACTGCCGCCGCCGCTGGCACTGGCACTGGCACCGCCGCCATTCGGGAACTGCTGGCCGTACCCAAAAGACGACGGGTTAGATTGCTGGAGCTGGCCCGCTGCGTGCAGTGGCCCAAACGAGCCGCCCTGTGGGGTGGTGGTGAAGGTTTGATAATCCATCGGACGCCCAGCCGGTGATTGGGCACGTCGCACAGAACGGTTTAGGTTGATTGGGGGTGGTCAAAGAAAGGAATAACGTGCGGTGTCAGTCGAGTGATTAGGTTGATCTTGCACCTCGATGGCTTGAGAGACCCTGCGCCCATCGCCTCCTAGCCTGGGCCCGTCCGCCCACACGCCCTCCTTGCTGGTCAGCAGCACAGAGGCACTTTGCTATGGCAGACCACCGCCAGCACAATGCCTCTGTCGCCATGCCCACATGGCTGCATCTCCACGTCCGCCGGCTGCCGCACACCTCCCGCATCCTGGCAATAGCCAGCAAGCAGACCTTCCTGGGAGACCGCCCGGATCGAGACGCCTCGCACAACGAGTCCGAGCCATCCCGGCCGCCTGGTCCGCCACTGGTTCACCAAAGTCATGCATGCAAGACATATTCCCCGGACGACAGACAATGCTTCCAGAACCGCCAGACACCCCAGCATCATTCCTATCTAGACTGCCTAC
Organism: Ophiosphaerella korrae; assembly: GCA_028456385.1. NCBI lineage: Eukaryota > Fungi > Ascomycota > Dothideomycetes > Pleosporales > Phaeosphaeriaceae > Ophiosphaerella > Ophiosphaerella korrae. The sequence goes on from JALNQF010000015.1 coordinate 217,401, forward strand.
CCTGCCTGCCCTGCCCTGCCCTGCCCTGCCCACCCTGCCCTGCCCGGGAAAATCTCCCGCCTAGTCGGGCTGCGACCAGTGCATGGCTCTGCCTCGTGGCACCACCGCCACCCTACCCGCGCCCATGCTGTGGCGTCCATGCAAAGAAGCGGCTTCTCAACCAGCATCTCCCAGCATTCGACGTGTGACGGACTTGCGTGGCTGCAGGTTCATCACTCACCTACACCCGCCAGACCCATGCAACCACAGTCCAACAAGCACCCCTAGTCCAACAAGCGCCCCTCACTCTCCGAACACCTCGTCTTTGGCCGGAGCCTCCTTGCGCCGCAGTGCTACAAAGTACGCCTCTTTAGATTCCTGTTGAAAATCAGTGCGAGTCCTTCAAGTGCCAAGGCATCCTACGCTGCGCGATGAGTCTGGCTTCTCGCGGTGGACCTTGGAGAACAAACGCTTCAGCTTCGTCTCGAAGGCCTTTTCCTCACTGCCTTGGTAGAACTTGCAGAGGAAGTGGCCCCCAGTCTTCAGTGTATCAAACGAAAACGTCAACGCGGCCATACACAGATCCTACCCATGTGAGCAGACGAGACTTCTGGGCCATGAGTAATCCTACCATGCTTCCTGCGTGATCTCTAAATGCATTGCCGCTGGTATTCATCATCCTAAAATACGGGTCACTAAGGCTCTTTTTGTAGAAGCCAGCGGTTTGGTCCCAGGGTTCTGACATATCACTCAGTACTACGTCGACTGCTCTGCCTTGTCGAATATCTCGCTCTTTTAAAGAGAGCCTGGCATTGGGAGCATCAGGAGCTTCAGGAGCTTCAGTCTTATACTCGCTTCCTGCTGGCGAACGGCCAATCATTTCTGTTTCTACTCCATCGAGATGCGCTTGCCGTTCGATATCAATATAGCCTCGCTCTAGCTGATTCATTTCCTCTTGGGTGCGGCCCTGCTCGGCTGGAGAAATTGGTTGACGTGGTCGGCCAAGGTCCGGATCTCGAACATATGCCCGAACTTCATCTTGAATGACAGGAGATAGAAAGTCACCTTGTATGGTAGACACGCCTCTCGGCGGCTGTGCGGGTATAAGGTCAATGCCAATGACGCGACCATTTGGAGAAGTGCGGTTTACAGCGACCTAGGATCATCAGAGACGAACAGGGTTAGACAGGCATTGCACACAGACTTGGGACCACGACCCTGGCGCAAAGCCCTTGAACCGTGAGTTGATGCTACCATGGTGCAGATTGCACATACGAGATCGACGATGGTTTGGCCGGGCGTGAACAATTTGTGCTTCTCGTTCAGCTGCTGCAATCAGCAAGTGGGTTTTTGTGAAAGATGCAAGGTCATGGTACTTGAAGCAATTTGAAGGCAGCACGGCTTTTCAGCCCTTGAACCCGAGCTTCACGGGCAAAGAAGTCCCTGCCCTGACGGGACTTCCATCTGGTGGAGGACGAAGAGGAGGAGCGGCATTGGCAGCACGACCCCAATAGGAAGCGTGGGGAGAGCATGGCGGAGGAGAGAGCAGCTCGCATGGGCCAAGCAGAGCAAGTGAGGTACAGAAACGAGCTAGCGTGTGCTACGTAAGCGGAGGCTCCAGAGACAGAGGCCCGAGTTATTATCGTCCAGGCCTCGGTCAGTGGACGGGCGCAGACTGCAGAGATGGGACGGCTTGCCCATGCGGCTCGCGAAGGCCCGGGTCCCAGGACGAGGGTGGCACTAGGGCGCGGCACTGCAAGCGGTCGCTGATTCGCTCGCGCTAAGAATTCTCAAGCTCCTTCCGTCCATGTCGAAAACCCTATGACAGTGAAGATGATCCAATGCGCCGCATCCTTCATCGCAACACCTCGCCGCCTCTGCTGACCCCCCCCCCCCACATACGGCTTGCATGGCCCATGCCCTCCCCATGACCTCGCCAGCGCGCTCTACCATCTCCTCGCTTGCCCGATAGCTGTCCGATAGCCGTGCGGCTGCCCCGACGCGACAGCCGCCATTGCAAACATTGCAAACCGTCGTCCATGATGAATTCTGAAAGCGACCAGACGCCGAGCGTATGTCTTCCTGCTTTGCCCTGCTGTCAACCGGCAGAACTGATGCCCCCCTCCCCAGCCTCTCGCACCCGACCTCACAGCCCTCGAGCGCATACGACAGACGTTCGCACAGCCAGTCCTCGCCTCCTTTGTTGCCGGCGGTGTGGCTGGCGCCGTCTCGCGGACCGTCGTCTCGCCGCTCGAACGCCTGAAGATCTTGTTCCAGGTGCAGAGCGTTGGCAGAAATGAGTACCAGATGTCGGTGCCAAAAGCCCTCGCCAAAATGTGGAGAGAGGAGGGCTGGAGAGGCTTCATGGCTGGCAATGGCACCAACTGCATCCGCATAGTCCCCTATTCTGCCGTGCAGTTCAGCGCATACAACGTCTACAAGAAAGTGAGTAATACAGCACCACAACCTCCCATTGGCTAACTCGTCCCAGTTGTTTGAAAGCGAACCCGGGGCCCCCCTGGGCGCTGCTCAGCGGTTAGTCTGTGGTGGACTCGCCGGTATCACTTCTGTTACCTTTACCTACCCGCTCGATATCGTCCGAACACGCTTATCCATCCAATCCGCATCCTTTTCAAGTCTCAAACGAGAGGCTGGCGAGAAGCTGCCAGGCATGTGGACACTCTTAGTCAACATGTACAAAACAGAGGGCGGGCTCCCCGCGCTATATCGCGGTATCATTCCTACTGTCGCCGGTGTAGCGCCCTACGTCGGCCTGAACTTCATGGTTTACGAAATGGCGCGCACACAGTTTACACCTGAAGGCCAGAAAGATCCTTCTGCAATCGGTAAGCTAGGGGCAGGTGCTGTATCCGGAGCAGTAGCGCAGACTGTCACATATCCATTTGATGTCCTGCGGCGAAGATTCCAAGTCAACACCATGAGTGGAATGGGATACCAGTACTCGGGTATCGGTGATGCTGTCCGATCTATCATTCGTACTGAGGGTATCAAGGGTATGTACAAGGGCATTGTCCCAAATCTGCTCAAGGTTGCCCCAAGCATGGCGAGTAGCTGGCTCAGTTTTGAAATGGCAAGAGATATGCTGATGGGCAAATGGAACTCGGGATTCTTATAGAGCTGGGATTATCATCAAGGTTTGGCTATGGTCTGCATATGGAGAGGAAATGCATTCCTCAATGGGCATGCCGTGGCATCTTTCTAACAGCGAAAAGCGGTATGACGCGCCACCAACTCCCTAACACACAAGAAACATCGCTCCAAGAGACGAAGCGACTATTGTATAGCGCATACCATATCCTTTCCTATCGTCAGCATTGCATTGGGATACAGGTCACACTCGGGCTGATCTAGGAAATTCACCTTATACACGGCAAACACAGCGACGGCGTTACAATAGCAAGTCTAACCTCTCTTTGGACACGACATTTACAATACAACATCCTTTCCTATCCAGTATTTGTTAGAGAAAATGAAAACGGCTAACGGGCATGGGCTGGTCCTATATAAAAGGCGAGAGACATGCATGTACCAATATTAGCAAGTGTGTTGACTAAGAATATGAAGAATTTTACACCGGATCCGGAAATCGAACATGTGTGGGGGAAACGTAATATGCCTAGCTAGACACGTGCTAATGCTTTTTTTCGCAAATCTGGTTCTGCGCTGCCTCAACGTTGTAGGCGTGGTGATTGCATGTGGCGTGATACTCAGCTCATCATCACAAGGAAGTAAGCTTATTTGTCCGATTGGATGAATTCATCATGACAATTATTACTTTCATACCGCCCATCACTCATTTGTATTTCTTCCATCACTTCTGTTCTCAATTTCATTTCCTCCTTCACTTCGCCTCAGTCTGTCAAAACGCGCATGGTGCTTTTGATGCATATAAAAATTAGTCACATCAATTGCATCCTGTTTTCAATAAATTCTTGTTGTTTTATTATCGTCATTGTAAATTAGTTACATATATTGACAATTGTTGAGCATTCTCAATCTCCTGCCTGATGCCTATAACTTTTTCTAATAGACAGCAACCAACCTCGAGCACTAAAACGTCCTGTATGTTCATTAACACTAGGGAATGACAGTCCTAAATACTGCGAAAGTTAGGTAAATGAATTTCATGCCAATCTGTCCGTCGCCTTCCACTCCCCAAAGTCTCTTTCCGGCAAATATATTTGATTTGCTTTTAAGCCGCAGCCACCGATACAGTCTCCACCTCGACTTTTGGCAGCGGCGCCGACTTAGCGCTAAGGTCTGTTTGCCGTGCGTTAGGGTTTTTGGTATAGTAATTCGAGATGGCGGATTTAATAGCGTCTTCAGCCAGCATGGAACAATGCACTAAAAACGGTCAGTACAATATTCTCAAAACCTCTCAGCATTTCATATTGAGGATACTTACATTTTACAGGTGGCAGGCACAGCTCCTTCGCAATTTCGGTATTCTTGATCCTCGCCGCATCCTCAAGCGTCATCCCCCTCACCAGCTCAGTCAGATAACTTGAGCTAGCAATCGCGCTTCCGCAGCCAAAAGTCTTGAACTTGACGTCGCTAATGGTGTTGTTGTTAGGATCGACTCGGATCTGGAGCTTCATGACGTCGCCGCAAGCTGGTGCTCCAACCAGTCCGGTGCCGACGTCGGTGTCAGCTTTGGACATGGATCCTACGTTCCGTGGGCGGTTGTAATGGTCAAGCAGTGCTGGGCATGTTAGCCGCGAGTAATACACAAGAGTGCAACGCCATGGACAGTCAAAATATTAAAGTGGATCCGACATGATCGGGTGAGTCGCCACCAAATATTCCGAGCGGTCCAAGGTGTCAGGGCACGACTTATCTTTTTCGTGGTACTGGCGCCGTCCAGCAGCGGCAATTGCAGGAGCTGCTGTGCGGACAGGCGATGCAATGTTCGGTCTGGCGGTTGCTGAAAGTGCTCGGCCGGCCTGCGAGGGCACTGCTGCAACGACTCTCCGGAACATGATGATGGGATGTGTGTGCGACGTATCAACAAGCCTATATATCGCGATGGAGGTGTTTGCTTGAATCAGTATGGTGAGTTGAAGTGGCGTAGGTGGGGTGCACAGGTGGTTGATGGGTGACGGAAGGAAAGCGTTGGTGGTCAAAAGTGATGCTCGGCGACATCATCAATCGCCTCCCGTGCCAAGCTAAAGCTGCAAACCCCACCCCACACCTCGGACAACCGCCCCAGCACCGAATTTATCTCCGACGGAGTCGATGTTCCCCGAATAGATGAGAATATCCGCCATGCATTCATGAGTTTCTAACACTATTCTCTTCCCTGCGCTTGCCCCCACCTTCACCAGCACCATGCTGACCAAACCTTTGCTCCAAGAGTGTAACACACTCCGACAATGCTTTATCCGAGGCAACTCCACATCCGCTATGCTAACCCGAAATGCAAGACCCAGACCGTTACATCTTACAAACGCCTGAAGAAATACACGTAGGCAAACTTCTTCATCTCTTCTACATCGGCGGCCTTGGCTACCTTCTCGTCGTTGAAAAGGACCCAAGACGGTGACTGCTCATCGTCCATTTGCTTGCGAACGAAGGCGACGTAGTGACTGTTGCGAATGAGCATACATGATTCTAAAAATGGAATCAACGCATCACTTACCCAGCGTGGATCGAGCTTCCCTTATGGCAAACAATGGACTGAAGCTGAAAATTGACCGGCAGTTTGTCACTTCCTAGATGCGTTTTCTCTTGCTGCCCAGTAGGTGCCTGTCATAATTAGTTTGAACGTCCTAGGACTTAAATAACAACGTACATCTGAACTGCCGCCCTCATCGAAGTCGCCTTGTGCATCTGGATGGCTGAATAGCCAGTCTACAGCTCGCTCCATGTCACCGCCCGTCTCCTTCAGGGCCTGCCGCGCCTGGGGAGCACTAAAACCCATGGCACCTAGATTCTCAATCTTCTCTGGGTCAATTGCCGATACCGCAACATTACCACTAGATTGACTGCCTGCATTAAAATCGACAGGGTCATCAATATCAGGATCCTCCATGTGTGCAAAGAGCCAGTTAGATGCTAACTCAGCGTCTTGATTTCCAGTCGCATGTAGGGCCTTCTCGCATCTGACTCTAGGGAAGCCCATAGCTTCGAGCATAGACAGGGCACCTTCATTTGGCGCCCACTTCTTCGACGACAATCCAGTGCCTGCATCTTCCGGGAGAAGCTCCTCGCCTTCTGTTAGACCATGGGATTTGTATGCATCAAACGAGAATGGCTCGTCATCGACAATGACAGGGACATCCTGCTTTGTTGGCACCCAGTTGACGAGCTCAAACCGTCTGGCGTTGACAGCTAGCACGGTTGGAAATGTCTTGAACATGCTTTTCTTCAAGAATCCATCCGTGCTACCGCAAGAACTGCATGTAAGCTCCACCATCTCCTCGGCGGTAAAAATGTCGAGGCATTCTTTCAGAGATACAGATTCAAATTCCTCCCCATCCTGCTCCTTGCCTTTGCCAGCACCATCGGTGATCTCCATTTTTGCATCTTTCGGTATCCTGCGAATAGGCACGGGAATGGACATGTTCTCCTGTTCATCTGTCCGGTAGCGAACTCGCTTGCAGCTAATGCATTGTAATCGTTGTTCCATGGCGAAACGGAAAACATCTACTGGATCATTATGAGGTGCAACATGCTGAGAACGTGAGATGAGTTTGAGCATGTGTAGGAGCAACTCGAAGGCATCCTGCTGCCGCATAGTAGAAAATTCTGCATGGCCTCGCCCAATCAAATGTTTCAACATGGCTGGTGCGAGACCTCGTTGGTGTGGGACTTCAGCTGTGTGTTCAGGGACGGACACTTGGCTATCAGGCTTCGAATAGCGACCGGATATCAAACCGTCTGCGACTTTACGAAGCTGTGTTTCAAGGTCTTCAGCCGGGTGTGACGCGCTCGGCGGTGCTTCCTCCGGAAGATAATATCGATCTTTAAACTCTGGTATGGCAAACAGAGCTTGTAAAGTACTGTTGAGATAACAGCTGTTCCCCAAGTTTTTCAGACCGGTGAAGTGTGGTCCAAACAACGGCTTGAGTTCCTTGCCATCTTCAGTGACCATAGCAAAGTCCCAACGCAAATTTTGCTCCACCTGCATCTCCGTGAGGCTTTTTTCCGTCTTAACCCTGTCTTTGATATTAATGCCCCAATGAGCGAGATGGTTCGGCAGCTCGGGATCAACACGCTCCTCGTCACATGCGTAGCAGTAGATATCAGCGGTCCCATCGGCGGTGAGAGATCCTAGCTTTACAGCCACAGGGTGACCACTTGACTTGGTATGCCCCACGCCATGTGAGTTGCCACCACTACCACCGAACTGCTGGCGGCCACAACCAAGGTTACCACAAGTCAGACACAGCCAGAGATTCTCCTTGAGCTCACACTCGGAACAGTGGCCTAGGCTCTGTGATTCAATCTGTCTAGCAGCATCTTGCTCCAGGCAAAGTGTGTGCTCGCAGGCGGTCAAGTCCTGTTCCCAGGCCTTGACTTCTTCCTGCCTCGCAAAAGTATTGGCACTCAGTACAGCCTCCACCAGCTCTGGCAGCTTCCCAGAGGTTTTATCAACCTCATCAACCCCACACTCGTAGCACTTGACCTGTGTAGTTGTGTCATAGCGGTCGGCTTCCGTCTCAGCTGCAATGGCAAGCTTGGTGACCTTTTGCGGAGGTTCGTCGCGTTTCACCTTCTTCCGCGTACGCTTGATATTCAAAACAAGGGGATGATTCGTAGATGATACGTGAAGGAGGGAGTGGTTTCGATCGCTTGTACATCCGCCGTTGAAGCAGAAGAGGCAAACATCGAGGCCAGAGGGGTCGTCCTACCCTCCTTGTTAGATACGTGGTTATTACGAAGCTCTGCTGTGGGCCTCACAATAGAGTCAAAGCACTGTGTGCAATCTTCTCGATACACAGACTGCGTTGGTCCCGGCGCGCGCAGCTCTGCTATATGTAAATACAATTTCAAAGTATCTGGAGGCAAATGCGGGGCACATACCAGGCGCGTTGACGTGCGTACAAGCCATGGCTTGCTACTGTTTATCTGTGGCTCCTACGGTTCTAGTCCTGTCAAAATCACGTGTAAGAAAGTATGAAATGGAGCTGAATGAGCCAGTGTAGAAAGTTTGCGAGAGGTCGGGGGGCACCTGCAGCAATAGGCTACCACAGCTTTGGTGGGGCTAACAAACACTGCGGGCTTACCCTATAGCCTAGGATTACACATCACCACAAAGGCCAATTGTGTCAAAGCCTTCCCACATGCAGTTCTAACAATCAAGCGTACGGGTTTAGATATCATCTGCATCTATTCCTATGATTACAATGCGTGGTTCCTATGGCAAGCTAATGAATGTGCTGATTATTTCCCTTGTTGGCGTGCATTTAGCGACCAGTTCTGCAATGCCGTAAAAAGTACTGGCTGCAATGCAGACTTTTTATTCATGAACCACTTCTTCTGTGTCTTGGCGTACACATCGATTACTCGAGAGTAATTAGCCTTGTCGAGGCCAAGTAGCACTTTTACGACATGCAAGCTGGCACTGCTGCATGCATCAGCATGAATTTTGGCGCCACCACCCATTTCTGCCTCCTCATGAATCCCATCTAATACTTTCCAACCGATTTCCATGTCTTCCAGCCTTGGCAGCGGAGCTTTGTGCTTGTTGCGGGAGTCGAAGAAAGTCTTCAATAGTTTTGATGACTTCTCTGCAAGCTGTTTGTTCGCGTTCGCACGCGTACGGCGGATAATTGGAAGTAGAACACCCAATGTAAGTGGGTTGGAGTATTCACGCTCCAAGTATATTGCAAGCAGATCTAAAACTCTGACTTTAAATTGGACAACGCTCTGCCTGGCATTCTCGCGCTCCTTTTTGTTGCTCGTGGTCTTGCTGCGTTGCTGGAATATTTTGCTGAGGTGGGGATCGAGTGCCATCATCTGCTCGTCATCCATGTCTGATTCTTCCGACGTGTCTTCTGAGGTTTCGCCGACGGCATTTGGTTTTGTAGTTTGCAGCGTCATGGCCAACAAGTTGTTGAACTGAGTTAGCTCAGCGTCATCCTCACTTTCTTCCTCGTCGTTATCGTCACTGCTGCTTGTGTCGTCCGAATCAGAGGTGGATGATGCCGCTTCGTCAGAGTCCTGTTCGTCACTCTCGATCATCTCAACGTCTGAATCGACCCCGGAATCGTCGGTAGATCTGCTCTCGTCGTCATCATTGTCTCTTTGATTAAATAGCTCATTTTGCCCCTCGATATTCTCCTCAGTATCCAGGATATCGGTGAGTGAGCTCAGCCCCTCAGAACTAATCTCGGATGCAAAGATTGATAGCGTTTCTTCCCCAATCTTTCGAAAAAGTGTGCGCGGGTTGCTGAGGAAGGACAGAATGATCTCTACAAACACGTCTGACTCCCCTTCTGCTGAGTTTTTGGATTTCTCAAGTATTGCCTTGTGCGAGGCGTCCAGGTCATCAAGCATCATGACAGCGTCACCTTCTCCATTGTATACTTGTAGGAGAGTCAGTGAGTATAGGAGAATAAACCCTTCAGCTGCTATTTTATTCCCAGTTATAGGTCCCTATTATTCAAATGTCAGTCAAGAAGTTGGACGGATGCACGATGTATGTACCTTTGTAGAGAGGGTGCTTAATGTCTGAGAGGCTTTTTCAATCGTTTTTGCAACCGATTTGTCTGCTTTGAACGCCAGTTCTAATGATTTGGACGATTTGCCCTTGTTTTGTATCATGTCTACCACCATGAGAGCGAAAGTGGAACGTGAGCAGCTATTGAGGCTGAGCAACTTTGTGAGACACGAGGAGAGACGTTCCTGAAAAATTTGCCGGCTCCGCTCATTGAGAGTGGGAAGGGGCACTTTACTTGTTTTCGCGCTTTGGCTAGGGACAAAGTATGCATACTCAACAAGGATTTCTAACATCTTTGAGAGCCAACTGTCTTGTTCGGCAATGTTGCTAACGACTTGCTCGTATCGCTTATAATGCTTCACTGTATTCAAGAGCAGGTCCGCGATAATTTGACGTCGGCTGTCTGCAACTGACTGGTCCTCGCTTTCTGGATGAAGTATCAATGAGTTTAGATGGCGTACGATCTTCTTTAGCACATGATCATCTGCAGCTAGCAGTATTCGTTCGAGTGTTTTGGTCTTCGTAATTTTGTCAAAATCAATGCTTCCATTCTTTGATATGAGAGCAACAAAGATTGTGGATGCAGATTTTGGCTGTTGCTGAACTCTTATTTGTACTGATTGCAAAGCAGCCAATGCTGCAGAGTGTAAAAACCTATCTTCTTTCTTACTTTGATTGATTAGAGTTCGCATCAAGTTTGGACTAAACAGAACTGATATGGTAGCGTCAGGTATAGAGCCAATCATGTTGCTCAGCAGCTTGAAGCCCCATGCTTTACGCTCATGAGACGAAGTTGAAGCGAAAAGATTGTCTGAAGAGGGTTAGTCATGATCATTATCATGGAGATATCTACTCACTGTCTACAGTGTCTAGCCAAAACTGGGGGAATACTGCCTTAGAGGATTCCTGTTTATCGTGAGGACTGCATTCATCCCTTCGTAAAATCTCAGATAAAACTATGTTCCAGACGAACGTGGGATTGGGGCTCGCTGCAGCTGTCTTTACGGCGTCACCAAGTCCATCATCAAGCGTATCCTGATAGTTCTCCTTCATGATTTTTGCTAAGCGAGCACGTTCTTGCTTTGACAGGGGATCTTTGCCGTGCCAGATGCCATCTGGTAGCTCTGTTTGGTAGCTCTCCTGCACGGTCAGCCAAATAGCTACTCCTTCGGGTGTGGAGACGAGTTTGAATGTGCTAAGGCGGCCTATCATTGCCTTTGCACACTCTTGGTAACGTGCTTGGCCTCGCAAGCTCTTCACGGCTTCCACGAGCACCATACCGCATTCTTCGCGTAGCCATGGTATGTCGCGTGCCATTCCATAAATATGATCCAGAAGCAAGTTCCAGCAGTTCAGAGATGGTTCTGGCTCAATAACTATTGAAGACTGCAACATAGCTTTGAAGCCGAATAACCTCCCGATGAGATGGTCCCGCCGTTCCTTGAAATTATGAGAAAAACTGGCCTCCTGATTATGTTCAAAAGCACTTACACGTCCAGGTACATTTCCCTCAACCTTCGTTTTCTCTTCCACTAGTGCTATGACTGAGGCTATGTCGAGGTCGAAGTCCTTGATCAATGCTCTTTTGGGGCCAAAGGTTTCTCGCAGAAGCTCGGTAAGGGTCAGAGAGAAGCCAACTCGAGCTGCCTTACGTTGGCTGCACAGGCCTTTAATAAGGCGTGACAATACATTTCCGACATCTTTAGCGGCTGGTTGGTTATCTGGCGAGAATTTTACAATGAGTTGTTTTGCAGCTGCAAATCGAACAATATCCGATTCGGCAGCTAGATCCTCATAAAGCTTCGAGAGCTTCAATTGCTCGTCGTTAGTTTGTCTGCGACGCTTCACCGGCACCTCATCCCCTTTATAATCTTGAGCAATATCGCGATCTCTCTTTCGCGACTTGTTCGCCATCATTGGTAATATTCTTGAGATGGGCGTTGTTGCACATCGAAGGCAATGAGTGCACAAAGCATCAGTAAAATTTTGACACTAGACTATATTCAGGTTAGAGGGTAATCTTTTTTCCGCTCCGTAGATAACCTTGCTCTCACCTACCACCTGTGTCTGGACTACCTGGGTACAGTGAACGGCATATGAACGAGTTTTCACATTTATATCAGCACTAAAAAGGGTTAAAGTATAGTTCTCCAAACGTGTTAAAACGAATTTTGGCAACTATGCGGCTATTATCTGAGATGTGCGCTCTAGATAGGTTGGGTTGTCCAGTCAACAATAGTTATAGCACTGTTTCCAATCTCGTGACAAAGATTATGCCGGTCAATTCTACCCAGCAGAATTGGTCGATTTTCCGAGACCTTTGTCTAAATCAACATAGGACACAATGGCTGCCCATAAGCCTGCAATTTCGCATATGGTAGCTCAAACTTCTCACAATCCTTCTTTGTCTGCTGAGGAACTCGGAATGATACAACCGCTTGCTCACATGAAATGTAATCCCCAAACAACCTCTTCAGATATTAGTGAGTGTTTTGGGCCTATGTTAACGTGGGTGGCGGACGGCACGCGGCCTGATTAGCACAATCCCTCAAACCCATGTTCGGTGATGCGATAAGCTGAAAGGTAAGCCGCTGAGGTCCACTCTTACCTGTTCCGCAACACGGCAGAGAGCCTAGCTACTTCGAAAGAAGTTGACAATATTTGACTAGCTGACTGGATTGTCTTTGAGTGAACGAGTCGAACTCCGACTGAGAGTATGATGCAGCGCTTACGTTATTTTAGTAGGATTTGTGCGACGCAACTGATAGCGTTGCTAAGTAGATTGGTGCGCTGTGCCATCTTTGTTATTTGTTTTGAAGGGCGGGTGGTAGCTGTTGTAGTTCTTCACTGACCACCCACTAAACTGTTGACAGCGAGAAGGATTATGTGCATGCACAATAGGTAGGTAGGCAAGTACGTAGGTCTCAACGCTGTGGGCTGGTAAAACCCTCGAGGCTAAATGCTCCGTCCAGGGTCTTGAAACGCAAGGCTTTTGAGCAAGTCCGGGGTAGCATCGGCTCATGCATAATGTGAAGTCGCGGGGCTGCGCGTGTCGTTTGTTTGTGTGTCGCACGCAAAGTCGGTCGTCCCAGCAGCACGCGACATTTAAAGGGCCTATTTCTAAGCGCGGTTTTTGGCCTCTTAGGCCTGCGGATAGGAGGGGTCACCGGTCCATGGTGGGGTCCAAACATAGGATGCCGTTTGTGAAGGCTTTGTGCACGCTGGTTCGCTGACTGCTCATATGTAGGTCGTGTTCTCGAACGACTAGGGACTACCGAGGTCTTTTTGGGGCGAGCTGAAGTTGGGAATGGTTGTTTTGCTCACGACGTCAGTAGACACGAAGCTGTGATGACAGATTTGTAGCAAACAGGGCTCTCAATATAGGAAACCTGGAAGCTTTAGATGTGAAGCATTATTGACTATGACGTCTGAACTGCGTGCGATCGAGATTTTGCAGCCTCATGTCGATTACGAACAGCAGGCTAGGCGACTAAGGAGCAAGGCGATTCCGGTTTTACACTGCCATAAGTGGTATAAGGCTGTGGGATTAGTGGGCGAACGGGCCGTGTGCAGCTCTTAGAGGCGCCTGCAAGGTCGGCCTTACTGCACGAATTCGAGGGCGAGTATCTTTGGGCCAGCCAATGGGACGGGGCGGCAGGCCATGTTGCTTCAGGATTCAAGACGGAGGCCAATTGCAACGCGCAGCCACGTTTGTACATGTGGGCGCCAAGTGGATGCTACGCTGAGATGACGAAAGACGTGGTGAGTTGACACCGGGCTGTCCGTGTGCTCGGCGTGTAGAAGCAGCAAATGGGCTCAGTGCTGGATGGCCATGCTCGGTATCCCTGGGAGACGGCTTTGTGCGCGAGTTTGAGCGTCGCGTGAACTGGTCGTTTCATGCATAGGTGCAAGCAGGATGCCTGCAGAAACGAGATCCGTGCCCACTGCCTCAGCAACGGGCAGGGCTGGCAGAGGCAGGCCGCAGCCCTGGACGCGCCGTGCGGAAAATGGCGATAGCATGGGCTCATGCATGGGAGCAGCTCCGCTCGGTGAAGCAGGCGGCGTCTGACACAGATTGTTGAAGTTGTTGTGCAGTGCCCATGTGCCTCGACTCTGGAGACGGCGCGCAGACGAGCTGCGAACACTTGCTGAAGGAGCATGCGGCCTGCAGGTACTGGCTGCGCGCGAGACGGCGATTTGGCGGGCACTGCAGCATCAATAAGAGACGCCGGATCGCCACCTAGCTTGCATTAGAGTGTAGAAAGCAGCAAACTGCCCCATCTTTCGTCCCGCGTGCTTCGCATATGTTGGCAGGGCATAATATTGCACTTGCACGGTATTGGCGCGTGTGCAGGCGCCTAGCCGTGTCATTAACCTGTGTGCTCGCGCGCTCAGGCCTCTGCTAACCTCAACTCGTCGTCTGCAGCTTCGGCGCCCTGGCAACAGTGGGCTCGGCATCTTCAAATCCAGTTGTATGACCTACCCGGCCCTGCTCTCTCCTTCCTACCCTTCTCGCACCCAAGAAGGCCTGTATCCTCTCTTAACCAGACTGGAGGCACTGGACGTTGGTCGTTCTGCTTGGAAGATAATTGATCTAGGGCTCCTGCTTCCCACTTTCACTATCCGACCCCAATCCGACCACGCCTGTGTACTCTCATGTCGCCATTGACACGGTAAACCGATCCCTCCCACCGGCCTGCCTGTCCCTCGCCCTGCTTGTCCTACGAGCCTCCTGCTTGCGAGCATCTAAAGATTGGAATTGGTTTTCTTGTCTCTGTGTATGCTTACCTGCACCTGCACTACCCGCAAACGCTCGCTATACCATCACCCACGTTACCCGGCAAACACCCACCCCCACCGCAACCATGGAAATGTCCTCGCCCCTCGCTGCCATGCGTCCGCCGCCAATTCCTGGTCCATGGGGCTATCGTCGCGATCTACCCTCCAAACCATTGTTTAGAGCACACAGTCTGGGACCCAAGAACTTCAACTTCAGGGACTTGAGCATGAAGAAACCAAGCATGGACTACTTTGCCCTGCAGCCCATGCGAGGTTCCTCCCCCACTGCAAGCCTGGCTGCTGACATGTCGTCCAACTTACACGTCGACCAGAGGTATGCTCTCCCTTGCATAGGAGCCCCCAGTTCCGACCGCTAACGTCTTTGTCGTAGCCCTCAACTTGCGACCCCCCGCCGGTCACTCTTTACTTCCGATCTATTTCAGCAGCTCGACACAAGGGGTAAGCAGCTGTCTGGAACGCACATGTACAATGAATCCTAACCATGTGCTCAGTCGCAGCAGGCGCCACCACACCACCAGTCAGATGGGAAGGCGTAACAACTCCACCGATTCCCTCTTCCTCACCCTGCTTCGTCCCTGACTCCATGGACATCTCGCCTCTGCCCCACAAAGCTCCATTCAGCTTCCTCAACGACCGTTCCGTCCCACTGCTGTCCCCATCACCAGAGCCTAGTTTGACCACGGATGACGATATGGTTTCGCCTTGCGACCTGCCCACCCCCCCACAATTCTCCACGGCTATGCTCGAGGTTCCTCGACCTGTGTCTGCTGTCGAGTAAGTCTCTCCATCAACACCCTGTTTTCCCCCTACTGACCCTCCTCAGACGCAGAAAGTCTATCCTTCTTAGGCCGTCCCTGTCTCGCACGAAGAACTACTCTACTAACACAATATCCTTCAAGGCACAGGAGAGTAGTCCCTTGCCGGCATTCAAGTTTGGAGCAGGGAGTGATGGCTTTTCCAATACCTCAGCGCTGACTCTGGACGAGTGCTTCGCTGCTTCTCCACCCCAGGAACAACGCCGCCCAGGCTCCAACGGCTCGCTCTTCGCATCAAAACCGAAGCCTTTCAGCCTCAACCCTAGTACCTTGTCTCGTGCAGATGGGTCGCCGCTCGCCGCTATTCGTAAGCCGGCTGGCCCTCCTTCTCGACCAAGGAGTAAGTTTCGGCGATCTCTGAGTATGTTTGAGCATCCTGGTGACGTAATGAATGCCAAACAAGACCAAGAGAGCTACCAATCCAGCGGCCTACAATCAGTAATGGATGTAGATGATTCGCCCGCACTCAAGCTTCCTCACTTCACCACAGCCGAACCTGAGGATTTACCTCGTATCACCCCATCTACCTTTGTCGAGGTTCTTGATGGTATGTATGATCACTATTACGATAACAAGGTTATCATCGATTGTCGGTTCGAATACGAGTACAAAGGTGGGCACATTGAAGGCGCTCTGAACTTCTGCGACAAAGAAAAGCTTGCCCAACGTCTATTCCAAGCTCCATCAACCTCCAAGACACTACTAATCCTTCACTGTGAATATTCCGCTCACCGTGCACCTCTCATGTAAGCATTGCATCTTCACATGGTCGTATTGTTAAACTAACGCTTCGTAGGGCGAAATTTGTTCGATCTCAAGACCGTAAGGAGAATGCTCATCGCTACCCTCTCCTGTCATTTCCTGAAGTGTACATTCTACATGGAGGCTACAGCTCCTTCTACCACAAACATGCAACTCGATGCTTCCCCCAAAACTATCTACCAATGGACGCGAAAGAGCATGTACAGTCATGCGAGCGTGGACTCAATAAACTGCGACAACGCACTAAACTCAATCGTGCACAAACCTTTGCTTTTGGTCAACAATCCTGTCAAATGGAAGACAGCCCCACAGCTGCTGGCCGATCCAAAAGCGGAGGCATCTTCATGCTAGGCGATGATTCAATCAATGCCGGACGAATAGGCGCTTCTCGTCGCATGGCCTCATATTGAGTCTACGCGTTGGCCGACGATTTCTTCACGATACCTACTAACTTTACGGCGGCTGGATTCACGGCGTTATCATGACAGCTGCACTGGAATTCCACTGCATTGGCGTTCTCAGCATTTCTCCGTTTCTACACAAGGCGTTCGAGTAACCTTTGTGCATCTTCTTGAATCTCTTAGGTTGAGAAAAACTCAACCCAACTTCAGGCAGCCCAACATCTGGGTTGCAGCAGTTTACTCTAACCTATCTTTGTTTACATTCTATACCCAATGCCACGGTGCTCCCAGCACGGTCATGCTTACAGCTGCTCGAACGGGCTTGCTGGATATCCATTTATTTAGCATGCCGTCGCAGCACCATATCGCTGCCTTGCAAGCTTTATTTTCCTTTGTCATCATCCCCAATCGGATCATTCCATTGCCCTTCGGAGCTGGAATAATGCTCTCCCATATTCTCGGGACAATCTAGGAATCATCACGACACCACATACAACTGAGGCCTACGTGCCTTCCTCTGTCACCAACTATCAGACATCCTCTGCCTCAGGATTCACAGCCTCAACTGGCATCCATCCTCCTACAAACAGATTGATATCTTCGCCATCAGTCAGCTCACTCTTCTCCCTTGCATTATGTACAGGGCTGCTTCCATCTGGGGCTTCTGCTTCTGTTCGATTGTACCTATTCACTTCTCACTTATATTCTCTGCGGGCCAGGGCGCGTGCGAAAGGTGAAAATTAGGTACTAAGGATGGAGTCGTGGGCCTGTATGTAGATTTGAGGAGGTAATTGACGTGTACTCGTCGTAATATCACTGGAAAGGCTTGAAGCGTTCTGTCTTGGTGCCTCAAAAATAAAAAGAATACTTCATAAAATGTGCCTACTTGCAGCCTAAGGTGCCTGCCGTTACTGAAACGCGAACATCTTAGATGACTGACAATACTGCAATTGCTTTGGAGCCACCTCTCACTGGTAACTTACGCTGTTCATTGAGTGCTAGCTCGTCATTCGTTCCTTTCTACCTGTTTCAGCTATTTTCAGTTGATAGAATCCGGTCTACAGTCATAAAAGTATCACGTGGTTAGTAGTATACGCTGAATACATAAACTTGCAAGGCTCGTGGGGATGTGTTCTCTTGAAACATAATTACGACTCGCGACAATGGCGCGCTGGTTAGGCCCCGCACATCCCACCAACCCCGAACCATCGCGTGAACTTGACAATCGTTTGCCTTCACCGGTGAAACTTCTTTCGTGCAACTCGCATTCGCTGAATCATTCTAGCTTTAACTCTGACCTATCATTTCAAGCTTATTCTATTCTCTGACAACCGCCGCTTCCTCAATCGTCACACAATGGACATTGATGATCTCCTTGCGGAGGTTGCAACAGAATCGACGCCCCAAGAAACACGCGATCTACAACAACTGACGCGTTGCTGGGTCGCCGAGCGCGTTGCGCCGGAAATCTTGCCATGGCCAAGCGACTTGATGGAGCGGGTGCTTGATAGAATAAGCAGACAGGTAAGTTGGGAATTTGTAAAGAAACACCAGATGCTAATGATGCAGCCAGATTGAATTGGTCGAAGACCAAACGGGCGACATGGACCCGAAGACGAATTTCAAACTGATCATCATCCAAACAGAGCTTGAGAGATTTAAGTTTCTTGTGAGAAGCTTCCTGAGAGCAAGAATTAAAAAGGTACACTTTTTTGAAATTCTGGCTGTATTAGCTCACTAAAACATCTTCCAGATTGATCTGCACCCTCTTCACATCCAAGCAATGTATACTGCCTCACTTGATGAGTCGCAGCCATTACTTTCTCCATCAGAATACCAATACCTTACTTCGCACCAGTCGCTTCTCTCAGCACATTACTCGTCCTCATTCCTCGGTCAGTTTCCTGCTTCCTTACAACGATTAGATGATACAACGGGTGGCATCAGCATGATAGATAAGCCAGACGAGGACAAGGCTGTCTTCGTGCGAGCGCTACGAGGTATAGGAGAGATTTTCGTTGAAGGCACCGATAAACGATTCGAGGTGAAGAGAGGCGATGTGTGGGTTGTCCGATGGAGTGCAATCAAAAAGTGGGCCGTAGGCACAGGCACAGGTGATGTGGAATTGATATGAAATCCATATCGGTCATAAAGGCCTATCGACTTGCATTTAAGAGGCTGAGCTTGTTTCGACTCAGAAAGGAAAGAAAGTAAAAGAGAGTGAAGCACAAAAAGAAATGGTTCCATGCTACTAATGGCCATACATCAAGTGAAGCAGGTGTTCTCAGCATCAACGCTGAGTCTTTCTGTAAAAAGCACTGATACACAGTTGAACAACATCCACGGTCGCTAGATGCTGGCATGGGTCAGGTCAGCTATTCACTAAGAGGTCGCATTCAGATTTGATATACCGACTGTCATGTCCCTGAATAATGTCGCTTTTTTAATTTGCTGCTGGTCTTTTTATCTCCCGAGACGCAGTCTGTCATCACGCGGCAATTGCATTATGCGATGAGCCGGGGCAAGTTCCACAGTGATCACGACAGAACCAGATTCGGAGTGTATCCTATGCCGGCAATTGCGATCCTGTACGGTAATTCGAGAATTACGATGTCCCGGAACACTTAATTAAATCACAGCATAACTATCAATATTTGAGATCCCTGTAAAAAGGATAATCGGATATCTTCAGCGCCAAATAGTGAACTGGCTATCTACAAGATGAAAAATACACACATAGCACAGTCGGGATCAAAGTGCTACAAGTTGGATCGCAACTTTAGTTGGTTCGGAGCTCAAAATCGCAATGTTTCTTTTTTCGTGCCTCTTTGTCCTGTTCTTCACTTTGTCCCAGATCAGCTCGGCGCTTCGAATCGCGACAGCTTTACAATGGATCGAACATACTCCACAACCGTATGCCATCAAAAACTTCTATAAGGGGAAGTCTGTGGCTACCTTGACGTCTGGTGGCGTGGCAAACCTCGCGTCTGACGCTACGGGCTTCGACCTGGCCGCGAATGCGGAAACACAAGGACTCAAGCAGTTTGCGAACCACCGCAACATACGACTCATCTACATAATCTGTGAAGTTGCATACCGTATCGTTGCCGATAAGCGCCGGGGCGTTACCAAACTATCCGACCTAAAGGGCAAGAAGATTGGCCTATTTAGCAGTTCAAGCTCTGAGGTTTTCATACATAACATGCTGACAAGCGTTGGTGTGCAAGATAACGAATATACGCCTGTGACCAGTGGGAAAGTGTGCATGAAGACTCCATGTAGTCAAGACACTATGCCAGCGCAATTGGTGGCTGGCGCTACCGATGCGTTTGGCGTGTGGGAAACGTCCGTTGAGCTCGGGGCTCAGGCACTTGGCTCCAATGCCATTTTATTCCAGAATGCTACTCTCTATCGTGAGGTATACGCCCTTTACTCGACCACGGATGCTCTCAACAACTCTACTAGACGTAAAGATATCGTTGAGTTTGTGCGGGCGTTAAATAAAACACTCGATATCTTTGCCAATGAGCCCCAAAAAAATGGAGTATACGACTTTGTTGCGAAGGGAGTTGGTGTCGAGGAACGAGTTGTGGAGAGGGTTTGGACAGACCACAAGTGGAGTGGAAGGTGGGATGAAGGCCTGATCAACTTTCTCGTTGAAGAAGACACTTATCTCGCGCGAAAAGATAAGCGGAACGCGACACCAAGAAAGGAGTTGGAGAAATTTTTAGACACCAGTGTCATTGACGAACTTTAATGCCGGCTTTGTCGGTATTGTGTTGGGCGCAGAAATGCTTGGATGGATGTGTTGTCACTGAATTTTGTTTAACAAGCTATCACCCGATATAAGAACCCAATGAATCCGCTTTACGCCATGGAATGCATTCTGAGACACACCCTGACAAACAACGACCTAGAAGAAAAAAAACCATGAAAAGGAATATCTCAGTGGCCTTGAATCCAGCCTAACATCTGGCCGAATGCTTGCGTTTGTGACTGCTTGATCTTGGGATCGTCGTAGTCTCCTAGCACAGCGAAGCCGTGTGGTACACCCGGGAAGACCTGAATTTCGTGCTCAATCTTATTGGCCTCCATCGCTCGCCGTCCAGGGGTTAGCACCTCATCTTCTGGAAATAATGGGTCGTCCTTGACGGCAGCAATATACACCGGGGCCTTGACAGCTTCGAGATCCTCCTTCGTTACCATTGTCCCATGCGCAACTGCACCCGCCTTGAGAACGGGCTCCTTCTTGACAGTCCCTTGCTCTTCGTCTTTTGGTTGTGTCTGTACTGTAGCGGGATCTTCATTATCTCCCGCTAGTATCAAGATGTACTTTGCACCAAAGCAGTATCCAACGCCGTATATTCCACCTCCACTCGCTACGGCATCAGCAAATTCCTCCTTGACTCCCTCGACAACCTTGTGTAGCAATGGCAACACTGTCTCTGGAGTGTGCCTCGCAAGCCACATATCAATCATAAAGCTCTTGATTCCTTCGGCAGTCTTCAACTTGAGAGTGTCAAGCCATGACGTGTCTTGTTGCACTTCAGCCATCTCAACAGTATTGGGCGCCGGATCATTGTTGAACTGGTCCGGCACGACGACAATATAGCCTTCAGCGGCATATTTGTCAGCCTGAAGCTGATTGTTGGCCGACTTGTAGCCCGTACCGCCGGTGAGGAGTAGAAGGAGTTTGGAGGGCGAGTGCGGGTAGTCGGCGGGTTTGGTAATATAGCAGTCTATGCCACCAAGCTGAGCCAGGTCACCGGTTGGCTTTTCGCCTGAGGGGGTTGGGCGGTCAGTCGTACAGTGTTCCTGTACAGCAAATCAATCAGTATGCATGCAAGACTACATGGTGTTTCTATGCTGACTTACACCCATACTTGGTCCTTCTTGCGCACGGGTGTCACCAGGGAAAACACTCTGCTCCACGGCGGGATCGGCAGGTTTCTCCTGTGCATCGCTCTCTGGTGCTCGCGTCGCGGTATCGTGGTCTGCCATGATCTTTTGATTGTTTATTGCTGTGTATGCTTCGTAGATCGTTGGGTCAATGTGAGTGGTGAATGGCTACCCAGCTGCCATCAATTGAGGGTCCAAGCCTATTACGTATGGCTGCTGCGAATGCGGGGCAAAATGCGTCACGTGCAGGACGCGTCCAACGCGTCTTGCAGGTGTCAACCTCCTCTCTGCACTTGGCAACACCGCCATCTTTTGCCCCCCCAATCCTTCAACAACGACAACACCAACTCGACATGGCAGAGCAGGCTATCACCCAAGGCGCCATTAGGTAAAGAGGTTGATCTTCTCTCTGCGAGCTTACACTGACCTCGAGTAGGAGCATTTTTGAGCCCAATGGCTTTATCGAGCACCCCGTATTACAATGCGTGCAGATCAAGACAATGGAACCCAAAATGGGGGATGGAAACCCGGTGCAGCGCTTTCGTGTTGTGCTGAGCGACATTCGTAATTTCATCCAGACCATGATTGCAACTAGTATGTCGTCTCTAGGCAGATGAGTGATGATGTTAATCGCATGCAGCCGCAAATGAGGTTGTTACATCTGGGCAGCTGAAGAAGGGCTCCATCGTCCGCCTTCTGAAGTACAACCCCCAGCAAGTCAAGGATAAGAAGTAGGTGAGACGTAGCATCAACACCCAGTCGGGATACTAACTGGCAAAAGCATTCTCATCATCATGGAACTAGAAGTCCTTGCACAGTACGGCGAGTCGGACAAAATTGGACAGCCAGAGGCGCTTGACATCAAGTCTGACCCTCAACCTGCCGCCATCACGGGAAACAACTTCTATGGGTCAAAACCAGCACCAGCACCAGCACCCGCGCCCCAACCTCAACGTAATCTCCCCGTTCATCAGAGCAACCCCGCGACATCGTCACATCCGCACATGTATCCAATTGAGGGCTTGTCTCCCTACCTACACAAATGGACTATTCGTGCGAGATGTACAAACAAAGGAGACATGAAGGAGTGGCACAATCAGAAGGGCACCGGAAAGCTTTTCAGTGTAAATCTGCTCGACGATACCGGTGAGATCCGGGCCACTGCCTTCAACGATGCTGCGGAACGCCTTTATCCAGTCTTTGAAGTAGGCACGGTCTACTACGTCTCTTCACCATGCAGAGTCACGCTGGCAAAGAAGCAGTTCTCAAACCTGCCCAATGATTACGAGTTACAATTTGAGCGTGACACTGAGGTTGAGAAAGCAGAAGACCAAGATAATAAACCTCAGATACGTTTCAATTTCACGAAGATCGGTGACCTCAATACGGTTGAGAAGGACACTACGATCGATGCTGTAGGCGTCTTGAAAGAGGTGTCTGAGGTTACCACGATAACGTCGAAAAACACAAACAAAGACTTCAGCAAGCGGGAATTAACCTTGGCAGATGACAGTCAAACATCAGTACGACTCACAATCTGGGGCAAGACTGCAGAAACCTTTGATGCTCAAATCGAATCTATCATCGCATTCAAGGGTGTCAAGGTGTCTGACTTTGGTGGACGAAGCCTTAGTTTGTTGAGCTCAGGCTCCATGATGGTTGATCCCGACATTGATGAAGCACACAAGTTGCGAGGATGGTTCAATGCTGCCGGTCAGAATGCCACTTTCTCTACGCATGATAATATGGGCATGGGCGCTGGTGGTGGGAAGACTGAAACCAAGCTCATCTCTCAGGTGATGGAAGAAGAAGCTTATCTTCAAGAGACACCCACATACATGGGATTCAGAGCTTCTGTCACCTTTGTCAGGCACAACGGTTCATCTCCCGTCGCTTACCCAGCTTGCTCGACACCAGGGTGCAACAAGAAGGTAATCCCAGAGGAAAAGGACTCATATTGGTGTGAGAAGTGCCAGACCAGTTACCCAGAACCCAACTATCGTTACGTTCTGCATGTAAACGTTGCAGACCATACAGGTTCAATCTGGCTAAGCTGCTTCGATGAGGCTGGACAAATGATTGTCGGTATGTCCGCTAATGAACTAATGAAGATTCAAACGGAGGATGGGGAGAATGGCACAAAAAACTTTGAAAATGTCATGCGCGATGCAACTTGCAAGACGTTCAATTTCAGAATCCGAGCGAAGATGGAGGTGTACCAAGGAGAGCAAAAGTATGTTTTTACAACAGGTTGTTTGGGGCACTGCTGACTCTTGAAGACCCCGGTACCAAGTCATGAACTTGAATCCGCTCAATTATGCCCAGGAAGCGAATAAGCTCGCTCAGTTGATCAAAAAATATGACATGAATGAGGATTCCTTGTTTGTGAGTTGAGGCACCCCGTCAAAGTATGGTCGGTATCCTTGATGCTGAAAGATCGTGTGGGTGGCTTTAGTTGAGAGCGTTGGCCTTCAGTTGTCGGCGTGAAATATGAAGCGGTACATAGAAAGGATAATGTCCTCCGCATCCAATACAATTTCACCATGAACTATCGGTCCTTCGATGTATGGGTTATACCCCGCCACGGCTGCCAGAGCTGCGATTGAAATCAAGCTACCCCGCCCACGTCATTACCAATCGTTTTTGTTTATATTTAAGATGCCTCGGGAAAGCAAAAAGAACCTCAACGTGATATCAATCCGCCTTTTCTGTATCCAACCGCGCAAGCCTATGAACATCTACAATTCATCCAGCTGGGTCACCAAAGTTGGATTGTTACAACATGGGTGATGCGATGCGTGCAGTAGGTTCGTTCAAGTATCAATCCTTCTATCATACTATCTCTAATCTACTGAAGATATAAAAAATGGCAAAGGACCAATCGAAGCACTCAGCATCACGAACGTTCCTAAGCCGAAGCCCACTGCCTCACAAGCCCTCGTCAAGATCAAGGCATTTGGGCTAAACCGTATGGACTTGCTACAGCGCGAGGGACATTATCCTGTGCCACCTGGAGCTTCTGAAATACTGGGCG
This sequence comes from Ophiosphaerella korrae, assembly GCA_028456385.1. Classification (NCBI taxonomy): domain Eukaryota; kingdom Fungi; phylum Ascomycota; class Dothideomycetes; order Pleosporales; family Phaeosphaeriaceae; genus Ophiosphaerella; species Ophiosphaerella korrae. The sequence continues at coordinate 241,776 of JALNQF010000015.1, forward strand.
TTGAGTTTTCTGGCACCATTGTAGAGCTAGGTGCAGACGGTGGTGGGAAAGAAGGCTTCAACGTTGGAGACGAGGTATTTGGGTTAGCATACGGCGGCGCATACGCGGAGTACATCGCGGTATCTACACATATGCTGGTTCGCAAACCAAACGAATTGACATGGGAGCAATGTGCTGGGATCCCTGAGGTATGTTCTGGCATCATTACTCTCTATCGGCCTCTCTAGAGTTAACATCATTGCTCTAGACCTGGATAACAGCTACCCAAGCAATGTATCTAGTCGGCAATTTCACGGCTGGGAAGACCATTCTCTGGCATGCCGCCGCATCATCAGTCTCAATCTCCGGTATTCAACTCTCTCGCGCCGACTCTGCTGCCGCAGTCTACGCAACGGCACGCCAGGACGCAAAGTGCGAATTCGCAGTAAAAGAACTTGGTGCAAATGCTGCCTTCAATACCACTAGCCAAAACTGGGTCGAGGAAGTCATGAAGGCAACAGACAACAAAGGTGTCGATATTATTATCGATTTCATGGGTGCATCGTACTTTCAACAGAACCTAGACGCCATTGCAAAGGATGGTGTGATTGTTAATCTAGGCTTCTTGGGGGGCACAAAGCTACCAGAGGGTATAGACCTTAGTGCATTCATCCGCAAGCGATGCACTTTTGTCGGAAGCAGTTTGCGGAGTAGAGACGAAGAGTATCAGGGTAAGTTGAGAGATCAGCTTGTAGAGCATGCGCTTCCACGGTTCAAAGATGACAGATTCAAGCTGTTTGTGGATAAGGTGTTGCCTTGGGAGCAAATACAGGATGCACACCGGCTGTTGGAAGAGAACAAGACAAAGGGAAAGGTCATATGTACGATATCATAGCCGATACCAACGCCGCTGGGACTAAAGTGGGATCACACTTGCGAAAACAGATCCCGTTTATAGCGGCGTGACAGCATAATAGCTGTTTAAAAATCCAAAACGCAACCCACCGACATTGGTCCCTTGTCGTCGATAATGCGTTGAAGTATTGTTGAAGGGCTGCTTTGTACGTCTCTGATAGGAAATTTCAACATCGTCATGTAGCTTGCGCTCAATTATATCCCGAGTATCTGTCACGACAAGTCTGAAATAAGTATGTTCTTTGTTGCAGCATATAAGTTTTGAATCATGAAAAAAAAAAGAACACACCTAAAGCTTCAATTTAGGAGTGCTAGCCCACGTCACCGCACCAAATTGCCCAGAACAAAACAACGCCTCAACACGACGACGACGACGCTGGGTATGTCGCTGATGGCAGCAAAAAGAACGACGTGGGCAGGACTCGAACCTGCGCTCCCGAAGGAACAAGATATCTATTCTAGTCTTGCGCGATAACCACTCCGCCACCACGCCCGAGGGTGAATGGATCGAATAACGACCAATCGATGGACGATTTTGGAATTACCTGAGATATGTGTACTACCCAGGCATGAACTAAGCAATAGCAAGGATTCGGAACGATCCGAGATGCTGTTGGACAGTAGAGTTGTGACAAGCATATGGATCATGCAGAGCGGTGTGGGCTTAGTGGTTCGCTTGGGTAGTAGGGGCGGGGGACCCGGGCACTGGACTCGCCCCTCTTTTCGAGAAAAGAATTTATATTTGGTGGCAGAAAATTGGAATTGATTTGCTCCGGAATGAAAAAGTTCACAAGGGGTTCCGGCTTTCATTTGTGCCCGCATTGACGCAAGAGGAAAGAATCACTTCTCGCAGGCCAGGGCGCTTGACTATGCCAAGTTGCGACTTGGATATACGGCCAAAGCATTATGACTACATTAAAGTTGAGTACCGAATTATACAAGTAGGCAAGGGTGTCTTACAGCATTCCGCAATTCAATCAACCAGCCACTCATGTTCATTCTCCAACAGCTCGGACGTTGCTGAGATGAACCACTTGTCCCGAACCTGTAGTTCCACCTTCTTTCTTCCACCCCTGCACCTCGTCGCTGTTCCTGCTTTTGATCACCTCCCATGGCGGCGGAAAGGCGTTATTAACACCTCCCGGCTTGTTTGCGCCCTGTACAGCCACCTTCATCGACTTCTGACTGATGTACCCGTTTAGGAAACCTTGCGTGATTAGGCTACCACATATACACTCCATCTCCAGAAGGTCAACCTCGTGGTTGTATGGCTCAAGGCTCTCTACACCAGCAAAGTCTGGATCAATGTACGTTGACTTCGTCGTGGACTCGTGGTCGAAGAACAGGTGACCGAAATTGCGCCTACCAGGTCCTTGGTCTTGTGCGGCCATGGCGGGATTCTTGATCTTTGCGCGCCGCTCAAAGAAGAGGAACGCATGCAGTAAAGCGTTTAGGTCGAGTGACGAGGCCTTTTGTTCTGCTTTACCTTCGGTGTTCTGCACGGCTCCGAGCCCTTGTTGCCCGGCTAAGAGGAAGACTTTCCGAGCCAACGACCGCCAGACCAAAGCTTCACAGTAGTTGCCGATTTGATAAAAGATGCGATAATGAAGTAGAAATTCGGAGCTCTGATGTGTGAGATCAAGGTTTGTGATTCTGCGGAATGCTTCGAGGTCGCCTTTGCGAATGGCTTGGGTGAGTGGCACGAAGGCTTCGCGGAAGCCGCGTGCTTCTTGCAGCTGATATATATTTTCAGTAGGGAAGCGACCTAGGATCAAGTTAGATGCAACAAGATATACCAAAATTAGGCGACGTTGCTTGAAGCACTGAGGGTGGGTATAACAGTGTTCCCAGGCCTCTTGCAGGACGAGCTGGGCTGAGTAGAAATTGGTGTTGGCGAACTGATAACGGCCGAGATAATATAGAAATGTTACGCGTTCGGACGCAGGGTAAATATGAAGGGGTGGTGATGAGTTCATGATATTCCTGAAAACTGTCTCGCAACTTTCTGGCTTGTCTGCCTGTAGGAGAATGCGTAGACAGATATTCGCCATTTTGTATATTCCTATCTTTTTCCCGTCTGGCTTTCCGTCTTTTATACCTCCGGGCACAGTATTGCGGTCATTCAGACAGGTGATGAAAGCTTGACGAACAACGTTGGCAGCCTTTTCTGGAAGCGATTCTCGCTGACCCTCTTCGTTAATAGATTCCTCGATTAGGTCTTGAATAAGATCTGGCCGTTTGTCTAGACCGACGGCTACCTTTGCAAATACTTTCGAGTACGATATGATTGTTGGAAGCATGAGGATGCCCTTTGTAGGATGTTGTAGCGCGCTGTTTGCTTGCCTGTACTTACTGAGTATCTGGACGACTTCCATAGCATCCGACTTACTGTAATAGGTCATTTAACCGCTGGTAGACCTGAAGTAAGTTGCTTGGGTCCACATCTCTCAGGAAAGTCATCCATCCAATCAGGAAGGCGATCATTGAACCCCACGACTGCACAGGTCTTCTCTCATCATCTTCGGTCTCAGCTGTCTCAGAGACGACCTGTCTGATAATCTGCTCAAGCCGTTGCTCAGCACCGCTATCATCCTCTGGAAAATTTCTTTGTAGTGATTGAATGAGCTCTTGGTGATCTAGTGGGTACTCGGGCTCGATAATGGCAATGTCTTTTATTTGGTTCGCATCCCAGCGCTGTATAGCGTTGTTCAATGCTGTACACAGCCTAGTTTCCACGGTATTCTGCATCTGAAAGGCATTCATGGCTGTGTGTACGTTGTGTTGTGGTGAAGTGTGTGCCACCGGGGGTCTAAGTTTAGCGCCAGGCCCTTAGCATCCTCGCCTCGCCTACCACGCGTCGCGTACCCCTGCGAGATGGTAAGGCTGTTGATGTTGGCGTTTGCACGTGTTTGCGCGTGTCGTCTGTTTGCTGAGAATTCTGTCGGCTCTGCAAAAGGAACCAATTTGAAAGAGGCAATGTTTACGAAAAGAATGTATCAACAGTGATCACATAATTAAAGTGAGTTTATTATTCAGTGTGTAGCCAACTTTTGTCATCACAGCGAGTGCAATCTGCAGGCCCACTAGATGGTGCATCTAAGGTTATAATGACAACTGTAGATATCGGATTGCGTTTCTTCACTCATCATCTAAATCATCGAAAGCGTCAAATGTCTCCCGCTCTTGAGACGGGATAGCGGCGGGCCTTGGAACAGGTGGTTGTGGCGCTTGAGTTTCTGGTATCCGTATCTCTGCCGGCGGTGCCTCGGGCTGCTCCTCGGCAGGTAAGTTTCTATTCTTCTCCGCCTCTTCAAAGGCATAAATATCGAAGCTGTCCGGATCCTTGCCCTTTGCCTGCCAGTACATGAGTTTGTAGAGGTTGCCGGCTCGAATTTTGTCATCGCTAGGCCATGGATACCAGGCGATTTTGCTGTCGTTGAGCTTCTTCAACCACTCTTCTTCTTCGGCAGTAATCTCCATGGTGCCATTGCCGGGAGCTTGGCCGTCGGCTGGTTCTTCTCCAGTGCTTTTAGTGGTGTCGGTGATGTCTGGTGCATTTGCAGGGGTGTTGACGCCGTTTGTGGGGGCTGCACTGGACGCTGCATCTTCTTTGTCGTGGTCCTTGTCGGTGCCTGTTTCTGGGGCGCGCTCGCGGTATGTAGGTGGGACGGTGTGGTGGGAGATGTTTTTTGCGTATTGCAGAAGGTCGTCGACATGGACAGGCTGCGCATCTGCAGGTAAGGCGGTAGCCGGGGTCTCAAAGAGGTCATGTCGCAAGCTTGCGAGGGACGCGACAGCCGACTTGAGCTGCTCTTGGAGGGCTTCGGCCTCGGCGCGCAGAGATTGGATTCGGGCATGGTTTGCCTGGTGGCGGGCGACTGCACGGAGTCAGTAGCTGTCAACAGTGTGGCATGGTGACTTGCGCTGGTCCAGGCCGTGGCTCAGATGGTCGTCAGCCGCCACGAGGTCGTCGGCGGCTTGGGGCGATGGATTGAAGGCCGCAATCGAGTCCACCAGCGTGCTCAGCGCCTTTTCGACGCGATCAAACTGGCTCGCCAGCATGTCCTCCATGGCGGCATGGGGCGTCTGGTTGGTGCGATATGTGTGGACTCGGGCAGGGCAAGCACCAAGCAAAGGCGTCACGTGACGCAAGCTCGACGCAGTGGGCCAGGCAGAGGCTGGGGCTGGACGCGCGGGCGCCAAAGCCCGGGGCGCGGGTGGTTGGGCTATTCTGGGCCTCGGGGCCTGTTGATGGCAAAAGTAGCAGTGAGCTGCTTACCGTAGGCGGTGGGCGGAGGGTCCCTCTGTAATCGGGGACTCGTCCGCGCGCTCCATCATCAGCCGAGCGACGGACATGTCACTGCAACTCTGACCCTGAAACTCTACACTACCAGTTCTTCTCTCCAGACCATCCTCGCCGCGCCCAGCTGAAGAGCCGCCCTGCTGCGCCCCCGCCTTAGGCCATTCTACGTTGCCGCCACCGCCCCGCCTTCTCTTTGGCTTGCTCTGCTCGTCACCCCGCCACTCACGCTGCCTGGGACATCCAGCTGCCACTTCTGCGCCTGCACCTCGCCTGTCTCTGTCCCCGTGCGTGTCCTCATCCTGTACTGGCCATGGGTAAATCGTAAGTCATCTATCCCTCTCCAACATTCGCGACTGCGACCACGCTTCGGACGCCTCGGCACAAGCCCTTTCACGAAGCCGCGCATAGCCATTGCACGCTGGAGAATGCGACGCTGACCGAGTTCCACTGTAGCCAGAGCAAGCTGTCCCAGCAGGAGCTGGCCGATCTGCAGAAAGCGACCCATTTCGACAAGAAGGAACTACAGCAATGGTACAAAGGTGCGCACTGTGGTGCTGGCTGTCACGCGAGCCACGTCTAAGCACAAGCAGGTTTTCTCAAGGACTGCCCGTCGGGCATGCTTACCAAGGAGGAGTTCCAGAAGATCTACAAGCAGTTCTTTCCCTTTGGCGATCCCTCCTCGTTTGCAGATTATGTCTTCAACGTCTTTGATGCAGACAAATCAGGCACAATCGACTTCAAGGAGTTTATCTGCGCTCTGAGTGTCACTAGTCGCGGCAAGATGGAAGATAAGCTTGACTGGGCTTTCCAGCTATACGATATCGACGGCGATGGCAAGATCAGCTACGAGGAGATGTTGGCAATCGTAGAGGCAATCTACAAAATGGCTCGTTTGGCCCCGCCCCACCCCTGGACTAATTGCTGACTGGTGCAGGTTGGCTCCATGGTGAAGCTGCCCGAAGACGAGGATACGCCGGAAAAGCGAGTTCGCAAGATCTTTAGGATGATGGACAAGGACGAGAACGGCAGCCTAGACATGGCCGAATTCAAGGAAGGCTCCAAGCGCGACGAGACCATTGTCTCTGCGCTCTCTCTTTACGATGGTCTGGTGTAAGGGGCGGGCTGATACCCAGGATGGTTTCTCTTACTTGTCTGTTTGATATCAAAGCGCGTTGGTGGGTTTTCTGGCATGTGTTACTTTGCGTGCTGCACGACGGGGCAGGAGGTCTGACATACATCGCCTAGGCGTACGGAACATCACAATTGATGTACATAAAGACTAGGGACAAGGCCAAGGGTCTTGGTGGGAATGAACAGGTCAACCAAATGACAGGAACTCACAGAGTAAACGGCCCGAAGCCATTCATTCATGTTGCGTCATAGTCGATTGTGCACGTTAGTAACTTTGAGATCCTGACATTGGTGGCTTGTCTGATGCTTGGCATACGCGTAGCTTCCGAATTTGGTTGTCTGGTAACATCAGAGCTCTGGACAGGTAGCTTCACCCATTCTGCACCCTCGACTATCGCCCACTGTTCGCCCGACAGGAGTCACAATTCCCCTTCTGCAGGACTGTCACGTGTCTTCCCTTTCACCCCAGGCCTAGTCGCTACGGCCACAGCCAATCCCGTCAGGGCTGCGCCCGAGCCGGCCGCCGCCTGCAAATCTAAGCTGACGGCATCTGCCTGCTCTCCACCACGACACGTATACTGTACAGACACCCGTTTCCCGTCAGCATGCGACGACTCGATAGATCGCCAACCGCCGCCCTGCTGGCTTCCCTGTTGGTACTGGCGGCATCCCCGGCGTCTGCCTTCTACTTCCCAGGCACTGCGCCGACCTCGTACAAGGACGGAGACGCCGTGCCTCTATTCGTCAACCACCTCACGCCTGCCGACTCGCAAAACGACCCCAAGCTCCGTTCCGTCTTCTCCTTCGACTACTACCACGAACCCTTCCACTTCTGTCAGCCGCGGGATGGCCCCAAAGAGATCCGCGAGAGCCTAGGGAGCATATTATTTGGCGATCGCATACAGACAAGTCCCTTCGAGCTGCGCATGGGCAGGAACGAATCATGCAAGTCGCTTTGTGAAGCAACTTACGAACCAAAGGACGCCGAGTTTGTAAATCAGCGAGTGTACATGGGTTATGATCTAAATTGGTTGATCGATGGGCTGCCAGCGGCGCAGCTGTTAAAGGACCCAAATACAGAACAGCCATTCTACAGCCCCGGCTTCGCGTTGGGATTAGTAGAGGACGATAGCCCGGTGCTCAACAATCACTATGACATCGTAATCGATTACCACGAGGCGAGCAAGAACAATTTCAGGGTTGTCGGTGTTCTGGTGGATCCGTTTTCCATGCGCGACAATGTGCAGGCGCAGTGCCGCGAAGCCGGAACACCTGTCATATTGACAGAAAATGAGGTGAACAAGGTCACCTTCACCTACAGCGTGTATTGGAGATTGAGCCCCACACCCTTTGCGACAAGATGGGACAAGTATCTCCACGTGTACGACCCCAAGATCCATTGGTTTTCACTGGTCAATTCTGCAGTCATTGTGGTTTTTCTAGTCGCAATGGTCAGCGCTATCCTTGTGCGAACATTGAAGAAGGATATTGCGAGATATAACCGCGTGGATCAATTCGCGCTTGAAGACTTCGGCGACAATGATGGTGTCGAGGATGGTGTAGCTGAGGACTCAGGCTGGAAGCTAGTGCATGGGGATGTCTTCAGGCCACCGAAGAATCCCTTGTTCCTATCTGTTCTTGTGGGCAATGGAGCACAGCTTTTTGCAATGACCGCCCTGACCATCGGTATGATTCAATCCCCATCATGTAAAGTTTACCCATGCTAATTCCTTTCAAGCGTTCGCACTTCTCGGCTTCCTCTCCCCGAGCAATCGCGGCGCTCTTGGCACCGTCATCATTATCTTCTACACTCTTTTTGGTTTTGTTGGCGGCTATGTCTCCGCTCGAACATACAAATTCTTCCATGGTGAGTCCTGGAAGCTCTGCTTCTTCTACACGCCCGTCGCCCTCCCCGGCCTCGTATTTGCAACATTCTTCCTACTCAACCTATTTGTATGGGGTCGCGGCGCGTCAGGTGCCGTACCGTTTAGCACTATGCTTGTAGTTGTGATTATTTGGTTCATCATCTCAGTCCCGTTGAGCGTTACCGGTAGCTGGTTAGGCTTTAAGCAAGCTGCCTTTGATCCACCCGTTCGCACCAACCAGATCCCACGACAAATACCCCCGGTAGACGGTTACCTTCGCCCTCTACCTTCTATGGCCCTCGCAGGGGTTCTTCCTTTTGGCGCTATCTTCGTCGAACTTTACTTCATCATGAACTCCATCTGGTTCTCCAAGGTATATTACATGTTTGGTTTCCTGTTCCTTTGCTTTGGCCTTATGATCATTACCTCGGCCGCGGTCACAGTGCTGATGATTTATTTCTTGCTCCTTGCGGAGAATTACCACTGGCAATGGAGAAGTTTCTTCACCGCAGGTGCAAGTGCTGCTTACGTTTTTGCGAGCTGCTTGCTTTATTGGGTCAAGGACGTTAGCTGGACAAGTTGGACAAGCGGGGTCGTGTACTTGGGTTATAGCGCATTGTTGAGTGGCTTAGTATTTGTGCTTACTGGTAAGTCAAAAACCATATATCGTAATGACTCGACTAACTCATATCTAGGTACTATTGGCTTTATTGCAAGCTGGCTGTTCGTTATGAAGATCTATCGATCGATCAAGGTCGACTGAACAGTCTCATTTGTCCTATTCCTCCAAAAGGTCTTTCGCTATTTAGATTGTGGCATTGAGGAGATGGGTTTGAAACCTATTCTCGGGGTTCATTTACACATCATGGTTTAGAGCATAGCGTGATAGTATTTCGGTATCATACCCCTGGCGCAAAGCGTCGTGACGAAGGATTTGTTGAATTCAATATTTATTTTTCAAACACGCTCCGCGACACTTTTAACCCAGCCCCGAGTGTGTTCCGCAAACGTTGGAGTTTTATAACTCGGTATATGCCAAATCACGGTTAGCTAGCTTCCGATATAGGTGTCTGCGGAGCTCATCCTATGACCAAAAACTTCGCGTAACTACTGGAAAGATTATCCTCCAGTGTGTGAACAAGCAGGACACAACGATGATCAGCAGTTTCAAGATACAAATTCACATCCATTGTGCCTTGTGGCAACTTATAAAAGCTTAACCTATCTCCACACACCTAAAATCCCATCCCAATAGATCCTCTACAAACCCAACAGGCCCCCCCCCCAACCTCCGACCTCTTGGGTACAGCTAAGTAATCAAAAAAAAATCAAATAGTGGTCACCTTTGCCTCGCAGGAGACGGGTGTAAAAACTGGTGTGGGGTATCGAGTAGCGCACAGCTTATGAGGCCGGCATAACGAAACATTATGAACAGAAACAATGAGAGTTATGGATGCGCTAGCGCGGATACTCGCTTCTAGCCTTGATGTGAGGCCCCTAGAATAAATGCAGTGAATGTAGAGAAGAGAATAGAGTAATGGATGTGAACAAGGAAAAAAACCCATGCAGCACTTTTCGCTTGCAGCAACAAATGAGACAGAATGACGCTAGATAGAAGAGGAATACAACAAGGCAAAGGAAAGCTCGAAAGACTAGCTTGACTATTGCCCGTTTACACGTGAGTGTGATGTGGGTTCGTCTAGAAGCCGCGGAAGGGGTCGTTAACTTCAAAGTCGTCGAAGAAACCACCAGCTCGGTTGGGATGATCTCGGGTGCTGGCGCTCCATTGGCTGCTGCCTCGGCGACGGCTATGCATTCGTGTACGGGATGCATGGTTGCCAGCGTGCTTGGGATCGCCCAAAGCGTTTTCAATGAAGGCTTCCATACGCATGGTACCCATGGTGTCAAAGAAGTGTCGGTTTGTCGATGTGCTGGCTTCCGAGGTGCGGGAGCTGATGGCGCCACTGTTGGGATTATACACTGACGATGGCACTGAGGGTGGCGCAGCAGCGCTGTACATATCCGATGAGCCGTTGGAGTATATAGATGGAACTTGCTGATGAGAGAAGCTGCGGAATGGAATACTGGGCGGTGGTGCACTGGGTCCTGTGGAGCTTCGCTTCCTGCCATGAGCTGGACCACGTGGAATGGTGGGAGGGCTGGCGCCATCTGGTACGGGTCTGTCGAAACCGGAGAGTGAGGGCAACGCGGGTGGTATTTCGGCTTGTGATGCATAGCGCTGCATCACGGGATTTGTTTTTCCTTTGGCAAGACGCACCGAATCCTGAACACGAGAGCGACGGAGAGTGGCTCCTTGGGTACGCTGTGGAGGGTCTTCAGTCACTGGCGGTGGCACAGGTGGCATTGCTCCTAGTTCAGGAATGGCGGAGCTTGACGCAGCGAGGAAGGACAATGCAGTCAGCCACAGGTAGTGCCGTTCTCGTGAGGTGGTGGTAAACTTCAGCGCACGGGCCGGTGTAAGGATTAGAATGGACCGGTTGAAGAGAGTTTCGTTCTTTGGAGGAGGACAGTTATCTGCTACATCAAGCACTGACTGGATAATGACTAGTAACACGTTAGTGGCGATCTGACCACGCTGAGATGATACATACGTTTACGGCCACTCTTGCCCATCAGCGCAGAGCCTGAAGTTGGCTGTTTAGTGCTCCACAAAATCGCTCGCTCGTATGGTGAAATCCAAACCCATCTCTTATGTCGCACGCCATGACTAGCCAATGAAGCTTCCTCTGCCGCGCGACTAATATCTGCAGGTGAGTCTGGACCACCAAAGGTCTTCCTCTTGCGAACGTACTTCCACATGAATTCGCCTATCATGGAAGCAGCGATAGCGTCGACAACACTAGTCTGACTCGCCGAAGTGTTGATAGAGCCGTTAGCTGTATATGCTGTGGCAGTTGACAACTGGTGTCGGTGACCAAAGCCTCTCGCACTGACGATATCACTCGGTAGAGGTGGAGTTGAGCTTGTATCAGCCATGCTGGGGGTAGCAGGAAGCGGTGGCGACCTGCTTCTAGAACGGCTGGTCCTTGAGACCGGTGCTGCTGATCGCACTTTCCGAAGACTGTCTTTGCGCTGATGCTTGACTCCATATGGACGACGACCAGCATTGGGGCCGCTATTGCGGGGAGTTGGACTCTGGGAGCCCTCGCTCTTACTGACTGGCTTGCGAGAACTTGATCGTGTAGGCACGGGGAAAGGTGGTTTTGGTATGTAATTGCTCGATCCCAGGCTACCAATACTTGGGCTGCGAGATCGTACATGGGCTGCGGTTCCATTCTGAATCATGGCGGATCGTCGGATGCTAGGTTGACGAGTCAAGGAATTTCTCGATGACTTCCCAACTTTAGCGGGTTTCTCCATCGAGCTACGCTTCGATGTCAGTTGGGTAGACATTACAGAATCCTCGGACATCCGTGATGACGGTTCTGCCTCCCTATCTTCTGGAACGGGTGTAGGAGGCTTGAAAGGTCGCCCATTCTTGGCATTACGAGACGACAACATAGGAGTCGAATACTGTGAACTTCTGAACTCATCTTCACTGGCCTCAGCGTTATCCTCATCTTCATCAGATGATGGTCCATCAAAGCCAGCAAAAAGACTACTCGTGCGGAAAGGTCTGCTAAGAATATCAGCTTGGTGATAATTCGACAAAGGCCCGTTGTCATTGTTGCCAGGATATCGATTCTCAATTGGTTTATCTGCAGCCTTTTCGAGCAAGGTTGTCAAATCCTGGCGAGCTATAAGCTTTGTCGCAGGTTTATCGGTGTCGCTAGAGCTATAATGCAAATCTTTTTTGTTCATATCACTAGTAGTACGATGCTCGTTGCTAGATTCAGGAGTTCCAGGCTTTGAGGTAACCGCGGAAGGCAACAAATGCGCAGGGAGTTTGACGGGGCGTTGATCAATCCGGATCGGTTCAGTCTGCATACCACAGGTGCGAATAGATGCCAATAGATCGCCGGTCGTTTGTGTTGATATAGTCTTCGTTCCTGGGGGCAGGATAGGCTCTTTAGGGGATGAAGGAGCCGAGGAGGGTGCATAAATAGCTATGGAAGGAATTGAAATCGGTGCTGGTGGTGTAGCTTTAGTCTTCTCAAACAGTGTCTCTTTAGGTTCATCCAGTGGCTCGGTTTGTGTTGATACCGAGATAAACTCAGTTTGGAAAAGCGGTGAGAGAGGAAGCGGTCCGGCAGGGATAGTGATCTTTGGCGTGTCTGGCGGACTCAAGGGTTGCTCAATCGTTTGTACTGAACTAGATGTCATATAAGAGGGTATCAGACTGACAATGGGTGGTGGACTGGGAGATTCACGGGCTGCAGAAACACGCTTGCGGCGCTGGTTCGCCTCAACTTCCACACTCGCCAATTGCAACTCATTAAACTTGCTCGACGAGTGAGTCTCGGAAGTTTGAGATGACATCTCAACCATAGCTGGTCGCTTGGGTGACGGAGGAGGGGACGGTTGAACACCAGTGTCCACGTAGATAGGCCTCGTTGGTGGGAAGACCAGAGTTATATCTCTTGGTGTTACAGTAATGGACGAGTGGGTCGTTTCGTATGACGTCTTAGGTGGCTCGGGTTCCCCTCCCATGGAAGGGTCATCCCTGCCAGACTGCTGATTGTCAATACTGAGCCCAAGGATACGTTTGGCCTTCTCGTCCGGATACATTGATTGCCGCGATTCATGAGCTCTTCTTGCACGCATCTCGTTCTCAGGGAAGTCATCTGAATCAAGCTCTAGGTCCCCTAGATCCTCATCTTCCTCGTCGAATACAAGCTCATCAGCAAGACTGATACCGTTCATACGTCCATGCCCTTCGTTGCTCATTAGAGACGTTCGGTAATTTCGGCCTATGCTTCTGAAGCTGCTATTGCTGCGATTTCGTGAATGACGACCAATGTGGGTAGAAGGCCTCCGCCGTGGAGATGAACGAACACTCGCTGTGTCACTTTCAGGTCCAAGCCCAACGTCTCGTATCGCTTCCTCGCCTTCGCTGTCTAGACCAGCTTCTTCTCTCGCAGCTTCTTGTAAAGCAATCTCGTCTAATAGAAGCTTCAAACGAGCGTCTGAAGTGTGGACCCGGCGCTCCAACGCCCGTTTTTCCCCGGCCCATGATTCCTTCTCACTGGCCCACATGTCGTGAACCCTATTTGAGTCTTCTTCTTGACCACGCGACTTCTTTTGTGCTGTCTCAAGTTTCACCTTGAGATCTGCGTTTGCTTCCTTCAACTTGTCTCTTTCCCCAGCAATCTCTTCCAGGGCAGTTAGAGTCTCACTCTCGAAGTGCTGGAGCTGTCGCTTTGCAGACCTTGTCTCCTTGGTTGCGGATGACAACTGTCGTGTGAGTGTGCTATTGTCATCACGAGTTTCGTGAAGGTCTGTCTCTAGATCCTCAATGAATTTGTACTTAGAATCTAACTCTCGCCGAAGATTCAAAATTTCGGAAACAAGGTTTGCGTGCAAAGTGGGTGTGAATCGGCGAGGATCGAGGACGGAAATGTTCTCGTTATTGGCTGCATTATCCCTACCTATGTGTGGCTCCGGGGGGAATGGAGGCGGCGAGCTTGCCCCTTCGCTTGCGGGAGTACCATACCGCGATGTTCGTAGAGAGACTGATTGGTATGGAGTGCCAACCGGCGAAGGTAGTGGTTGGTTTGTAATGAACGCTTCGTTCTCAGAGAAGTAGTCCGTAGCCATGATGGACGTAAGGTAGCTGGATGACTTAGAGATCGTTGTATGCGGGAAGTCAGAACCACTGCAAAGTGGGACTGTGAAGGTGGGAAGTCTAATGCATGCCTTTACCTCTCGTTAGCCGTTATTCCTTGATCAGTTTCTTTAGGTTCGTGGAGGGTTCAAGTGAAACCGGCTTGGAGCTCGAGGTGACACTGGAGGACCATGTACAGTGAACATACCGCTCTTCAGGCTGGGTCGCACTCAGAATTAAACTTAGTCAATAGATGTGCGTAGGATCGCGTATGTTGAGGTATGATAAGGATGGGTTGCAGCGAGCACTTTAGAGGATCAGGCACACTGCAATTGGTAACTAGAGAGGGGCAATGTCAGCAAGAAGCGAAGTGACGTGCCTCACTGTGTAGCACACCGTGTATCGAGGGAGTGCCACCGGGCTAGAGGTGGAGCAACGAGAACAACTCACTTATTGCGATTGTGCTTTTGTGAACAGACAATATGCGCCCCAAAGCAGCAGTAGTGATGGAAATGACTGATGGCGCGCAACGGTGACAATGGAGAGTGTAAAAGAACGAAAGAACAACAGGGAACACCCTGAGAAAGATTGACACCTACTCAGTCGCCAACTGCACAGGGCGTGGGGAGGCAGAAGGAGAATAGGGAACGAGGATGGTCCGCGCATGAATTTACTGATCGGCCGCAATGCAGCAGCTTCGCCCTCGGAACATAGGCACAATTCAGCACGGCCCTCTGGGGAGACGGGAGAGCACACATGGACGAATGGGATCAGCGAGTTCCGTCATTTCCAAGTTGTGTTTTGTTCTGTCCTCCACAGCCAAGTTGCAGGAGGTGCTTATGCACGCTATCCATTAGCGAGCACAATAAGCTTCCCTGCATGCAGGCTGCCGGGGCACCCTTGTCTTCCCCTTTCCAACGGTGCTTCCGGTTCCAAATCGCAAGATATCCTGGAACGGCTACCAATGTCTTGACGAGGAGGCCTAGTGCCTAGTCAGGATACATGCATTGGACTTCCTCATCCATCCAAGTGCGACGGTGTGATTGTGGCTCCTAGAATATGCCTAACTAGCTGGCTCCTTGCTTGTAGCCATCACGCGTTGCCGATGGCGAGAGAATGCGAAATGAACCTCGCCACCTTTGAAAGCCCCACGGAGGCCTCGACTCATTGGCTGCCGTGACGAACTGTGATCCGGAGTTTCAGCCTCCCTTGGTTGCGCCGCAAACTTGCCGTCATCAGAAAAGTTAATGGGCAGTGATCGTTCCGTGGTCCAAGCATGCTGAACCGATGCCACCCAACGATCCCTCAAGCAGCCGTTAGGCCTAACTCTCCCGTGCCGTTGGATATTGCCTTGCTGTAAGTAGGAGAGATAGCGAGGATACCGAGGCGCTGCGCAAGCCTTTCATGGTCTCGGCCTGAGTTTGCTGACATCGTCGAACCGGCAGCAGGCGTAAAAAGCAAATGCATGAATTCGGAGCTTTATCAAACCCTTGGATGCCTACTGGTTTACTTGAAGAGTGAAACCATGCTACTTCGGTCCTGCAAAGGATCGGGTCCGAGTCAGGATCGGCAACAGGAATCATAAAAGTTGTCGAATCACCCTAAGACAATTATCGTGATTTTCCAAAACAATGTGACGATTGCAAAGACCCTTGCCCCGCAGAGTGCCAGAGCCCCTGGGCCAATCCTCATTGCACACTGTGTCCGTTAGCCCAGCGAATTCCTTAGTGGCCAGATCTGCATGTGCAAACTCTTCTTTCTGGCCAGTCGCTTCCAAATGGCGTGAGAACGCGTGGGAACCCCGCGTCCAATTTGCCTCCCGGTGCAAGTGCATGCCAGCTTGAGATAGGGGGTGATTGTGCATGGGCCTCTGCGTCGTGCATGGGATGGGTTGTGGATCCGTTATGCGGACGGCTGCAGCTTTCACGACAAGGCCACGCGTGGCTTGGACTCTCGCGACCGATTCCGGCCATACCAGGGTTATTATTGCATTGCGGTCATCCCAGACGCCGATATGTTTGACATGTATTAGGCACCTGATGAGATGGCATGTCGGTAGACAAGTACCGCACAGTACTGGCAGCCATTACACCTCAGCTAGCGAGTGCTGACCGCGTCGTGACCTGAGACTCGTGAGAGTGTGGGGTAGCCAGGTTCTCCACAGCCGTTCAGATGTATTTTGTCAATTCGCTCCTGCGATTTGCTGGCATCAGTGACCTTCCATTCTGCCGTATGCCGCGCCAGGTCTCACCCCCAGGTAGTGCTTTTCTTGCTTAGGGCCGCCAGAATGAAGAAAAAGAAGTTGGGCATCGCCCCACGCGAAGTGACTAAGCGAGCATCAACAAAATTTCGCGTATGCAACCTCGACTACCAGAACGAGTATTTGAAAAATATAACGACGATCCAACACCAGTCATAGAGCTGCATACAAAATGGCAGAGCAAAAAAATCGCCAAGGGGCATCGGCTGCGTCGGCCGCGATGCCGCCAGCTATGGCTGAAATCAAGTCGCAAAACGTCAGCAAGGTGCTTGAAGAGATGAACAGAATGCCGCTGTTCATGACAAACCTCGACGACACAGACGGCGAGGGTGGTGAGAACATTGCTCTTGAGGCCCTGAAAGCAATGGCGTACGAAGGTACCCGAGCCGAGATTGCAGAAAATTTCAGACAGCAGGGCAATGACTGCGCCAGGACCAAACAGTGGACAGACGCAAAGGAGTTCTATGATAAGGCCATAGCAGCGCTCAAGGGCCCGCAGAACAACCCCGATCCGGATGCGGACGGGCCGGACGTCATTGAGGTGGAGCTTGATGAAGTAGAGGAGGCAAAGAAAGAGAAAGTCATCGAAGAAGCATGCTATGTGAATAGAGCACTTTGCAATCTAGAAAAGAGTGAGTCGATCTCCAAAACACATGAGCTACCATAGTAACTTGAGATTGTAATTCGACTGGGTAACTATCTCTAACTCTTGCAGAGAACTATCGCTCATGTATTCTTGACTGTGCACAGACGCTTCGCTTGAATTCATCAAACATCAAGGCCTATTACCGATCCGGTACCGCGTGCCTAGCACTCGACAAGCTTGCTGAAGCCGCAGACGCCTGTGATCGAGGGTTGGCTCTCGACCTAACAAATGCACCTCTCAGAGCACTCAAGATCAAAGTCGCTACTAGAAAAGATTACGTCGACTCCGTGGAGCGAGCGCGCAAGGAACGAGAGGCACGAGTGGCTTCAGAGCGAGCCGCTCTCCAGATTGCACTAAAGAGCAGAAATATTCTCACTCGGACAACAGATAAAGCTCCAGACTTGGAAGACGCTGAAATCAAACTCGAGAACCCACTAGACCCATCCTCAATACTCACCTTTCCAGTCATTGTACTTTATCCAACACACTCACAATCCGATTTTATCAAAGCGTTCTCAGAAAAGGAAAAGCTTGATGAACATCTTGACTATATCTTCCCACTACCATGGGACGAAAAGCATGAATACACACTTGATGGCGTGGAAGCATATATGGAGACGTCCGTTGGAGGGTTGATCAAAATTGGGAAGAAGATGACTCTCGGCAAAGTGTTGGGCAGCGGTAAACCGGAAGTTGTTGACGGGTTGGCGACAATTAGTGTGGTGCCCAAAGCCCAAGCTACGGGATGGATTGAAGAATTCAAGAAACGCAAAGGAAAGAACTAGGCCCTGGCCCTGCAAGTTGAATGCTCCACTCGCCTGGCATCGACTGTTCATTCGCACAGCAATTCAACTTGTAAAATGGACTTTGTGGGCACACGCTTCATTTAGCATACCTGCCGCCTCTCTGCACCTGGCTTCATCTACCACATCCGTCCCTTTGCTTCGTTCTTCCCTGCGTAAAAAGTACCGACAAATCCGAACTCTTACCCTGCTCAAATCGCTTTCTGACACGTCTCAACCTCGGAAGAGACCTGCATGCAGCGGGAGCACGCACATGAATTGAACACATGCATTTAATCTACGCTGCAGTGCCGCACCCAGATTTCATGTGTGGGATGTGTGTGTATCTGGCAGCACGGGCCGTGGTCGATATCTCCACTTCGGGACGCTGCGGTTCAACAAGCAGGGGTAACTGAAGACGCTATATGTGATCCTATTATATACTCCAACGAACCGCTATATGTGATCCTTTTATCACACCAATTTAACAAACTCCGGTAACTGAGTCTTCTTGTTATCGACCTTTCATCAATAAGATCCGATTTCCTGGTACACAGTCGACTATCGAATCACGTATCTGCGGCAAAACGGAGTTTGAAAGTCAACTAGAGGCAGCACTTATTATAAAGTACATTGTATGTAAGAGCGCTGGGTTTCGCCGGTCTAGACACTTTGCCGCATGTCTCCACGCCTCCACACGTGCAATGAGAAGTTGCTCTGCAGATCCACTTTACACCCAGACGATACCCGTTGATTGAACCGTCTATCCGTCCCGCATGGTTTGTGCATGAAATTGCCTACCCGACCCTCCATACTCTGTGCCTTCCTCATTTAGGTACATAGGTACCAATGGCCCGGCACAATGCAGCTGTGGCTCGTTCCGCGCTATGCATGCGCAAGACATGCAAGAATATTATGTTTCAACTCAACACGAGCCTACTTTTCCGAGTCAATATCTCGCGCACACGCATAGTTGCGCAACGCTGCACGGTTCGCTTAGGCAGGTACGCGCTGCACAACCACAAGCATGTAGCTAGTGCCCTCCCCTGCTAGGACGACATGCACATGAGCCGTTTTAACCGCTACGCTAATCTGTGTGCATGCCGAACCGGAGTTCGAGTCGATTTCCATCAAGGCACGACGTACCCGAGTTGTAAAGAAGTTATCATTTTGCTATCAACCCCATTAATTCTGAACCTAACCCTAAAACTGGTAAAGACTACACTGAACCACTTGAAATCCATCCTTGATTCGTGGTTAGGGTGAACACAACTAAATATACTGATATCGCTTGAAGCCGGTTCTCACACTTCCGTAACATCCTCCCAGTTGGTATCGATATACAATTGCTATCGTCATGGGACTCTCTAATGCGTGTGGCTCAATGGAGAATAGGCTGAATGTTGTAAGTCCTGATAGAGGCATGGGTCATAAGCTGAGAAGTGGAAAGTGAAAAAGCATGGTGGAGGGGGAAATGGTTGACTATGTGGCACTCGGTAACTGTAATACCGAAACGCCGAGCTCATAGCTATGAGCAAGATGGCAGTGATGACCACAGGATTCGAAGAGTGGCCGCCTCAGCAGTCCTTAATTCTTCTCGTATAGCTTTTTCTTACGGATCATTTGCTCCTTCACATCGAGCCAGAGCCAATTATTAATTTTCGTTATATGAGACCAATTTGGTACCATTTTGGTTACCTCATCAGCCTTGATCTGCTCCAGATAACCGAGAAACTTGACATCTGACTTGAGTAGTTGGCGGCGGCCACCAAAGTGGAGGGAAACCTTGCGCAACTTTGCATCTCGAAGTATCCGCAAGCAGTGCATTAAATAGTCATCGGCGATGTAACGCCGGCTTTCAGCGCTCAGATCAGGTGTAAACTTTGGCAGCGCGTCATCAAAATCAATCTTGATGTCTCGCAGGTACTGGATGTTCTCTGGACCAATCATTCTAAGGAACTGGAGGACATCCTGATAGCCGATTTCCTTGGGGGTCGGTTCCCAGAAGGGAACTCGAGTGTCATGGTGTCTTTTCAAATCAAACTCGTTCTCCCCGTACAATATTGAGCATCCTTCATCATGCACGAGTTTGCAGGCCCGGAGAAACTGAGAAGACCGACAAAGACCTTGGCCGTGAGAGAGTTGAGGAATTCGAAGAGTCCGGTTCTCACTATGAGAAAAGAGATGTCGGTAGATCGAATTGCGCATTTCAGGTGGCAAGTCGGCGAACGTTTTGGTACGGACTACGGGCGTAGGTTCTTGAGACTCTGGTCTTGAAATCCGAGCCTTTTTCGCCTGAACCTTTTGCATTTCATAGCGTGAGCCTTCATCTTCGCTTTTCAGCATGGCGCTATCCAGCTTGACGAAAAGCGGACCGTGGAAGCCCAAAGGCACATTGAACTGTAGAGTCACTGGAGGCTGCTTTTGTGTCCTACGATGGTAGGTACCACTTGTTTCATCGTCCGTTAGCTCACCCAGGTCTTGGTTGTATATGAGGGGCTTAAGGCCGGGAGAAGGCGGCGTTGGGCTCCGCATCCGCTTACGCTTCGTCTTGTCGATGCGGCCACGGTCGTCCATCTCTTCCTCGTCGCTCTCGTCAGATGCAGTTGAGTCCAGGTCTACGTCGTCGAGGATGCCAGAGTCGACATAGCCTATTGCTTTCTTAATTTTTCCCGCGCTTTTACGTATCGGGCGGCCTGTCTGCTGGTTGTACTGTGTTGTTTTGGTAGTAGAACTTTCAAGTTCTGGGCTGTTGCCGCACACTGGCATGGTAGGTGACTTGACCATTAGCGTCATTGTAGGTTTGCAATGTTAAGTTTACCGCAAGCGGTGAATGTAGCAAAGGCGGTGTGAGCACAGTCAGTGATATACGGCAGAGGGACAAGTTGAGGTTGATGCTGAGGTTGAGGTTAGGGACAAGGTGAGGCCAGAGGATGAAGTTACAACTAGGCACGGGTAGACGCGTTATGGGAAGCGGTGGGCTGCATACGTGCCTTCACAAAAGCCTTCCGCATGGGCCTTGGCGGTTGCTGTGAGGGAAGTGGCAACGGTGGAAGGGCAGGAAAGTGAAGCGGGCTAGAACGAGTGAACGACTCAGCAAGTACCTAGTTCGATTCAGCGGCGTGCTACCTCAAAACACTAACAGCGGTAACAGGCCACAAGTGAAAGAGAGAGGCGCGTTATTGCCCGAGTCGTGCCATGTCATTGTTATTGTTTGGCCCTCTCAGCAACTCCAACTCTCGCGCACATGAAATTGCCCAGCACTGTCTCCACGCTGTCGTCCGGCACACAACTAATTCCAATCATAAATCGTCTCATCTCCTCTGGGTGGTGATGCCCGGAGCGCGTCAGCAGCTCCCACGTCAACCAACTTGCGCTGGCCAAGTGAGAATACGACTGTGCAAGAAGCGTGTAATCACGAGGTTTTAGTTGTGAAGAAGAGGACGCTCCGACGGAAAGCCACAATATTTATCGGTGTCGCGGCCGTCGGAGAAACTATGCATGCGCTAACCGCCTTGCCGTGAGACCACCACTCTCCGGTGATAAGCGGGGGAGTTCATTGTGTGTTGCTTCTACCTAATCCGGTTCACGGATCCTGACTTTAGCTCTGAGTTCATAAAAGGTTGCGGTGCGCCTTTGACACCTTTGAGCCTCACAACCCGCCATGGCTTTTCTCCGATCTGTCGGTAGAGTGCCGTTGCGCCAATGTGTCCCTCGTTCCATGTCGTCAGTTGCCACAAACCACCACAGATTACTCCAGAGTCAATGGCGGGGCTATGCTACAAGCTTGGATGCACAGCAAAAGGTATTTTTGCTAAAATGAAGAATTGATTCAGGATGCATTCTGACAGCGCCCCAGGTGCTCTCCCAAGACCTTGAGCATGCTGATCCTGCTGTATATCAAATCATTGAACGGGTGCGTTAACGCCACTGAAGTCTGTGCGAGTAATCGCATCTAATCAAGGTCTTATAACAGGAGAAGAATCGCCAAAAGCATTTTATAAACCTTATCCCTTCGGAGAACTTCACATCACAAGCTGTTCTTGATGCTCTCGGCAGCGTCATGCAGAGTACGCATAGCCTTCCAGAACGCTACCTTGACTTACAAGCTGCACAGATAAATATTCCGAGGGCTATCCAGGCGCAAGATACTATGGTGGTAATGAGCACATCGACGAGGCAGAGCGGCTGTGTCAGTCAAGGGCGCTCAAGGCGTTTGGCTTGAGCGCAGAGGAATGGGGTGTCAACGTACAACGTGAGTATAGTTGCCACGCTTGGACGTTCTGACTGACACTCCTTGACCAGCACTCTCTGGCTCACCTGCTAATCTCTATGCTTACTCTGCTGTTCTGAATACCCACGACCGTATACTCAGTCTCGACCTACCCCACGGCGGGCACCTATCGCATGGTTACCAAACACCTACCAAAAAGATCTCGGCAGTTTCCAAATACTTCGAAACTTTACCATACAGACTGAACGAAAAGACTGGCATCATCGACTATGTTCGTATGGAAGAGCTGGCACACCTCTATCGGCCAAAGGTCATTGTTGCTGGAACGTCAGCGTACAGTAGATTAATCGAATACGAGCGTATGCGCAAACTAGCCGACGCTGTAGGTGCATACCTTCTCTCAGATATGGCCCACATCTCCGGTCTTGTCGCGGCAGGTGTAATTCCATCTCCTTTTCCTCATTCCGATATCGTTACCACGACAACTCACAAATCGCTTAGAGGCCCTCGCGGTGCCATGATTTTCTATCGCAAGGGCACAAGGCGAGTTGACAAGAAGGGCAATGAAGAAAAATATGACCTGGAGGGACCAATAAATCAGTCTGTTTTTCCAGGCCACCAAGGCGGACCTCACAATCATACAATTACCGCACTGGCCGTAGCTTTACAACAAGCACAGAGCAAGGAATTCAAGATCTACCAACAACAGGTCCTCGATAACGCACAGGCCCTTGCTCAACGTCTTGGTGACTCCAAGGAAAATGGTGGGCTCGGCTACAATATCGTCAGTGGCGGCACTGATAACCACCTGGTCCTCGTTGACCTTAAAGACCGAGGCGTAGATGGCGCACGTGTCGAGCGTATCCTCGAACTAGTTAGTGTTGCTTCCAACAAGAACACAGTTCCTGGTGATAAGTCTGCTATGAAGCCCGGAGGTTTGCGTATTGGTACACCAGCAATGACGACTCGAGGCTTCCAGACGGAGGACTTCAAGCGTGTGGCTGACATCGTGCACCGCGCTGTAGGCATTACCCAAAAGCTAGACAAAGAAGCGAGGAAGAAGGCGGAGGAGACTGGCCGCAAGAACCCAGGCAGTGTGACCGCTTTCAAGGAGTATGTTGGCGAGGGAGAGGACATCACTGACATTGTTCAGCTGCGCAAGGAAGTTGAGGATTGGGTATCTACATTCGCACTACCATGGGATCAGAGCCAATGATGATGATTTGATGTTATTGAACGACAGCACGCTAGCATTCAACATGGCGAATTTTGGAGTTCTGGAGGTGAATATAGGGGCCATGTACAGCACTTTTTACACAACAAAGAAAGTGTTTGTCTGTATAGTCAGGATTGCGCCTTCACCTAGGGTGCGCCTTTCTCATTGTGATTTTTCCTTCAAACGCGACGTCACCCAACTACTTCATTTGAGCACCATACCTTTTTTTTTTTGCAACTTCCTTATGTGACAACCTACCAACTAGTCACATATCCCTAACAACACGCCGTCTATTTCTCTGCCAGCAACGTATCCAGTCATACCATCATGCGAAAAGTCACATGTACCTTGATCCTTATTATCATCACCATCGCCCAAGCCCTTCCTTTCGAGAAGGCCACGCACGCCAGGGCTCAATTCGCTAGGCGTGACACTTTGATTGACCCGGAGACGTCAACTTGGCTTTACCCAGTAACCTTCTCGCTCGTATGCTATGACGTCATCGTCGCCGTGGTGTTTATCTGGGCCTGGTTCTATGGGTATTTTGAGTGGATGAGGTTGGGCGCATGGAATGTTGCGGTGAGAAATGCTCATGGAGAGGTAGAGATGATTCAGTTGCGGACGAGAAGCGGAGGACAAACGCAAATGATGAGGGAAATGCGTAGGGCGGGAATGTTGTGAGAGGGCGACTGTGAAGACTGCAAGGCTGGCGAGTATGTGAATGGGTCGGTTCAAGTCATGCAAACAAACACTATGATAAAATCGATTCAAGAGCCACTAATTATGTTGATATGATGCACAAATCTGCGCATCTCAAGCAATTGCGGCTTTTCGCAAACGCCAAATTGATATTTCCTGTTTCGCCAGACGCCTCGCCAAATGATGAGCCGATAGGGCCTCTTTCCCGGGCGTTTAGATGACCCATCGATAACTCGCATAACGTCCTGCTGTTTCTGACTTCCTAATGATCTTGACTACAGCACCCCTTCTTAGACCTAGGAATTTCGCGACTGGATCACTGGACTGGATGCGTGGCAGTTGTGTCTCTTTTAACCGGTAACGCTGGAGCAGTTGCTGCTTCTCTTCCGCGCTCAGTAGGACGTGCGTCGGCACCAGCTCGTGCTTTGTAATATTGACCAGCAAGTCTTGCTCAACAAACACCTCGACACCGCCCTTGGGTCCGTCGCTCATGCCAGTCGCACCGCGCAAGAGCCTGACAGCCATGCCAGTCATAGGCTTTACGGTGACCATGATTCCGGAGTAGAAGGAACCGTTGAGCAGATGGCCCATGTAGTCTCGCAGTTGCTTCAAACCGACATTCTCATCGCTATTGAACTCGATCCATATTGAGCCAATGGCGGGCTGGGGATTGGGCTCTTTTTTAGTTGGGGCTGGTGTGTATTTGACGAGCATCTCTTCACTGGGCTGGCAGGAGAAGTTCAGACGTGAGCGACTGCAAACGGTTAGGCTTCACTTGCTGCCAGGCCACACCATCGCGCAAGGTGTACGTACTCTGGTTCTCCGTCTTCGCGCGCATACTTGCTGGCAAACTGGTCGAGCTGCATTGTCATGTCATCTTCCACGACGATGTATCCCTTCGCAAGAGTTAGTACAGCCGTCCATCCATCAGAGGGCGCATGCACCACGAACCCGCGAATTCATCATTTCCTTGGCCGTCCGCCAGACCCTCCACATGCGAATCAGGCTCGGTTGGTATTTGGGCTCGTCCATGGCTGCTGTGTGGTGTATTGTAGTATCGTGAAAGCTTGAGTCGCGTCAAAGAAATTGTAAAGCGCTGCTCGCGGATGGCTCTTGGCATGCATGCGACGCTAGTCGCGGCCGCGGTGCGCCAAAGCTACCCCACCAAATCTCATCTCGGTAGCGAGAGAGCGACGTTATGGCTTCCTCCAACCAAATCCCAAACCTCAAGACTCTTCTCGGCGACCGACGAGGCGGCGGGCCCCGGGGGCGCGGACGCGGCAGAGGCGGCATCGGACGCTCAAGCGAAGAAACAGAGCAGATAAGAGACATTGCCGTCAAGGGAACGGATCAAGATGCAGCGGGCAGCAGGGTGAGCTGTGTAGAGCTTGGCTATCTCCACGATCCATATGCAAAGCTGTTGGCAACACAGCCGGCGGCGAGACGGCTGCCTCTGCTGAATAGAGGTCCAAAGCCAGTGCACCTGATATGGTAGAACCGGGCCCTGACTGTTTGCAGGAACATACGTCCGCACATCGGCCATCGACCTGCTCGTCACCAAATTCCTCCTTACCTATTCAACTACTACAAAGCAGATCATTTCGCTCGGTGCTGGCACTGATACTCGCTTCTTCCGCCTCGTGGACGCTTACCCCAGTATTCGTCTGGTCTACCACGAAATCGACTTCCCAACCAACACCGCTGCCAAAATTGCCAACATACGGAAGCAACCTCTACTATTCAGAAAGCTGAAAAGAGCGCCGTCCGAGTCGACCTCATATCATTCAGACACGTACAACATTCATGCGCTCGATTTGCGCTCTCTCATAAGTCCATCAGACGAGGCGCCGCGGCCGCACCCCGAAATACCGAACCTCGATCCTGCGATACCAACCTTGATCCTTTCAGAGATGTGTCTAGTCTACTTACAGCCTTCTGCCGTAAACTCAATCATATCTGCGCTACTCACGCAGTATCTCCAACCCACAACTCCTACCTCACTCATCCTATACGAACCCATTCTACCACAAGATGCCTTTGGTAGGACCATGATCTCGAATCTACAGACGCGCAACATTCACCTCCATACGCTTACTGCATACCCTGATCTCGGTGATCAACGTGAGCGGCTGAAGGGCTATGGGTTTGACGCAGGCGCACAGGCAGAGGACACAAGCCACATATGGCGGTGCTGGATTGACGGCAAGGAGAAAGAGCGCGTTGCTGGGTTGGAGTTTCTTGATGAGCTAGAGGAATTGGAATTGCTGCTTCGACATTACTGCATTGCATGGGGCTGGCGAAATGGTGTTAGCGACGTATTTTCTAAGGCTTGGGCAGATATTGGATCGCAACATATAAAATAATTATCTGTGCTACCCTTTAATAGACTAGGACCATATATAAGATAAATTATAGTAAACAATAGTCTCCGACAAGAAAGAGTAGATTATTTTCGTCGTGACATTGGTTCAAGAGAGTGGTTCAGCAGGCGACTTCGCGATAGCTCACTAACACGCGCTACGTCCCAATCCGGCGGCGCATAACGCACCTTTCTGACAACGAAACACAATAACACAATCGCCTCAGATTCCACCATTGTCGCTTTGAGTGCAATCACTCCGAATTTCTCACCTTCTTCCCTATTACATGGATCAACATAGTCGAACCCTCCCACTGGAACTCTAGGGGCACAATAAACAACAAACAAACAGAGCAGCCAGCAAGAATGTCACGGAAAGCGTTCCAACCATCCTATGACCTCTTCTCTGGGCAGGAAGTGGAGCCACTTCCTGCCAAACGAGAACCACTGAGGGAGACATTTCGAAGCACCATGCGTGTATCAACCAATGCACCACACACAGTCGTCCCATCCGATCCGGCCAACGAAGAACTGCGTGCGCAGCTCAACACAGTGCGCTATGAACTCGAGACAGCAAAGCAGGACATGGAAATGAGGAAATTAGAGCATGCGCAGGAGCTTCGCGATGCGCAAAACCGCGCAGATGCCGACTTTCGCAAGGCGCAACAGGCGGAGGCTGCGAACGCGCTGACCACGAAGAAATACGAGGCCCTTGCAAAGGAATTGTCGGAAGCGCAGACACGCGCAGCAAACGAGCGACAGGCTATGGAGAAGCGGGTGAGACAAAGCCAGGAAAAGGCGCAGTCGTTGCAAGAAGAGTACGACGAGGCCAAAGAGGAGCTGTCGTCGGCGCAGAGGCAGAGCGATCACAAGTACAACACACTGCAGACAGAGCACAAAGCACTGAAGGAAAGTGTAGAGGAGATACAAACGGATCTGCAATCGAAGGTCAATGCATTGCAAGCGACACAAAAGAAGCTGGGCCAGAAGGAGGAGGAGTTTGAACAGTTGGAGGCGGAGGTGCTGCGGTTGAAGGCAATAACTGGCGATGCAGAGACACTTGCGGTCATCAAGAGAGAGCTTTCTGATCAAGTCAATCACATCAAGAAGCTAGAGGCCTTGACAAGAGAGCAGAATACAGAGCTCAAACAATACCGGAAGCAACACAAAGCGATCGAGGTCGTTGAAGAAGAGAAACGATCCCTACAAACAAAACTACGTTTGATGGACGACCTGCAGCGGCAGTTGAACGAGGCACACTTGCGAAAGCAAATCCTCGAGGAGGAGAGGGATTCTTGGACATCTTACCTTGAAACTGAAACAGCCACACATGGAGATCTACAATTTGACTCGCCCGAAGACCTTGCCCGAGCCTTCATCCAGGAGCGAATAGAAAGAACTGAACTCATGAATAAACTCGGAGGGATCAAGCCAGAGCTCATGGTCAAAGAAGCCAATATCGAGGCCTTGGAGGATGAGAAACTCAAGTTGCAGACCGAAATCCAGCGGCTGAAGATATCAGGTACGAACAGCGGTTCCAACTCAAGTGAAGGCAAGGCCCGCGCCCGGTTGGAACGTCAGAAGGCTCTAGCGACGAAAGAAGCTGAATTCTTGCGGGCTCAAGTCAAAGCTTTTGACGATGAAGAGCGCGAGATGTCGCCCGATACATTTGACGCTGCAAAGTCGGAGCGGATCAAAGAGCTCGAGGATATAGTTGACAGCTACCGCAAGGAGATTGAGGCTTTACAAAAAGAGTTCAATGCCATCGAAAAAGAGCCTGCTTCTATTGCAACAGGCCAAAAACGAGCACTCGAAACCGAAGACAGCAACGAGCGTGTTGGCGAACTCCGTCGTAAAAACAGACAACTGCAAGATGACCTCACTGCCCTACAAAAAAGAACGAAGCTCATAGAAGCCGAATACAAAGCCCAACACTCACAACTCAAGAAGCTCAAAGAATCATCCCGAGTCCGTGTTCTAGAGCTGAAATCGAATCCAACTGCCGACGCCGAAGCACTGAAACTCAGTACTGTACGCAACCTGCGGGAAGCCAATACTCAGCTTCTCGCACAGCTTGACAATGCCCAAACACCACCATCAAGCGTTCCACTTGCAACACTCGATGCAGTTCGCGACGAACTTGAAGAACTTCGAACCCAACTCGCCTCTTCAACGAAGAAAATCACACGCCTCAAGCAAATATGGACGGCAAAATCGCTCGAGTTTCGCGAAGCTGTGGCCTCGATTCTCGGTTGGAAACTCGACTTTATGCCCAATGGGCGGGTTAAAGTTACTAGCATGTTCAAGCCCGCTGATGAAGACGGCGAAAACAGCATCATTTTTGACGGCGAAAACGGCACTATGAAGGTCTCGGGTGGTGAACAAAGCGTATTTGCAGGCGATATTAGAGACCAGATTGTGTATTGGGTTGAAGGGAGAAAGGAGATTCCATGTTTTCTGAGTGCGCTGACTTTGGAATTCTGGGATCGGGGGCCAGGGGGGCAGACGATGCACGGATAAGTCGTGCGCAAAAAATAGAAAGTGCGTCATGTCTATCTAATGATTTTTTTTTCATATCACTTAATTCATTGCACATATGTGCGCAAGCATAGTGGGAGTCAGGTCAGTCGTTGAATGGATATCATAATTAAATAAGCATTGTTCAATGCCACTACTTGTTGCTGTCTGTGCTAAATGTATACATATCAAAGGCTGCGCCCCAGGGCTGCTCACCTACGCCAACACTCCACGGAATCAATAAAATAGGATTCATAAAAAATGGTACACAAAAGTCTTTATTTCCCACCCATTTCATAAACTGGTCCGGATCTGCCAGGTGCATGCGGCGTGCTATTCGCATGAACCTCTTGAGCCCCAAAGGATGGAATTGACTGCTGCAACGGTGAAACCACATATCGTTGTGGAGGGGGCTGAGAGACGCCAACCGAGCTGACTTCGTGTGCGCCATTGGTTGGAGCTTGATAATGTCCTGTCTGTTGCTGTGGCATAGGTGGCATGTTTTGGGGTGCTACTGGCTGGCTGTATGCTGGGGCGGGCGTTGGGGGATTCGAGATTGGGCTCATGGCGTACTCGTGAACAGAAGTATGTCCACCGTATTTCTGATCTTGCTGGCCTGGCGGTGGGAAGTATCCGTTCATGGAAGGCTGTGGGCTCTGGGTGGGCATTGGCGGTGGTACGCCTTGGTACGTCTGCGGTGGTGGTGGACCTTGCTGCATTTGAGGTGGTGGGGGAGGCTGGTACTGTGACTGCGGACGATTTGCTTGTGCAGCGGCAACAGCTTGGGCGTTTGCGGCGAGTTGTTTCTCCTTCTTCTTCTTCTTTAGGAACATAACGACGCCAATGACGGCCAAGAATAGGACTAGGATGACCGCCGCAACGATGCCGATGATGACACCTATGGGAATTTTCTTGGGAGTCCTAGATGAGCCACTGCTGTATCCACTACTGCTACCGCCACTTCCCGTAGGAATAGAGATGGCAGCAGCAGCGACAGTAGGTAGGCGGGTACTCGTCGTTCTTCCTGAAGCATCCGTTGCTATGGAACGGACAGTATATACCGTATTGACAGAGGTACTATCGCAACCATAATCGGCGATGCCCTCGGCCGGGTATGTCCAGGTAACACAGTATGGCGCTGCAATGTTCGTACATTTCCGAATGAGTGTGTTAATTAAGCAGTTGGCATTACAGCCACTCGCACGGGACATATCCACACAGGAGTTAGACCATCCACACTCCAGAGTATCAGAGCCTAGACAGCATCCTGCCATGCCTGTCGAACCGCTCTTGTAGAGCATACATGACCGCCCAGCGCTGCAGGCTACGGCGGAAGCTAGATCATGTTAGAGACTCTCTTGACCCTAATGTCCAATGATATAAGCGTACAGAATTCTCCATCAACCCAACCACATGTCTCCGGTCTAGAGAGACGTTTTTTCAACTCGTTTACTGATGGAGGTGTTGTGGGCTTTGGACTGACTCTATCGAAAGCTCGGTGCGGACTTATGTCTGTAGGTACAGGGCCCCCGAATGCAATAGCATGAGCCGCTGGTAAGGCCGCTACGATGTTGAACACTATGAAGTTCTTCATCCTGGGGAGGTGTCGGACTAGGAGAATTGGGATATTGAATGAGAGACGTCAAAAGATCCAGCAACCCAAAGGAAAGGAAGAGTGGGTTTGCGATGAACCAAGAGCAAGCTTCTAAGCTTGTGGCATGTCCCGCATATTTGAGAGATTACGACCCACCACTGCGCCCTGTAGCTGAACATCAACAAGGCAGCTTGGAGTCCACAAAGACAACATGGCGTCCAATCGTCAACAACAATCTCAGCCTCAACACTGCTGAATTCGGCGAAGCACCAGCCGTAATTGGCAATGCTTGACGATTCGAAGCTAAATTCTAAGTTGCAGACTCCGTCAAGCGCGTGCTTCTTCCTTCGCGAATTGAAACTAGCATTTGCATAAAAAGTGGTGCCGAGAAAGAGACGATATTTGATTCAGGATGGCAGCTGAACAGCATGGCTTGAGGTTGGCCTATCAGAGGAGACTAGCCATGCACAGGAGAAGTAAGTGTAACCTAGATTCTCAGCCACCTAGT
The DNA here is from genome assembly GCA_028456385.1 of Ophiosphaerella korrae. Lineage (NCBI taxonomy): Eukaryota > Fungi > Ascomycota > Dothideomycetes > Pleosporales > Phaeosphaeriaceae > Ophiosphaerella > Ophiosphaerella korrae. Next base: position 272,509 of record JALNQF010000015.1, read on the forward strand.
GCTTGCCCCTGCATTAGGGGTCAAAAATAGCATAATTAAATTGCTTCCTTCAAAGCTTGGCTTCGCGAGTTGCGAGATATGTTCACCGGTTTTGCCTCGGGTGATGTCTGTGGTCTTGTTCGCTGCCGTTCCAGATCTCAAGTCAACACTGAAGCGCGCACTTTGCAGCTTGCCGAATAGGTAGGCAGCACTGCACGACGCAGCCCGAATGTTGAGCATACTTGCCTGCGCGACGCTGCGCTTCAGCCGCTGAGTATCTTCGCTTTGTTCGTGTTCTTTTCCCAAGGCCTTTCTTCGGCTGCTGGCATTGGACTGGAATACCTGAATCTTGGATCCAGAAGCCGCATTACCAGCATTTGCGGAATGGCCGAAGTGGAGCGTGATGGCGGGCTCTGCAGCTGTGGTCGATGGTAGACGGAGGACTTCCGCCGTTGGAATTCATTGGCTCAATGTGAGCCTCGGGAGATGAAAAACAAGTTGCGTGCTTGCCATGTGCTCACTGAATTTGTCAGCAACTCCACGACAAGAGGTGGAAAACACGATTATAAGTCACAATACCTTCATCATGGCGCTCAGCAAGCTTGCTCACCATGACGAATTTCCAAATCAACGTCGTGTCGGATACTGTGTGCCGTAGGTAGCATTCCAACTCGCCGCATCATGAGACATGCTTATGGAAACACAGCTTGGTGTTATGTCGGCAAGAAGCGGCTTGAGAAGGGCATTGCCGCGTACAAGGAGAAATACCCAGGCTCCAACGACACCTTCTCGACCAACTGGTTTCCTTTCTATCTGGACCCAAGTGCGCCAAAGAGCATCGACAAGCAAGAGCGGTACGAGTCAAAATTTGGCAAAGAGCGTGCAGCAATGATGCAAGAACGTCTCTCCCAGATTGGAAGAGCCGAGGGTATCGAATTCAAATATGGCGGCAGAACGGGCAATACTCGGGATTCCCATCGCCTGATCCAACTCGGGAAAACGAAGGGTCCTCAGGTACAGACACGCGTCATTGAAGAATTATTCGCTGCCTATTTCGAGAACGAAAAGGACATCACAAGCCAGGATATCCTGATCGAAGCTGGTGTCAAGGCCGGACTAGATAAAAACGAAGCTATCGAATGGTTGCAGAGCGGAAAGGGAGGCTCTGAAGTCGACAAAGAGGTGCAAAATGCGGTCGAACAGAATATCAGCGGTGTGCCAAATTTCACAGTCAATGATCGCTTTGAGCTTGGCGGAGCGCAGGAGCCGGCAAATTTCGTTCAGCTTTTTGAGCGTTTGAAGAGACAGGAGGGTAGCCTTGAAGTAAGTTACAGAATTTAGACATTGCCGAATTCTCTAATTAAGACCACTCTGCCTGCCCTGTAACCCCCACTTCTCCTAGCATGATATCTTATTACCCTCGGCTATTACCCTTCTCACAGCGTGCGGCTTCCGGAAAATTGAAGCTTGTCCGACACAAACGACAAGGGTATACCCCACAATGGACCATCTCCGCTTCCACATGCAGCAGCTCGGAAGCTCCTTGTCCGCCATTATGGCAGGCCTTATTTGCTCTTGAATAACTTTATCATAACCTCCGGACTCGATATATAAACCTTGGTACGCTGACACATTTATGACTTGATCGTGAAATCGACAACCGCAAGCATGAAGATCATTCTGCAACTTGCTTTGGCTTCATCAGCATGCAGTCTCACGGTTCCTAGAGGCAGTACTAATCGCCGTGGCGACGGTCAAGATGATTTTGTCTTCGTCAAAGGTTTGAGGCTGTATGATTCGAAAGGGCTACACTACGTCACCGGTACCGCCTACTATTCTGCACTCTGACCCAATATTGGAGGCTAATTCGCGATACAGGGATGAACTACTGGGCTTGCATGAATTTGGCAGCCGATGCATCCGCTGGAGGTAATTACTCTCGCCTCACCATCGAGCTGGATCAGATGGCCGCCAAAGGTATCAATCATCTTCGCATCATGGCTTCCTCTGAGGGTGCGCCGACGCCACAGCCTTTTAGAATGAATCCACCTCTTATGCAGGCTCCGGGCCAGTACAACGAGCCCATTTTCAAGGGCTTGGATATATGTCTCGCCGAAATGTCCAAACGCGGTATGCGAGCGACCATGACACTAAATAACGAGTGGCAATGGTCGGGTGGCTTTGCTCAATACGTCAACTGGGCAAATGGGCCAGACGCAGGCGGGATTCCCTATCCATCTTCTTGGAATCTATCCGCGTCACCCCAACGTGAAACGCCAGGAACTGGCTGGGGCAGCTATACAACGCAAGGAATCGATGCTGAGCCCTATAATGTTTTCACAGACTATGCGAACCATATCTACGACAACCAGTTGGCAGAGAACTTCTACAAAGCTCATATCAAGACAGTCATGAGCCGACGTAATACTATTAACGGGCGGTTATATACTGAGGATCCTACCATCATGACATGGCAGTTGGCCAACGAACCCCAAGCATCAAGTCCAATTTACGACGAATTTTACCTAAAGCCAAACCCTCAGGACCTTCTCTTTCCCTGGATAGCTCGAATATCGTCTTACATTCGGTCATTGTCCTCAAAACAACTCATAAGCGTTGGGTTAGAGAGCAAACAGGGTGAATATTACTTCAAGCAAGCACATAATTTCTCGACTGTAGATTATGCAACAACCCATTGCTGGGTACAAAATTGGAATTTCTATGATATGGTCAGTACCAATGTTTCCTTATTATTCATGTACGATGATCACTAATGTTGAATCTTCACCTTTGCAGAACGATCCCAGTCCCGAGAATTTGCAGCGAGCCAAAGATTTTGCTGTAGCCTTTATACGCAACTCAAGTCAGTGGGGTAAAGACATTAAACGCCCAATATTTCTTGAGGAATTCGGCTTAGCCAGGGATAATTGGCAGAATAAGATGAAGGAATATCCATATCTGAGCAGCGCTACTACAACAAATAAGGATGCGTACTTCAAGGTGAGTCCTGATAGTCCCTACTAATAGTACAACACCTGACTTTTCGTAGACAATCATTGGAACTGTCATGGACGAATTTCGTAATGGGGGAGCTTATATAGGGACATCTCCTTGGGCGTATGGTGGTGTCTTCCGCCCTGAGACCCAAAAAGCTAATGAATTCGGAATGGTATGGGCTGGGGATCCACCTCACGAAAGCCCCGGCTGGTACGATCTGTATGATACTGACTCGGCGATGGATATTGTCCATGACCAGCAGAAGACAATTGCGGAGTGGATTAGCCATACTCCAGAATGAAGAGCGGAATGCACACACCCAGTGATAATATTCAATCTGTCCGTACGCGCCAGCCCAAACTGATGGACGAGCTGTCACGCACGGTATTAGGGGTAGGAGGACGCACAGGCCTAAGGGCCTATGCGCAGAAACCTATATACATACAACACCTATCTCAACTACGTACGATAGACATAATCAAGAACGTTACCTACTTTCCTTACTTACCGTACGCTAGCGTATACCTTGCTTCCCTGCAAGCCTTTGCGGCAGACAAAGCCCCATCAACAGAAAGACTATATTACGTAGTTCTTGAGATATAGTAAGATAATCAATACGCAAAATTAGGGGCCAAAATATTATATTTAAGGAACGATTAAACTAGTTAACTAAAGAATTTAAAGAAAGACTCGAAATAGGTATAAGAGGCTATCCTTAAGTTTTCTAATTATTTTATAGAGCCGTTATTAAGATTTAATACGCTATTTTTCTACTTTATTAGTGTATTTTGCGGGGCGCTGCTTGCTTGCCAAACACGTTACCCTATAACTAGCTGTGAATGATACTCTTCTAAAAGGTATATAAGCTTATATACTTAATTAAACTATACTAAATAGAAGTAAACATATTTGAAATCAAACAGTACTCATCTTCTGTTGATAGTTTAGTCGAGTTAGGCGGCCTGTCTCTATTTTGTGCTAGGCTTATAGGAAGAGATTGTGTTGCGAGGAGTAGCACGCTATACTACAAGCTACTATAATTACGTTCTACGAGCTCCCTGTAGGATAATCTTTATAAGCTCGTATTTGCCGAGCTCAGCTATATAAGAGCTTCGTCTATAGATACTAATAATCAATGATCGGTCTCCCTTTCCTTCCTAAGCTCGATTCTCCCTTCACAGATTGTGCTTGCCGGTGGCTTGGCTCAGATGCTCAGGGACTGATAGCTACCCATAATCGGTTGTAAAAGCAATTTACACCCGCCATAAATTTGTATTGGTCTCATGGTTCGACTGCTCTCATATTTGGCTGACTATTTGGTTCATTTAGTTGCAGTTAGCCTTTGGACCTTAGAACCTAAGACAGAGTCCAGGGACGACTCAAAGGAAGACACTGAGAAAGACAAGGAGTCCAGCAAGGAAAAGGAGTTAGAAACCAACGGAAAGAGTGCTGGCGACAAGCACGAGGCAGACGAAAAGGCTGATGCAAAGCCCGACAAGTAAGCCGACAAAGGCGAGCTTGTTGAGGAGAAATCTAAGGTAGGGAATTCTAATGACAAAGGTGAGACCATGGATAGGAAGCCCGACCGCCCAAAGGCTAGCGAGAAGGAGCCGCGAGGAAGAAGGAGCTAAAGCAAGCGGCTACTGCAAATAGACAACCCAGACGCAATTGTTGATGGTAGCGTAGAGAATTACGATCCCTTCTTAGGCACTGCACATGAGTTCGTTGATGCACGTTATAGGGTGTGGTTTCATTGGCGCGATAAATTGAAGAAGTGGAGTACGGTATCGGATAGCACACTTAGTTATAGAAGGGATTGGGAATGGGCGGAGGACTTTTCAGTTGCTAACACAGTATTTAGATATAATTTTCCTGTTGTTTTGTCCTTGAGGTGTCCCTTTATCTATCTAGATCCTAGTCGGTATAAAATAATACAAGGCTCTCCTTGTGTCACTCTCCACGTGTCGGGGATAGAAAGGAAAAAGCTTTTTTGGTACATGAGGAACATGTAATGCATTGTTATAGATGAAAGTATCTGCGCCCTACTCTTTGCCAGTGATGACACATTAGCATACCCGTAGCGAAATTAGTGCATCAAGAATAATTTAAGGACTGCGTTCAGTATGGAAATGATCACTCAATAAGACTGAAAGCACGTATAGCCTCTCCGATCTGTCTTGGAACTTGAAATGGAATAAATAATCATTGAAGAGCGCCGAGGACGAAAAAGTGGCGACTTACCCTTCAAGTCTTCTTCCATTACCCATAACGTGGTTTGCAAGCGAGCCGCCATTACAAGCGAGCCGTCACCCCAAAACAACACCAAAAAAGTTGAAAAACAGCCTCTTGAATCTTAGCAACAGCTCTATAAAACAAACTAAAAATTTTATGTCAACTTTGTATGCCTATCTTAAGACTAAAACTATAGTTTGAAAAGAATATATTAAGTGGTTCTTGAGATAAAGTAAGATGATCAATAAATCTAGAAAATTGGGGGCTAAAATAATATATCTTGCGAACAATAGAACCTATAAAGCTAAGAATTTTGAGATGAACTTAGTATATATATAAGAGGCTATACTTAAATTTTTGGAGTAGTTTATACGGCTGTTGCTAAGATTCAAGAGGCTGTTTTTCAACTTTTTTGGTGTTGTTTTAGGGTGACGGCTCGCTTGTAATAGCGGCTCGAACTTGGGTATACAAAAAATGCGTAACTAGGTAGTCCCCAAGCCACCAGATATCTTTAATTTTGTCCCTCATCCCTCCCCCTTCTCCCCCTCCCCCTCCTACTACTACTACTACTACTACTACTATTCCCCTAGCCCTTTATCACCTCCGAATCTTCCTACCGTAGCCCAATCTAACTTACTTCCCCACGTATTGTCCAGCGCCGTGCCTTCCCACACCGGCCATTTCGTTCCCACAGGCTTGCACCCTAGACCGCCCCCAGAAATCCAATACCCCGCTACCTCAACCGCAAAACAAAGCTTATCTAGCAAAGCGTTTACCGCCGTCAAAGCTAGTATGTCGATTTTGCTACTTGAGGAGGTTGACTTAGAGGTTAGGTTTACGGTAGGTTGAGCACCGTATAGCAGTTGGTCAACAGTGCCGGAGACGACTTCGCGGGCCTTGATAAAATTAAGAAGGAGGTTGGTTAGATCGGTATTTATATATTTAATAGCGGAGAGGACAATTTTAGTGTAATCGGGAAAATTAAACTGTGTTAAGAGGAATCAAATTAGCATGCGTTTAGATTGGGGGAAATTAAATAAAGGAAATAGAAGAGGAGAAAAGAGAAAGAGGGAGAGGACGGGGACTATAGACGAACCTGGAAACATCCATTACTAAAACCCCATGCGCTAACGTTGCCCACGCGTTAATAGAACCGCACAATTATAATCAGTCGCTCCCTCTCTTCGCTCGAAGGTCCAATCGTCTGTTTGTTAAGCTGCTTGCACATATACCGCGCAAATTTAGCCCACAAGATAGTATACTACTTGCGGACCGCATCGGTCATTGTAACTTCCCCCAAACTACCGTCGTCAGTCTACATAAAGAATTTAAATAGGACAGCCTTAACTGTAAAATCTTCGTATGTTATCTTGAAATATTTATAGCTATACTCTACAACTGTATGCATAATTAGCATATTATTAGTATAGTTTACAATAATACCAACGCTACCTTCAGCGAGAACATAATCTATACCATGTTTCCTACTATAGTCGACCTATTTACAGACGAATAGAAGGCAGTTAGTTATAGGTCTCAAGTTACAGAAAGTAGACGAAGATTTGCAGCTAGAAGTTGTACAGTAATAACATTATTCTAGAGCTTTTCTGCTTAAGTAAATATAGTAGATAGATTAATATAGAGACTCCTGTAAGCCTTATTAAAAGCGATAAGATTCCTCAATCGTGTAGCAACACTGTATGCTGATAGAAGAGGTCAAGGGGCAGACTTAAATCCTTGTCTAGTAGGTTGAGGTGCATTATATCCAATAACAGTAGCTCTAGTAGTTTGTGCTCAAGTAGTTGTATAAGAAGTACTGCGTGTAAATTGTACAGCTTTTATAAAACCAGCATCCTCTCGCGTAGTGTTCTAAGAGGCTCCTTATATTAATTTTATAGGCTCTATGTTAGGCTTCGGCGCCTACAAGGCCTGCAGGGCTGTAGTGGTATTGCGATTAACGCATACCGAGCCGAGTGCCAAGGGCCAGTGAGCCTTTGTAACGATATATACTGTTCTACTCCGGTATTCAACGTTGTTGAATACTTATCTACCTTTTTGGGTTTGTTTGGCGCAGTGGAGTAGAGCTGCGGTCTAACAGCGAATGCCTAGTAGAACGCAACGATATTTGGATAATACAGTTTTAAATGAAGTTACAGCTTAGTAACAAACTGCAAGCAGGGGTTAGTGTATTATACATAATAAGGCATATTTAGCCTTGATACCTTCTGCGCCACCTTCCTAATTTCCATTTTGGACTTTACGGTTTTCATAGCGACAGTCCTGCGGGACGCGTGGGCAGGGTCAACTTGCTATGCTTGCCAGCAAATTGCGAAGCCTCCACGACCGAGCTGCTTCTCCATTTGGTACTGTAGCCCAGCAGGGTCACACACCAGCGCGGGAGGTGGGTCGGCGTAGGTCGTCAGCATGTTGGGTCTTCTATATGAACTTGTGTTGTTTGTTGTCTTGAACGTCTGCTGGACACTCACATAGGCTGAAGGCTTAGCCGAATTCGAACAAGGATTTTTCCGGCAATAGAGGTAGTTACCCAGGGTCGAGTTATCACCTCCGCGGTGTTGCTCTTGCATGCAGTTACTGTAGTAACATACACTAGACGTATATCGTTAGCGTAGATACTATATTGCTAAGCTTAGTTTAGGTTATGCAATAGTAAACCTTACATCAGGAAAAGTGTTTGCGTTGAAAAATCAACGGCTAGCGACCATACAACGCCTGCAATGTCACTCCTATGGCCCCAATGACTGCTACGGCTGCGATAGTTGCTGTATTATAGTTATAGTTATATATACAGTACAACATATAGAAGACGACGAGGGCTTTAAAATAAGAGTTTTTTTTATTAAGTTCTGACCACAGGAAAAATCAATATCAATCACTAAAGAGTTGAACTTTGATGTTGCTTGCCAAAGATTTTTCTCGCTAAATGTTAGAATGCAGCTCTATTCCACTACGGCAAACAACCAAAAATGGTCGAATAATCAACAACGTTGATTACTGGAGTAGAATAGTATATATTGTCCAAGAACCCTCAAGGCCCTTAGCCTTCGGCTTGCGCGCTCGCGCAGCTCTAGCCTGTAGCCTGACGCTAAAGCTCTAGCGCATCCCTATCAAAGTTTGGCGAATCAGAGCATAGCAGCTAATGTGATCTAGAGCCGTAATTGGTCAAACTTTGATAGGGATGTGCTCCACCATGCGAAGGCACTGTAGGTATCTGACGGAGCCCAGACTGCTATTTGAGGTGAGGCTAGCGCTGCATTGATACCATGCATGTCAAAGGGCACATAGTTGAGTTGAAATAAGTAGATTATGGGTTATGATATCAAGATTACACACAGACCTAGGTGTCTATGCCAAATTACCTACCAACACCACGCCATGCAATGAAACAAATTTTCGTGCCGTATTTTCGTGGACACGTAGTTAGGTCCTCAAACATGTCTCTACACTCAGCCTTGTTGTTGATCTTTCTTTAGATTCTCGCGCCATTTCTCCCCCCACATAAGAACCAAGAGGATACCAGGAATGCAAATGATGTCGAGGAAGCCGAGAATAGTGAAAGCCCAGCCATAACCCAACCCTTTGAGCATCGATGGAATGATTGGGGCTGCTATGCCGGCCATGGCATTACGAAGGAAGCCTCCAAGAGCAACTAAACTAGCAGTCTGAGCAGGGTCGCACTCAGTCTGGAATGAGGTGCTGGTGACAAAAACAACAGATACACCAATTGCAGCCAGGGCCGTGCTAAGAAGAGACATCCATGCGGGTGCCTTACTCTGTGCGAACCATCCGAATAGAATCTTTCCGGCGGCGGCAATAGCAAAGCCTGGTACTTGTATTGCCATTCTTCGTTCTGGATGAATCTTGCCATCTTTGCTGCTCGCTTTGGCTTTCTGTCGCATCCAATCGGAGAGACGCCCAACGATGATGGACGCAACAAACATGGCAATGCCAGGGCATAAATAGGTGTAACCGGTTTGAGCAGGTGTAAAGTTGTAGCTCTTCTTCCAGACCTGAGGGAAGGCAATGTACATGCCGTAGAGACCAGTGAATTGAAACGCACCATTAAAAGAAACAATTAGATGAGGTGGATACTTGAGTAGACGCATGAACTTCCGGAAAGATGGGCGAGGTGCCTTTGGGACTTTGGAATCCGTGCAAGGCTTGGTTCGGAGGCTTTTGGGTATCTGAAACCACGGTTGATCTTTGAGAGCTGTGCCGTTGCCAACCAAAGATCGGAGAGTTTCAGGCATGCAAAAGACAATAGCAAGGAATACCGGAAGGCAAGTGACAGAGAGGAAGCCAAATATCCATCGCCATTTGGTTAAAGTTGCAAATTGACCTCCGATAACCGGGCCCAGGATTGGGCCAAGCTGAGGACCCATGAGAAACCAGGCTAAAGCAGATGCACGCTTGGCCGGCTCGGTGATATCGGCTACTGTGCCTGCTCCAACGGAGAAAACAATGCAAGATCCAAAAGCCTGGAATATACGAAGGAAGTAGAGAATTGCAATGTGCGCCGGAAGCATAGCAAGCAAAGTGTTGGCGATAAGGAAGCTAGTGAGACCAACGATGTAGACAAGTTTTCGCCCGCCAACATCAGAAGCAGCCGCACCGAAGAGAGGCTGGAGATTGTTAGCAAGACGACAGCCTAATGACCGACGATCAACGTACTGCGACTGCAAAGACCAGCATATATACGGTGACAGTACCCGCAATCGCTTCTGTGCTGGTTTTGAAGATCTCCTCGAAGAGGACTAGAGAGGGCAGGTAAACGGCACCGCATAACGGGCCAAAGAAACCTGCAGCCGTAACAGTGCCGAGAATAAATCGTCTCCGGTTGATAGAGAAAGCCGAGTATGGAGGAGGCGGCGGTGCAGGTTCACTTTCTTTTGTCAAAGATTCCTCCGCCTCGTCGATGGAGTTTGGTCGAGGATAGTCGTCGCTGTCGATGCTCTCACGGCACCGATCATAGGTGTGGGCTTTCTCAAACTCGATTGGAGAGCGCATGGTGGTGGGATCTGACAACTTGGCCCACGATGGGGCTTTTCAAACTGAAATACCAAGCGATATGTATGTCGACTACTCTGTGCACAGCCTAGCCATCGGGGCGTCCTAGGTGCCGACAAAGCACAGCACATGTTTTAGTCTATATGCAGGCGTTCAGGTGTATCGTCAACAGCCACAAAAGATTGGCTTGTGTTAGTGGTCCTTGCTTTGACCAGGGTGGGCGAGCTATTTTCATCTGGACTGCGGTCAGATCCAAAAGCCAAGCACGCTTGTGCGTCGCTAAGCGACTTGCTTTTATCTCAGCCAGCCCGGTGCTGACAGCTTCTTCGCTGTGCTTCTGCATTCGGCGAATCCATGGCGGCCTTCATGATACACAGACGGCTTTGCAAGTGGACGCCTGAATATGAATGTTGGCTCATCTAAATTTTAAGGGGTACTTCCCACAGCAGCATCCACGGCCTGGCGTCGATGGATGCTCTTTGGCGTGGTATACAGGCAACAGGACTGATAGAAAACATGCTTAGGTAGCGATACAGCTGTTCAAAAGACGACAATGTTCGACACTGCGTCTTCCGACATATGCAGGCCGTTTTCAGGGTGTGCGAGCCGGATTCTGTATTGGTACAGCTTGCAAATCAGGTGTATTCCACTAGCGTACGCCGCGATACCACTGGACTGGGGTAGGCATGAGGCTGAACTTTAGCGTCACGTTAGCGCATGAGTTTAATGGCCAGATCCGTGTGGATCATTCCATTGGTCAAGACTTGTTTCCCATTCGACACTACACTGGTTAGCTCTACTGACCAAATCGAACGAAAGTCCTTTGGCACATGATCGTATTCCAGCCTCATGTGCCGTCCCCGTGAATATTTGTTGAACCAGTAACTGTATACGCCACGATTCACGTAGTACTAGCCACAGTTAATTTTCACAGACTATTGCTTCACAGCAAGTTTGAACACGATGTCGGGCCATATTTGCGTTGGTGCTAGAAGTCATTGGTACCACGTGGAGCCTAGAATTCCATTTGAGCACTTATTCATCAGGCCAACCGCACGGAGGTGTTGACATGACTGATGACTGATAGTTCTCTTGGTAAAAATTATGTGTCCAATCGCTTACCATGGAATACCGCCTCGCCATGTTGGCGATGGCCTCTGCAAATGTTCTGTCACGTGGACATGAGGGCATCTACAACTCAGTCTGTGAACCCCAACATGTGCAAGTTCGGAGGACATCACAATGGCTATGTCGACAGAACGTCAAATGTGTCAACGCAAAGATGTGTCGAGCGTTGATAGATGGGTAGCTGTATATCATATACAACCAATAACATAAGTGTCCTGCCCCACGTATTACTGTCTAGGTAATAATAATGCCGTTAATTTATCGCAATAGCAATCCAAATACTAGCTCTAGTCCTCCCTAACTGAGGATGTACTCACCTAAAGTTATAATTGTCCAAAACAATATAGGTAGAATAATCAACACGGAAACACGTATGGAAGCATGAAGGTTTATCAAGTTCGTTATGGTACAGAATGTCTTGTCCAAGCATTCTAGATAGGCATTAAAACATTAAAACCCGAGATGGCGCAACTCCGGGAAGCATTGCAGGAAAGTGTGGCCGTTCAGGGTGGCGTCTATCCAGCATGCCTGCATTATGCAGGGACGACTGTTGGTATGTGCACAACCGGCTTTCCGTGGGATAAAATACAGAGGACTAGACGGTTCTTCACAGTGATAACTGGAAGAAGGTACGGACTTGATGGTGTTGCCTCTATCTACCATACCAGTGAGCCTCCTAGAGATGCTAATAACCATTGCCGGCAAATGCAACCACTCTTTGTAATAATGTCAGACTACCTCCTCTCGGACTTCATTACAAAACCTCGTTAGTCCAAATTATCTGTTTATTGACCCTAGACTTACATGTGTACATAACCGTCATCGCTATCCATTCACTATAGGCGCGAGGCACGGGTTTCATATGTTCTTTTAGCGCTATTCCTGTGGCTGTTGAACATGCCGCAAAGGATTGGACTCAAATTTACCGTCTTACATCCGCACGTTCCAACTCTATTTCGCTTCACAAGGGTATCTATTCCTGTATGACATGCATAACCATGCGCCGGCAGAACACCACCGTTTGCTCAAAGATGAAGGCCTTCCCGTTTCTCATCAGACAGCACATCAGAGGTCCAGCTTTGGGTCTCTCATGAAGCATCTTATGAAACATGTTTCTCTACATGTCACAAACTTTTACATGGGTAGCCCGTCCTCGAAACATATTCCCAACAATAGCTAGTCGGCTTACTTCTAGCACCGCCTCATCCTATCCGAATACTTGGCTCAGGCGTCCAACGCGCAGATCTCGGTGCCAAGGTTGCGGGCCAGTATGCATACGACCTTGTCGTTGTTTTTATGCCCAACATACCTAAGCAGGCCTTGTGTGATGATTTGTTGTCGCATATCACGAACGTGAATCATGGAGGATCGCATTGTACCCTTAAAGATAGTATGTCTGCCTGACGTTGAATTCTGCCATTTAACGATTATTGGGGCTCGATTTTGGATGCCGAGGAATAACGTTCGTCTGTGGATAAAACAAACATGACTATATGATTTATATACAATCAAGGCACCGACCGTATGTGTGCAAGTGTAGAACTTAAGAGCACGCGAAAGCTATACAGATGGCAAACGTTGAGGGTTCGCGAAGATAATCAAGTTTGGATCTATCGTATAAGAAGCGGGGCGAAGCGGTGCTTCAAGTACCTAAGACGAGGGGTCGTCAGGAGTATTATAATAGAATTTCTCGCTTCTGCAACATACACATTCCCTAACAAATAGTAGCAGTCAAACTTAAACAGCTGGTATACCCATGCACCCCACAAGTCCTCAATAACAACATGATTCCCCCGAACGCCATTTCAATGCGATTATCGTGATACTAAAATGAGTCTTTTCGAGTTTGCGCGGTTTCATTGGCTGCGCGCACCAAATATGCACCTCAGCCTGGCTAAAAGTTTACGGAGCAGTTGCAGCAGCAAGTGCATTTCGTTTCTCAAATTTCATCTTCAGGCCACGAGGGTAGAGTGGGCCAGCAGGCGTCATGCGGCCATCCCACGTCTCATCCAACTTCCACTTCAGGCCTCTTACCAGCTGTACAAGAGTGACACGAAGCTCTTGCATAGCCCATTTCTGGCCCAAGCACGCGCGCTTGCCGCCATGGAAGCTGATAAAAGCACCCTTGGAGTTGGCTCGGCGGTACAAGTGGTTGATTTCTTCCATGTTGGTGCCCCATCGTGAGGGCTTGAATTCGTCAGCATCTGGTCCCCAAAACTCGAGATCGCGATTAGTTGAATAAGCATTGTAACCGATATAAACACCAACAGGTATTTGGATATTGTTTCCAAGGCTGACAGGTGCAGAAGTACGGCGATTGATGAGCTGTGAGATTGGTGGAAACATACGAATGGCTTCGTAAAGCACTGCAGTGAGAAGCGGAAGATCATGAAGCTCTTGGTAGAGGGGCTCGTAGTCTGTTGGTGCGTTTGGAGGAAAAACTGTGTTGATCTCCTTGAGCAGCTGATCTTGTATTTCTGGATGAGATCCAACAAGATACATGAGAGACATGAGTACAAGCTGAGGGTTCTCGTGACCAGCTAGGAAAGTTGAGACAAGATTGTCGTCAAGGTCTTTGTCGGTTAACAGGCCCTCGCGGTGGGAGCCAATTAATCGGCAAGCAACACTTCTCTTATCATCTTCGTTGCAAGAATGATGCTCATGCCCCTTGGTGATGGTTGTGCGCAGAGTATGGCGGAACTGTTGATTGAGGATACGCCCGAGTTTCCTCGCCTTGAATGGTAGGTAGTCGAGGAATGGAAAATTCAGGAACATTGGCGCAAACATGATTGGCTTCATCTTCATCTGGAGCATATGAAGTGGCGAGTCTAGGTGCTGCATAGTGTCAAAGCTAGCACCATAGAGAACTTCAGACAGATTGGCAAGCGCATATCGGTGAAGAGGAGTATAGAAAGGAACACCATTGTTGCCCATTTTTTTCTGCTCGTCCAAGAACATGCCATTGAGTAGCCTGGAATTCTTCCAGATCTGTTCCGGATCCTGGTCTGCCTGTAGCGCGGGCTTGAGGACATTCTGGTAGAGCTTCCACTTCTCGCCATGAGCGCTGATAATGTTCTCTCCAGTGTACTCCGCAATCAGGCTGTGGGGGATCTTGATATGGTTTCCGGACTTTGCGTAAATATCCTCATGCTTGAAGACTTCTGAGATATAGGAAGGTTTGGTCACGAGAATGTTCCATTGCCCGCCAAAGAAAATCTTGACAGCTCCATACTTGGCCAGGGGCTCTTTTAAATACTTCCTGTAGTTTTCTGCCTGATCAACGTCGAGGAAGAGGGGTAACAGGGCATAGTAGAATGGTATGGTGGGGATGTTCTTGGGGAAATGTCGGGGTGGCGTGAAGAGGTAGACAAAGAAGGAGAAGACGGCAAAAAAGGCACCGAAGATGGCGATGAAGAGCAAAGAAAGCGAGGATGCCATGATTTCGCACCAGCGTCGACTAGACGATGGAATGCAAAGGAGAGATTGCGCTGGAGGGCCTATATGAAACAGCGAAGATAACACTAGAGGAGCTCGTCAGGCTCAGCCCTAGGCCTATATTATCCATTGGAGCGGTGGTTGTTGGCCAAGCTGGAGGCGGAAGCGAGGTGGCTTGTACCACTTCAGCACGCTCCAAGCTGCCTCATGCAATCTAGAATTAGACAATAGACAGTTTCTGTAAGTAATATTCTGGCTGTGCTTGGAAGCTTGGCTCTCCGGGCGAATCGTGAGTCGTTCCAGGAGCAGGGGGCACGGGGCCACCGATTGCCAGCCAAGCAAACATGCATAGGGGGAGCCTACTACTCTACGCCTCGTTTGTTGTCGTGCAGCACTGTGGACCGCTGAAGGCTCCGGCGCCCCCATGTTGTACGCCCGATGCAGCTACTTTTAACCTTGCTGCGGATGCCAAGTCGAATATTTCAGGTGGGCTTCCTAACAAACAAGCCCTGACACCGCCCCACACGTTGCGCCTTGTGGGCCAATCCCACACAACAGCCAGTTGCAGTCTGCAAGCGAGTTGTCAGACGCCTCAAGGCGCCCTAATTAGCACTAACTAGTCGGTGTGTCGACGATGCGGGTCTCCCGAATTGTGGCTGCCCAAAAGTCCATCCGCAGCTGGCTGGACTCCCTGGCAGCAAGCTTGGACATATCCAGTCTACCGCTTTTGAGACACAACAACGCTGCATATCTTTCATATAATACTCGCTAGCACGCTTGCCATGTAAGGCGTCTCTCATCCTTTTACCATTGTCCTTCTCAACTAGCTTCTAGAGCTCGCTCATCGCCCACTCTATTTCATTTGTTCCTTTTCCTTGCATATTTACTTCAAGCGTATACCCCAATACTTTTCCATTTATTTTTCGCCATGCCTCCCCTCAATAAGGCCATTGCCACCTACCACTGCATTAACGCTCTCTACTGGCGGAATGCCACTGGCGAGCTCCTTGCTGTGGAAGGCAGCAACTCTAAGCCATTCCATGAAGCATGGACACAATTGAAGGACATTGTCTGTTCCACTGACGGAGCCTGGTCTTCACTTGAGCTCCCCTCAGGCAAGAAGATCAAAACCCTCCAAGTCACCGCTACCATTCCAGCCCTCTTGAACATCCGCTCCAACTTCCCCCCATCATACCAGGAACAAGAGATCAACACCCAAGTCTCTGAAGTTGAGCACGACAATGGCCTCGTCCTTGGTATGGTCGTCTCGCGACCGAAGTCAGTAAAGCCGGATGGCTTCAGCATTTGGGCAGAGCGTTTTATTCTCCTTGAGACCGAGTTCCAACCATTCAATACTATTGGCACATCCAACGCACCTTGGGAAAGGCAGCACCGCGATGTCTGCAATGCCATTGGCGAGATTTTTGAGCGCAGACTCAAAAACATTTCCAAGGATGACCAATGGACCAACGGCGGTCGTGAGATCTTCATGAATCGTGTCTTTGGTTATGTCGACAAGAACCTGCCAATCCAGTGCGCGTTGCCTGCTTTTCCTTGCAAGTCTCCCAATCCCAATAAGGTTGGTGGTATTGTGCCCGATCTCGCTGAGCACATCGCTATTGATGTACTACATGAGTTTATCAAAGAGGTCAACACAGTCTACGAGCCTGGTGCAACCATGTGGGTCATCAACGACGGTCATGTGTTCTCCGACTGCAGTAAGTTCAATTTACCTTGCCCCAAGCACCTAGTTGCTAATCAACTTCAGTTGGTGTTGACGATGAAATGATCGATACATACGATGCCTGCATGGCTGCCATTTACCATCAGCGTTTCCCCGAAGATGACAGCCCGGTGCCTACCATCAAGTTTAAGGGCCTCAAGAACATCTTCGCTGCTGATTCTGATGGCTTCCAAGGCCTACAGAAGCTCCTTCGTGACTCACACAAGATGCCACATCCGGTTAAGACCAAGCTCACCGGCGAGGCCGAGCTTTGTAGGAAACTTATGCTGGGTATTGGTGGACCGGACCGCGCCTATATTCGCCAACTCATCACCGAGCAGGAGCCTGATGCGCTTGGCCTTTACCGTGGCCAGACCCGCTTCATGCTTGAGGATCTTGCCGATGTTCCGTCTGTCAGGTCCTTGAGCGGCAAGCAAAAGAAGAAGACAGCTGCTCTCGTTGCTGAGGAGATGATGTCACGCAACCAGGCCTACTCCAATCTGACTGAGCTCCTCCTTCCCAATTACGTCCGTCTTTCCATTCATGCCCATAACAATGCAGGCCCCAAGTTTGCTGTCCGTTTGCTGCCTGCCAACAAGGTCCGCGCGATCGATAGTCTCGAGACCTGCCTAGAGCCCAACCCAGTCTACGAGTTCCAGCTTCCAACTCCCTGGCATAATTCCATGATCAAGGTCGAGGGTGATGAATTCTTGTACCTTGGTCGTTCGCAGATCGCACGAAAGGCCATAGAGAGCTCTGAATTTTCTGGGTCCTGGGTTGATGGCCCGGACGGATCATACTTCAGTCTGACACGTAAGAATGGCGAATCGTCCGCACCTCCCAAGCTCCAGATCCCGCAAGCTGCCCCTGCCGGCAAGGTCAGCATCTACAACCAGCAGAAAAAGAGCACCATCGTCATTGTATCACCCATCGCAGAGAAACAGAACCCAGTTTTCATCTGCTCTCCTGTTGTTGGCAAAAACCCCATCATCGTCAATTCCCCCACCACAGAGGGCCAGCGACCCATTGTTATCTGCTCCCCTGGAAAGCAGAGCATCTTCTCGCCTATCACCGAGAAGGTCCGCTCTCCCATTGGCGCTCCCATTGTCCGCCGCAAGACCTCGGTTGCTGTCTGCTCTCTCGGCGAGAAGGCCCCAGTTGTCTCTGCCTCGCCCGTCGAGTCTGAAGGGCTCAAGCGCCAGGACACACACTTTGTTCGCTCTGGGGAGAGGAACAAGCTTCGCAGCCTGCTTCCCGTTATTTCGCTAATGCGCTCATTGAGGGGCCAGTCGTAAAGCGTTTCTTGGGAGGCGGGGTTTTTTATTATTTGATATCCAATTTGGCTTCGTTTCTATATGTTTAATATCATGGGACGATACACAAAATAACGCCTAGTTAATAGGGTTTGCATTTTCGGAGCTCTGGTGTGACGGCGCATTGGAAGAGTTGACAAGAATGGGGGGCAACCTCAGACTGTGCATCTCACGCGGACATTTTTTCGTTCCATGACTTATTACTAGCCACACAATTATCTATTAATTTGAAATCACATGGACACATCGGCGTGACTATTTAGTGATGCAAGTTACCCCATCTGGAACTTTATATTAATATTAGTTTGATTACCAATCCTTCGAATTTCATCAATGCTAGGATTTGTGCGCCTCGCAGAAAAGTGCGCATTTGAATTCAAGTTTCTCCATTCAGGTACAGTAGACTTGCAGTGGCACCAAGACGTCTATATTGCTATATCAGGCCTTGGCAACGGCTCAACACCTTCCGACACTGGTGCAATATAGCACAAATTTGGGTTTCGCGATGTGGAGAATACCATCCTAGGGCACGCAGGTACAAAGCTTGGTGGTAAATGGCGATTGCAGGTAAAGGTATCCTTCGTAGGCTCTGAATTGTTTTGTACGAGTTTGCTGCTTTATTATCTCAAACTAGAGCCGCGATTATGGGTCTCTTGCCAAGCATGGGCATCTTTGCGTGTCTGCTCACTCTAGTCTTCGGTGTCACTGCGACTGGTAGGTGGCCTTGATGATTTACAAACTGAGTCAAAATATAAACTTACATTGCCTAGTAGTCGATAGTAGCAAACCACTGACCTATGGAATCGTGCTCTTCCGCATGTTCGACGTTTTAGATGTGCATGGCCCTGTCGAAATCCTGCAATCCGTCAGTTCATCCTTCAAAACGGATATAGTGTTTCTCGCCGAGACCATGGAGCCGGTCACCACCAGACCAACACTGGCTGCCATGAACCCGCTCAACAGTTCCGTTTATCCTTCTCTTACCCCCACGCATACTTTTGCGACAGCGCCGGAATTGGACGTTCTTATCATCTCTGGTGGCCCTGGATGGCGCAATCCAACTTTCAACGCTTCGCTGGAATACATCCGCAAGACAGCACCAAAGGTCAAGCAGGTCATTACAATTTGCACGGGATCTGCACTTGCTGCAAGGTCAGGGATCATGGCGGGTAGAAAGGCAACTACCAACAAGACTTCATGGCCTAGCACAGTTGCAGCAAATCCTAATACGACATGGGTTGCCAATGCCCGATGGGTTGAGGATTACTCTCGTTCGCCACCTATTTGGAGCTCTTCGGGCGTTACGGCTGGCCTTGATTTGATGCTGCATTGGGTAGAGCAAACGTACAACAAGGAGAATGCTACCAATATCGCAAGGAATATGGAGCATGTGAGGATCACGGATCCCAACATCGACCCTTTTGCTAGGAATGAGACGGTTGCTGGATAGTTAGGACGACAGACATCTACCTTCCTGTGGGGACCAATCAATCCCTAAACGCAATCAACAGGTATGTGCATGTGGGTGGTGTTTTCTTTGCTTCTGTATTCATACCGGTTACGTTGGGGGTCTGTAAACGTTATCAAGGGTTCCCAGAATGTCAGCTTCCATGCTTCATGTATAGAAGACTGTTGAGCCTATCGAAAATCTATAGAATCATCACATATACCTAGGCTCAAAGCTTTTTGGCTCGACCCACCCATAGTCGCTCTGACCATGCAATCATTCGTACACACATCCAACACGAAGACATGATGCATCGTGCCTGCCAGCTCTATTCGGACGACCCCTTCCGGGCAAGAAATTGAATTTAGATTCGCGAAAACATTCTTGATTATGATTGCACCCTACTACTTGGATAGTCTCTGCGTGGTGAGAGGTGGTGAGAGGTGGAGGTAGCGAGGCGTCGAATGTGCTCAAAAACCCTCTCTCTGCGGGCCCCGCCTTACTAGATCAAGGCAAGCGCTATGCGAGATGGAGTGCTAGGGCAACGCCTACGCTCCCTTGCTGTCGGACAACACGACTTACCATTTGCTGCATGTACGATGCCTCCAAGGCCGTGTGAGGTTGGATTGGGCCGTGGTGGCGCGGGGCTGGGCATGGATTGGGGGCTGGGTTGTTTGTGCGTTGCATCTTGTACCTAGTTGTGCAAGGCGCTGAGCTGGTTTGCGCGCTTATATATTCCCGTGGTCATGGTAAAGAGTAGGACGACGAATTTCTTACTTTCGAGTGGTTAAATCTTGTGTTTGTAAATTGAATGACGGCGGAATCATCTTCAAGCATTGCCCTTTCCTCTCGCAAAGCTACTCGCTTCACTGACACTTGACCGTTTGAGAACCTGCTCATAACTTGCTCGTCTCTTCTTTATCCTCACCTCAACGCATTGAAAAACTCCAGCCCCGGAGTTTTTCCCCTTCGCTATCCAAGATTCAGCTCCAACATCCAATCGTTCAACCTTCCACGCCGACAATGAATCACGACATGAACATGGTGACGTCGATCTCCATGGCCATGACTGGCATGGCTTCTACTGGTACAGGTATGGCTATGCCTACGTCAACTGGCGGGGCTGTGGGAGGCATGGGAGGAATGGGTGGTATGAGCATGGGCGGCAGTTGCAAGATTAGCGTAAGCATATCCAGTCTGGATGGTGACTAGGTATCGTAGCTGACTTGATCGAAGATGTTATGGAACTGGTATACCATTGATTCCTGTAAGTTTTCCAGTGTCTCAAGCTAACTGTAGTACGGCTATAGAACGGTTTGCTTCTACAGGCAGAACTACATTTTCATCACTGTCACATCCGCTGACACCTACGCAGGCTTTATCGCTCGCTCATGGCGCATCAAAAGCCAAGGCGCGTTCGCCGGCTCTTGCATCGGAGTGATTCTCCTCGTTGTCGTTCTCGAGTTCCTCCGTCGTGCTGGTAAAGAGTACGACCGCTATATCGTTGCTCAACACATCAAGACTCTCGCCCCTGTCGCAGTTACTTCTTCCGCTAGCAGCGAGAATGGTGCAAATACTAACAAGAACCCTCCTGCCACGGCAACACCTGCAAATGCCACTATTACTGAGCAACGGTTCCGGCCAAGCATTCTGCAACAAGCTATGCGTGCTCTGCTCCACATGCTTCAGTTTGCTGTCGCGTACTTTGTCATGTTGTTGGCTATGTATTACAACGGATATATCATTATCTGCATCTTCATCGGCGCGTACATTGGGTACTTCATCTTCGGATATGAAAGTTTCAATATAGGCCAGGGCGGAAAGGATCGCATGCAGGAAAATGCCACTGTTTGCTGTGGATAGGACGGCACTACTTAGCGGTTTGCATCTTGATCCAGACTTGGTTGAGAGAAGGGCGTTGTCAATTTGGTGAATGGGTTTTATTAGTCACCTCGAGACTGCAGCGTAGCCTACGAATGGTAGAGCACCAGACATTCAGACAGTATACCCAAGCTAATTTTCATAATAATAAATGACTTCAGCAAGGACATGATGTCCTACAAGTGGTATGTATCGCCCCTACGAAATCAACACACTATAGGGCACCATAGATGGGATACTATAAGAAAGTATAATCGAGGATTTAATATTTGATAGTTATAGCATCAATTGTAGTATCTCTCAAGCACACTTTTGCCACCCCAGCCCCAACCATGCAACGCCACACAAAGCCTGTGTTCACTTGAGGGACCTATAGCAACCAAACACCCGAAAGCCCCTACACGCTGTTAGTCCGGAATGTTATGTATCCACCAGGGCAATGCTCGACTCACTTACTTGCCTTACTCGATCAATAGACGCAAGAGTCCAAGACGAGCCGTTTATTTGTGCTATCAAATTGTCAGTACAAAACACATGCATTAAAGACCAGAGGAAAACATACAGGGCATCCAGTGCATGTGCACGACTTTCCGCATCCGCCGTTGGATCCGCAAGTGCAAGTGCCGTTGGTAGTTGGGCAACCGCAGTCTGTTGAGCCAGGCATCTTGGTGATGGATTTGATGAGTTCGTTTGAAGGAAGTAGATTGGTGTTTAGAGGTGGAAGTCTGGTTGATTGATTGATTGTGATGGAGGAAAGCAATTGATCGCGGATTTCAATTCTTCTTATATACAACGCTGCGCGACTTGTGCGGCTCGGCAAACGTAAGGGTTCGGCCCACCGCACAAGTCGCTCAGCTCGTTGGCGCACTTCAATCGAGTACGGTAGGTCACCCCGTTTGCAGGCTGGAATTCTCATGCTTGTCTGGGTATGGGCTGGTACGTTCCTGTTTCTAACACGGAATGGCGATGGCTGATTGGTGGGGTGCGGGGCTGCGTGACTTGTGCGGCGGGTGTACTACGCTTGGTGTGACGTACTAATGTTTCGATGGGTTAGTGTCGACCGATCGACTTTCGACGAGGAAAAGAGCGGATTGAGGGTATTGTGCGATGGCTGCTGAGGAATCGAGCGCACCAGTCCAGTAATTCGCACCAAGACCCAGAATAATGACCGAGGATTTGCAGTCAGTAATACTGCATGTAAAACGGGTATTTTTTTTGCAAACGTCTTGGGTGCGTGTGCTGGTTTACTGAGCGTACCAGGAGGTCTAATAGTCAACTCTATACATGTGTTATACAACTGTGCTGTACCCGCCTCCATAGCCTCTTCGCCCTTTCCAGCGAACATAATATTTCCTCCCCTCGTCTGCCCAGAATACACAGCTTGCTACTGCCAAAAGGTGGCATAGATCTAAAAGTCCTAAGGCCTCTGTTTGGAATACCCTTTGCAGCGGCGGAAAATACACAACCATCATTTGACCGAGAAGACTTCCTGCAACAGCGTAGTTGAACATTCTGTTATCGAAAATACCAATTTCTCCAGCAAGGACCGACTTGCTGTTCGAGCGGCAAGTGAGGGCGTTGAACATATCGAAAAGGACGAAGCAGGTGAATGTCATGGTAGTGTCACGAGCCGTGACTTCGTTGTCGATAGACATTTCCCGGTAATACGTGGTCAAGGTACCGAGCATTATAATAGTGGCAGATTGGAGGACGCGTTGAATCAGAGGACGAGTGAGAACACGGGCGTGTCGGTGACGAGGTGGTTGAGCCATGACTGCTGGGTCTACAGGCTCAACACCAAGCGATTGAGCAGGTGGGCCATCCATGAGGATATCTGCCAGGTGTTAGTTGATGTATAAAGTTGTTCAAAGCGGGGACGTACTAATCCACAAAATCTGCATGGCATTGAGCGGATTTGGGAAGCCCAAGAAAGTACTCAATAAGACCAAACTCAGAGCAGCGGCACTGGTGCTGAGCTGGAAGGTTAAAAAATTCTGGATATTGTAGAAGATGCCTTTACCCTCTTCGATAGCGTTCAAGATGGTGGCAAAGTTATCGTCTGTTAATATCATGTCTGCTGCTTCCTTTGCAACATCTGTGCCTAGCCGGCCCATTGAAATGCCGATATCAGCCTTCTTCAGCGCAGGCGCGTCGTTGACGCCATCACCTGTCATGGCGACAACATCACCTCGAGATTGAAGTGCTCGGATGATCTTCATCTTGTGCTCGGGGCTAGTACGGGCGAAAATGGAGGTCGTTGCAATGGTCTGAGCAAGCTCTTCTTCGCTCATCTGATCGAGTTCATCCCCACAAATGACTGAGCGCCCAATGGCCGAATTCGCGATGATAGGCATTCCAAGACTCTTACCGATGGCCACTGCTGTGGTTTCCGCATCACCTGTGATCATAATCACCTTGACCTTGCCGGCTATCAAACGTCGAATAGCCTTTTCTACACCCTTCCGCGGCGGGTCATTCATACCAACAAGACCAGCAAATACTAGATTGCGATACTGTTCGTCATCTCCGAGTCCCGATTTAGTAGGCAAAGCAGGCGAAGAGGTACCACTTGTGCTCTTGCTCCTCCCTTTCGACGAACCGCTTGCAAAACCGAGTACTCGCAGTCCTTCCTGAGCCATAGATTCTGCCGCCTTGAGCGCTTCTTGTTTGCGTGCTTGATCTAAGACGATTTCCTTTCCTTCGGCGGTAACATAGGTGTCGCAGCGGTCCAGCACTCGTTCCAATGCACCCTTGATATAGGCGACGTCTGTCCCCGAGGTCAAGCCTAAACTTCCATTGATGACAACGCCCATCCATTTCCTTTCGGAACTAAATGGTGTCTCAAACTTGCGCTCGCCAAGCCTTCCTCGCACATCGTCCTCAGCAAAGGCATCTAGGAGGTCAAGGAGAGCAACATCTGTAGGCTGGCCTACCCATCGGCTCTTTGCCAAGGAGTTGTCGTCGCCCAGAGTAGACGAGAGTACTGCAGCAGTTGACGCTGACGCAGCTTGGTTACTCAGAAGTCGGGCATTATTGACGATATTGCCGATTCGCAGAATATTGCGCGTGGGAGAATCAAGATCTGTTGTCTGGTTCTTCTTCTTGACGTCGATTGGTGTGGGTTCGTCGAAATGCCAGAGCTTAGTGACAGTCATATGGTTTGTAGTCAATGTACCTGGACACGGTTAGTCTGGTATTTCTGGAGGCTCTGACGGACAGACTGACCTGTTTTGTCGGTGCAGACAACGTTGACAGTCGCCAAGGTCTCCACGCTTGGTAGTCGGCGAACGATTGCATCTCGCCTGGACATGCGGAGCACGCCTAAAGCGAGGGTTACAGTGACGATGATAGGGAGCCCTTCTGGAATGGCAGCAACTGCAAGTGAGACGCCAATCTGAAAGACCTCCAGTATGGCCCAGCCCCGCCAAAGGCCCACCAGCCCAATAAATGCAATGACGCCGAATGACATGTAGCTCAAATCTTTACCAAGCCGGTCCATTGACATTTGCAATGGCGTCCGCGGGCTCTCGATTTCCTGTAACGATGCTGAAATGGCTCCGAACTCGGTTTTGCCCCCAGTGCCAATAACAATTCCCTGGCCATAGCCTGACCGTACCAGTGTTCCCATGAAAGCGATGTTCTTCTGGTCATTCAACCGGATATCAGCACCCACTGTTCCTGCAGCCTCGGAAGCATAGAATGGCGAACTTGAGCGTTGTGCGCCTGGCGGTTGGGTGATTCTGTCTGGAATCTTGGGCACTGGCTCATTCTCCCCTGTGAGGTTAGACTCGTCGATTGTCAAATCGGCCGCGTGGGTTATTCGGAGGTCTGCTGGTATGCGGTCGCCGGTGTGGAACAGGACTAGATCGCCGGGAACTAGTAGAGTAGCAGAAATGGTGGCAGACTTGGCCTCTGCTGCTGCCAGTGACGCAGGCGTGTCTTTCAGGTTTTGCAGCTCTATGCCCTCAGCTGCGACGCCATTTGGCAGCCTCCTGGTGGGCGACTGCTCCACGCCTGCGCGAATAATGTGTGCTGAATGCGGGACCAGCTGGTTCAGCGCTTCCAGCGACTTCTCGGATCGATACTCTTGCACGAAGCCCACAGTCACGACAATAGTCACGGCGACGGTGATGCTAACGGCGTCGTCAAAATTGCCGATTATGACAGACACGCCTGCCGAGCCCAGCAAGAGGAGAATGAGGGTTTCTTTGAACTGCTTGACGAAGCGAAGCCACAGCGGCTCGGGCTCTTCGTGTGGCAGCTCGTTGTGGCCGTGGATGTGTATGCGTGCCGAAGCGTCTGATGCGGAGAGGCCATGGCTTACCGAGGTTTGAAGTTTCTGGGCGGTTTCCTGGGCTGACAGCAGCGAGTATGCCGATGTCACCGACTGTTGCGATATATGGTCAGTGAACATGTCAGTCTCGAATACGCCAACGGGCCTGCTTACAGAGGGCGTTGAGCTTCTCGGGGGTGCCGGCTGGGGAGGTTGCAGCGACGGCGAGGCGGCGCGCAGTGGTTTATGGTGTGTAGGGGCGCCGTGGTGCAGCGGCAGTGAGGGGGTCGCGGCTCTTGACATGTTGGCATGGCCAGAAGGCCAGTGTTGCGCCGCGCTCCAACGTGGCCAGTCTGGTCAGCGGCGGCGATAAAGGAGGCGAGGCGGCGAGGCCAATTATTGCATGGATACTGCGCTGACAGGAGGCGTCTGGAAAAAAGCGATCAGCTATGCGTGTCCAAGAGCAAGAAAAGACGTGGGCTTGTTCGCTGAGACCAGAGAATAATATCAAACGCGGCAATCCAGGAGCAGGGGCCAGTTGGCGGCGATCCGGGGTCTGGTTTGGCCTGCGGTTTCAACATCACTGGCTCGCCTTCAAAAGAGACTGCTATTGTTGGCCATCTGGCCCATGGCTATCTGTCTGTCTGTCTGTCTGTCTGTCTCGTCTCTTCTGCCACCAGATGCATGTGCAACACGTTTGTTTGTGTGTGCAAGTCAAGTGATGGCGCGCCGTCAGCCCGTGCAGTGATGTGATGTCATGCACTCGGCGACGCATGCGGCTGTGTCCTCTGCAAGGACGTGTAGAGTGCAGGAGACATGTCAGGTCAACAGTCGCATCCTTGATTGATTGATTCACCATGCAAAATAGCCCGCCAGAGCGCAAGTGAGAAGTCAGGTGAGCGCACGCTGCATGCATCTGGAATGGCTTAGGTAAGCCGCCTCTTGCGCAGTGGCAGATTCCCAGCCTCAACCTGGTGCCGGCCCAGCCTCCCATCAACCCTGCTTGTCTGCCACCACCACCACCCACCGTCGCGCCTCCTACCCCCCATCATCGCCCCATCTCTACCGCCTGCGCTGCCATTGATACGACCGTACCATCTCTGCATCCAAATTTGGTCCTCGTCGGCGCGCGACTTTTGCCTGCGCATCTTCCTGTCGCCGACGCGCCGGTATAAACAACAACAGCGCCCGACGCGACCACCCACACACGGCCTCTTTTGACCCACCGCCATGTTTCTTCCAGAAGACCTTTTGTACAAGTCGGGCCAGCTTGCTCGCGTCTGGCTGGCCGCCAATCAGCACAAGAAGCTCACCAAAGCCCAGGTCCTGCAGGACAAGATCGACGAGGACATCGAGGTCATCATCCGACCTGAGGGCGCTGCTGGCGGCCCCCTTGCCTTGCGCTTGAATGGCCAGCTACTGCTGGGCGTAGTGCGCATCTACCACCGGAAGGCGCACTACCTGCACGATGATTGCAATGACGCGTTGTGGAAGATCAAGATGGTATGCAAACAGTGCCCTTCACTCATGGCCATGGCTGACGTGTTCTAGGCTTTCCGCCCGGGAAACATTGATCTGCCCTCCCAAACCCACGTCGCCAACCCGACAAGCTTAACTCTGCCGGATATGATCACCGATCTGGATCTCCTGGCTCCCATGCCCGACCCGGCTCTGCTCTTGTCGCAAACTCTCGGTATGAACCTGGGTGTGGAAAACACGACCATTCCGGATTGGGATAACAGCCAGTACCTGTCCGGCAGCATTGAGCAGGCACCCCACGATCTCAACCCCTTTGAAGAAGATGATGACCTGGAAATTGACCTTGCTGAAAACTTGGAACCACCTCTTCATGAAGGCACCAGCATTGAAATCGGTCGTCATGAAGCCTTTGAACGACGCCTATCCGAGGAGTTTGACACAGGCTCCAAATTTGTTGACGAGGATGACATTGATCTTAATGTTGGTATTGGTGAGGATGAGACTGAGATACCTGGTACGCCTCACTTGGACTTTGATGGGCCAGACATCACAATGGGTGGCATGACCGAAATGGATCAGCCAGTCGAACCGTCGCTGGCTGGTGATCTTCCGGTACGGGCCCCTCGTGAGGAGTCTATTCTCAGTGAGCTAGGTGATGAAGAAACAGCAAAACTAGCGGAAGAAGTCGCTGACCAGAGTACCGCTGCGTTTGTGCTGGAGCAGGAACCACAGGAGGAGGACACTGTTCACCAAGCCCGAGCCAAGCGCCGCAGGGTTATCGGACAGGACGCTGAGACCATGTTGTCAACTGCTACACTCAGAGACCAGCAACAAAACCGAGAGAAGATTCTCAAGCCTGCTTCGTTCCTACCGCGCGATCCTCTCCTCATGGCTCTGATTAATATGCAGCGGTCAGGAGGGTTTGTCTCTAGTATTCTTGGGGATGGCCGCAGCCAAGGTTGGGCACCAGAACTGCGCGGCATTCTCTCATTAGAAGTTGTATCACGTCCAAGCCAGAAACGTAAGCGCGATAGTGGCGTTGCCGATCTGGGTACCGAGGACGAAGACGCTGCTGCCAGCAAAGAGAAGACTCCCCAGCTAGAATTTGAGCTAGATGACCCAACGCTGGGGGATATAGGCGGAGTCGGCGATAGCAACACGATGCTCGCGGGATCCGACGACATGATTCAGCTTCCTGATGACCCTATTCAACGGTTCGAGGAAGAGGAGGACTTTGATTCGCCCATTCCAGATAACTTCGATGATACCACTGCTCCTCTTGTTCATCCTGATGAGGCCGGGCCAGTGTCCTTGGGAACCAAGCACGCTGTCCATATTTTACGAGAGCGGTTTGGGCCTGAGGCAGAAGAAAGCGAGTCAGAGCGACAGAAGAATAGCATCGTGTTCCAGAATCTGCTTCCTGAAAGTCGAACATCACGGGCAGACGCGACGAAGATGTTCTTTGAAATCCTTGTTCTTGCAACAAAGGATGCGATCAAGGTCGAGCAAACTGGTAGCGAAGTTGGAGGTCCGCTTCGTATCCGAGCCAAGCGGGGTCTATGGGGTCAGTGGGCTGAGACCGCTGCCAGCGGGGAATTGGCCTCACAAGTACAAACCGCGGTACCAGCGGAAGTCGATCCACCAGCTGAGGCCATATTTCAGGGTCCTCCAGAAGTATCTGTCTCCGCATAAAAAGGCTTTTCTTGTCCTTGGTCGGTTTTGTAATTCGGTCCTGTTCGATTTAGGGGCAGCTTTACCTGGTGGCGTTGACTGGATACCCTTTTCTTAGATGTACATGACTTACTATACGATCTTTTGGGTGTGTTTCTGGGGCAATTGGTATCATGACTAGTAGAAGAGTTTGATTGAATGGAGGGAGGAATGTCCTAATAGTCTTTCATTATGGATGGCTTTTGATTCATGTTGAAACGATAGCGAACGTGTGCATGTGTCAAAGCGAGGTGCAGAAGATGACGTCGTGTGCAAGGATCGGAACGCGCTGTGCAAAGTTCCGATGGGACAGAAAAATTGGCCTTCACGTCCAGTCATCACCCAAATGCACCCGCGCCGTCCCCGCCTACCAAATGTCAAACCCGCAAAGATATTATTCAGTCAGCCTTGCAACCGCTCTCTGGCGCAAGCCGCCACACCACTGTGTATTAGGCCTCATATTACCACGTTGAACGCATCTTGTCATTATCCGAGACCATCTGCGAAGATGAAGACTGATATCCTATCAGTGGATCCTCAGAGGCTGGGCACAATCACTGTTGCTCCATCGCAGGCCACACTAATCGACGAGTGGGACATTGAGTATGCACAGGGAAAGGATTACGAGAACTTAAAAAGAGCTGCTGAGGAGATTGTGAGCACAGATGTGCCTGTTGCTTTTCCAACAGAAACTGTATATGGGCTAGGCGCAGATGCAACAAGAAGCTCTGCTGTGAAGGCAATCTTCGCCGCCAAAGGGCGACCAGCAGATAATCCCCTAATCGTACACGTGCACTCGCTGCCTCAGCTGCGCGCCTTGCTTTCTGGAAAGAGCAAGAACTCACCTGGTGAATCACGGGAAGAGAACGATCCCATTCCGGCAATATACAGGCCGCTGATTGAGCGCTTCTGGCCCGGCCCGCTCACCATCATTCTACCAGCGCCTGCAAACCCGGTGCTAGCCCCTGAGGTGACTGCTGGTCTACCGACTTTTGGCGCACGAATGCCCCGCTCTATTCTTGCCCTGGCACTACTGCGCCTATGTGATCGACCACTTGCTGCACCTTCCGCGAATGCATCGACGCGCCCATCGCCCACCGCAGCAGAACACGTCTTCGACGACCTACAGGAGAAAATACATACCATCATTGACGGTGGGCCATGCGAAGTTGGTGTGGAAAGCACCGTCGTGGATGGCTTAGCGAGTCCGCCAACCATCCTCCGGCCAGGGGGCATAACTGTAGAACAGCTACGACAGTGTCCTGATTGGGAGAATGTAGCTACTGGATACAAGGATAAGCAAGAAGGAGGTGCGAGCAAACCAAAAGCTCCTGGAATGAAGTATAGGCACTACAGCCCAAAGGCCGAGGTCGTTCTTTTCGAAGCTGGAGCGGGGAGTCCGACCATGGAGGAGATGCGTGCGAAGAAGAGGATTGGTATCATTCGGACTAAGACTTGGAAACCCGCACTGGCTTTGACTATAGAAACACGGCCGACTTCGAAGACGAATGGACATATGGACGGCACAGGGCAGTCTAAAGCCACTCCATCATTACTTGCCAACCCACAGTCAAGGCCATCAAATTTCCTTCGCTCCGTCATCCAGCACCAATTACCACACGCAGAGCAATACTCAATATCTCCTAATGACGTCAAAGTCTGGGATATCGCTCTTGGGACAGAAACAGAGGGCGTTGCAAGAGGGCTCTTTTCTGCATTGAGAGAGCTCGATAAGAAGGGTGTCGATGTGATATACGTAGAAGGTATCGACGACAAGATTGACGATGACATTGCGGCGGCGGTGATGAATCGGTTACGAAAAGCTGCTGAGATTCGAGTATGAAGATGAAGGTTCAAGTATATCTCGGAATCACTAAGCGGGTGAAGGTGTATAGTATATCATCTCACGTTATATGATAGATAGAGTTGATGGAAGATATCTAGTTGTGAGTCGATTGACACATCAATTAGCACTAGTCACAGGCACAAATAGTCGGCAGTTTCTTAGTGCAACTCGCCGTCTCTAAGCCATAGCTCATTTAAATGTCATCGAGTAATTGAAATTTCGCATTGCCCTGTGTCTGCTGGGCGAGGGTGATAGCTGTGAAAAGCAATTGGTCGCGTACCTTGTGAAGGATACCGGACACGTGACACAAACAAACACTATGTAAAAGGGAACAAGCATGACTCAAAATCTGCTGACACCTTTTACAGCTGGTGGAACCAAGAACCACGCACTATCTTCTTACTAAAAGTCCAGCTGCTCCTCATCCACAACTGCGCTGTGTACAGCCCACGAACATAACCCACAGCGTATCATGCACACCTATCTATATTACGTCATCTGCACACTGCTGGCCAGCTTTCTTGCAGCCGCCCAAACTACCAAAACAGTTGCTGTGATAGAAACCTACACGATTTCTGGTCTGGGCCCTACTACTACACACCCCGTGCGTCCAGTAAATCCCCAACTGGCGTGCCCCAAGCCACAAGAGGCATGTATTATCGACGGCATTGCAATTTGGCCTGGCACCACAGCACCTGTGATCCCTCCGGTATCTAGGACAGCGAGAGACACCTTTTCTTCCAACACCATGCCATCATCGATAGGCGCCGCGAGTAGCACGGCAGTTGTGATTGTCCCGATACCTGGGCTGGAAAATGGGGCGTCTGCGGCCAACAAGTGCAACTCGGTTTCCCGCCAGACTGCCGTCGCCAAACGTGCCGTTGCCCACATCACCAAGCAATAGCCCCAATATCTTCTGGCCTGCCGTTCAACAGCACTGGTGATCCACTAAGCATGCCCCCACCTATCCCCCAACATCGTCATCTCCGGGCAAAAAAAAAAAAAGTAAGTGGAAATGCTAAGCGTCCACACTGTCATCTTTATGGGGGAGGGGGATGGGGATGGGGGAATGTGCGGAGGCGATAATGTTGAGTTGGGTGAGGGTGAACGGGTACGCGTCGGAAGAACGGTGGAGGAATAAGGATCGGTTACCTGGATAGATAGTTTGCCATAGAGAATATGCATCACGCAAGTCAAGTCAAAGACATGTAGAGAACTTTGGATGTGTCATGTGAACAACTTTCATTCACTCTCGCCGCTGCACCAAACCGCCACAGTCCACGAAGATACGCTCTAAAGCTAATAGAAGTTAAACACCAACAAAAATGCTCACAATCCGCCGCACAACATGTGTACAAGGCGCTAGGAGTTGGTTTTATATCAAAAAAATGACCCCAAATGCCGTAACCAACCGGAAACCGTCCTGTATACCTACAGAGAAGTTTTTGTTACGCCAGAAATGCAAATAGACCTTCATGACATACTCCACCTGACTACAGTAGTGCTTTAATAGCCGGCAGCGTAAACCTGACCAACGGCGCTGAGGCCACTGCCAGAGTTAAGCTGGTTCTCACCGCTTCCGACCATGAACCAGGAATAGCCTTGAACCTTGTCGGAAGCATCCATGTAGGCCATGGCGTCCTTGAGGAAGCTAGCAGCTTGTTCCTGAGTAGCGGAGCCGGGGTTGAGGCCGAACTCGGTAACCCAGACAGGCTTATTATAGATAGCAGCAGCCTTCTCGACTTGAGCCTTGAAGCGCTCAATGGTGCCGGCGTCGTAAATGTCATAGAAATGGATGTTGGTGGCGTGCAAAACGGCGTCAGGGCACGCGTCGTGGAAGCGGGAGAGCCAATCGAGCCCAAGGGGCGCTTGACCATTTGATATTGAAGGCCCGATAATGGTGATATCAGGGTGGGCACTGGCGATGGGGTTCATGTATTCTTTCCAGGACCCGCAAGCCTGTGCAGGGGAGAGGTTGGCCTGTGTAGGATGGTCAGGCTCGTTGAAGCCCATTACGGCCTTAGAGCCCTTCTTGACAGCCTTCTCGACATTTGCGAGCCACTCCTCCTTGGTAGCCTTGGCGGGACTGTGGATCAGAGGGATGAAGGGTGCACCGATATCGTTGTTCTCGACCTGGCCCCAGTTGTAGCCAAAGCCGAACTTGCCGCCGAAGGACTTGCAAAGAGCGGCGTCGTTATAGGCGAGACCACGCTTAGAGCCAGTGTAAGTGTTGCCTGTGCCAGGGCTAGGAGCCTTGGAGGGAGCGGCAGAAGAGACGGCCGCAGCGGAGGAAGCAACGGGCTTCTCCGCGATGGAGGTAACCTTGTATTCCTCAGCCTTGGAGGAAGGAGCCTTAGGAGCCTCGGGTGTGGGTTGAGGTGCCTGGGGCTGCTGAGGAACCTTGGTGGTACGGACTTCCTCGACCTTGGAGGTGACCTTGACAGTAGATGTGGTTGTAAGCTCGCCGACAGCAGCAGCAGCAGCAGCAGATGACTTAGGCAAATCAGCGCCCGCGCCCGGGGTGACGGTTACTGTGACCTTCTCCGATGCTGTGACGGTAACTGTGGCGGGCCCACACTGGTTGCCAGCAGGAGAAGTAACAACATTCTCAATAACGGCCTTGTTCTCACTGGTGGGAGCAACAGGAGAAGGCTTGATGGTGACGGTCTTCATGATAGTGGTGGTAGAAGTGGTGGTGATGTCGATAGTCTTGTCACCCTCGGCGCCGGTTGGATATGCGGCGCGAGTGGTGTTGTAGCCACTCCAGCCGCCAGTAGGGTAGGGCTTTCCAGAACCGTGAGCGCCTGAAGGCTTCACACTATGGAACTTGCTGTGGCCACCATAGTGAGGAACGGCGGCGACGGCCGAAGCCAGGGCCAAAAGGCTAATCTTCATGGAAGGCATGTCGATGGAGGGTTGATTTTACAGTTGGGACAATGGTGCAAGTTTATGGACAGGTAAATGCAAATGCAAATGCAGCTTCTGGAGCGCGAGGTAACGGGCCGACCTGGGCTATAGCCTGTAAAGAATGTGGTGCCTCTAGGGACAAGGGAATGGACTGAGCAAAGGCTCAAAAGAAAGACTGCAACAGCACCTGGTATGACTGAGTGAAGGTGTCGGATCCACGAGGGAACGGGGCCGGTGCAGTTAATAAAGGCCGGGGAATAAGGAAACCGCCAGACTAACCAGCTGCACCTAAATCTTAGAGCCTGGATGTCAGGATTGTCAGCGGGCATGGGTAGCATAGCGCACAAACTTTTTTTCAGACCCAGTTGCACCAAGATGCCGACAAAGGTGCAGCGGCGGTTAGCCAGATCAGGGGCAAGCGTCAGGCGCAATTGGAGGGCTAGGTGTATCAGCCACTTAGGACAAAGAAGGCTGACAGGGATGAAGCAAACGCCAGCCCAGACTGTCGTGGGCCTGATGCTAAAAATGCCTGACAAAGCCAATGGAAGGCATTTGTTCTGAGGTTGCATGGCATGGCGGTTTCATCAGCAGCGCCACTCAGGAACACCCGCAGGGGTGCCAAAGATGAGAGTAAGCGACCTGCCGCTCCGATTGACGTTTCCTTCTCTTACAGCTGGAGCTTGTCTATCGATAGATGTCGACTTCATCCGGTCAGACCGCTGTTGTTGGAGCCTGAATCGCCGGATTCGCCATTCAAGTGCCCAATCTGGCTGGCAGTACATATAGTACATGGTAGGTAATTAGGAACAAACTGTGATTGTCCACGTCACACCAAGACGGGCGGGATCAGGACACAGGGTGGGTCACGGACTTTGGGGTGCTGGGGCTAGTCAATTAGATTCGCGATGCTCCCGCCCTCATTTCCGTGTCAGTGAATTTGCAGGCCATGTCATCTTGGTGAGATAAGAGGTGATGCTAGCGGACGCCTCGCTGTGGCAAGTTGCAAGACACGACAGGGCATGACGGCCTTTGCGCGCTATTTTGGAGGGCGCGCCGAGGCGGCACAAGCCTGTGAACAACGACTTGTTGACGACAAAGAGAGTCCTTGTTCTGTTCCTGTCTTGTCGCACTGCAGCGCAGTCGCGAGTATGACAATGAGACAATGCTCACACTTCATTTCCCCAAGTCACGAGCCGTCATTGCGCTCATCAAAGCCGCTCGTGTCGTCAAACACGCCCACTCCTCCACGTGGAAGCTCCGATGCCTGTCTTATTACAGCACAACATGATGCATTCCCAGCATACGTCACCAAGTCTCCATTTCTGTCTTGTTCCTCCATTGTCGGGCAGCAGTTGATGTCCTTGATGTCATGACAAGTCTCCACAAGTCGGCCGGGCCAATGTGGAAGATTTGCGCTCCAGGCCCGTCTCCCCATCATTCCTTCTTATTACTTCTCCACTCCATGTCCCTAACACTATCGATAAGACTTTTGCCAGTCGCTAGTCTACATATGTACCTCATGTACTGACTTACAACTTGCTTGGACATTTGATCCACCGCAAACTACCGTTCACTTGGCGTTTCCAACACCCGATGCAACACGCGTTCGCCAACTATCGTGTTTCGAAACATTCAGAGTTGCCAACTTGACGCGCGTCTAACCACATCTCCCATATCCCCAACAAGCCCCAAGGACTTCGAAACACTGGCTGCAAGTTTATTTCAACTCCGAACATGCACTACTTGTATTGAACCAGGTTGATCTCATTGCACTTATGGTCCATATTTCGCCTTTTCCCCTACAAGATACAAAAAGTTGCTTCCGGCCCCCTGCCATTATGCGCCTGATAACTACCTACTAATAAACAGTTGAACCAACGCCTTTAGGATTCCCTAGATTAGAGCGTTAATGAACGCCCGGTGCTATGCACGCATGTCAATGATTCCCCCAAATATCGCCTCATGCTTGCCAGACGCCTATTGAAAGATTTACCCATATCGCCAGTCTCTATGCTAGATATCGATACGAATCTAGCTTTGCGCCATCAATACGCTCAAGATATTCTCGCTCGATCAGCGATTCGATACGCTTCTTAATCATGTTGACTTCTGGTTTGAATTGCTGGACTAGCTGGCCCAGAGTTTCTGAAATGAGTTGTGTATGCGAAAGTTCCTTGCGCTGCCTGTCTCATTGTTAGTTGATATCAAGCACAGATCAGCAACGAATACATACTTCATGATTCGAACGACAGCAGCCTCTATGCAGAACTGCCGTGAATCGTCATTCTTCCTTTCCGTCTCTCGTCGCTCTCGGTCACTTTCGACTTTGTTGCCGCCACTGACGACGCCAACCTTGATCTTAACAAACTTGCCATTGAAGCCCTCGTTGAATGAGAATCGATCACTTGGCTTGACATCCTTCGACATTGGCTCTTTGACCAAAATACGCGTTTTCGGTGCTACGGCGAGTGATTGCAGATTTCTAATCAAGTCGCTATGTGGAATATTTGTTTGAGCCTGAATCTCCTCGTATGTAAGGTGTTGGTCTGCAGGCAGTTCGTTGAAGAGGAGAAGTATAACCATG
This sequence comes from Ophiosphaerella korrae, assembly GCA_028456385.1. Taxonomy (NCBI): domain Eukaryota; kingdom Fungi; phylum Ascomycota; class Dothideomycetes; order Pleosporales; family Phaeosphaeriaceae; genus Ophiosphaerella; species Ophiosphaerella korrae. The sequence continues at coordinate 308,468 of JALNQF010000015.1, forward strand.
CCGTATGTCGAGACGTTGAGATCGTGTCGACGCTCCTTGAAGGAGCCATCTTTTTGTGCCACCTTAGGAAAGACTGCCTTGATATCTGCAGATCCCATATTAGCAAGCCAGGTGAGCTGTCGGCCAGAGTGCTTTTGGCTGTAGAACTTTTCAAAGCCACGCTTGATCTTCTCTACCGCTGTAGGGAAGTTACACCGAGGTCGGGATTCTTCATCTTCCGCTATTGTACCACCCATTGTCTCCAGTGGCCAAGTCATGCTAGTGAGCACGTTGATTGCAAGCTCAATGCGCTTAGGCTCCTTCTCGCCAAGACCTTCAACATGTTTCTTGAAGCCGGCAGTGAGCTCTTCTGAAATGGTCATGTCTTTGAACATAGCCTCGAGTTTTAGTGTGAAATTGTTTCCTAGCTCAATCTTCATCTTTGAAATCATTTGCTTCTCCACCTCGTTGCTTATGGATTTGTTCATGAGTAGTCGCCGGCAGAGATGTTTCTTGTAGTAACGTTCGAATAAATCCTTGTCTTGAACATACCGGAGTAGGATGATGGCCTTCTCCAGTACGGCATCTACCTCCATTTCCGTTTTGCCCTTGATTCCTTTCTTCATGTTCTCGTCAATAAAAAGCGAGATGTATTCAGATGACCGAGGAAACGTGGCCGAATTGATAAATTCGCCAAAGCTCTGGGTGATGGCCTGTTGCAATAAATGGTCAGACTCGAATGAGTCTTTCCAGATTGTGTCGAATTTATCTTTAAGCAAGAGCACATCTTCTACCCATTTGATTGCCGCCATAGTCTGCTGGTTGAGGGTCTTGTCTTGCGCGGGGCCCTTGCCCTTGTCTGCGGAATCTGCTGCATGTGCCAATGGTGCCGTCTGTGATGCTGCGATAGCATCGTTATTGATATCGGTGCCCATGTCTACAATGCGCTTCTGGATAGCCAGCTTAGTTTCAGTTTTCTTCTCGTCGACGCGCTTGTTTAGGTCGTAGATGAGATTGAGCTCCTGTAGTCTGTCGTTGTCAATCATGAATCGGACGCCGCTCTCCATGTCGACCAGCTCGTGTATCCTATTCTTGATCAGTTCGTCCTCAACCACCTTTTGTATCTTGGGCCCAGTGCTCTCTAGCAAAGTCTGCTTGCAGCGCTCATCCTCCTCGTAAAGCCGTCGCCGTGCATGCTTGCAGTATGCGCCAGCGTCTGAATCTCTCAGGAGAAGCTCCGACTCCCTCCGGTAGAAGGATCGGCTTGATTCGAGATACTCTTTTTCAAAGGACGTATTGTACAGGCGCTGTTCTTCAGACTCAGTTTCGTCTTCGTAGAGGCCTTCCAACACCCAGACGCACGATTTGATGAGATGCTTGTCGATGACATCGCCGTCACGCTCCATCTGGATCTGGTCGAGGAAAACATGGTTCAACAGGGCGAGAACGGGTCGGGTGTCGGCGGGAGAGATGGGCGAGCGGAGGATCTGGTCGCGGAACAGAATCATGGCGGCAATATAGATGGATATGCGGCGGTGGTCAGTACAGTAGACACGGTCCTGGCGCTGTTGCGTTAGCGATGCGCGGTTTGTTAGGCAGGTGGGCAGGGCCAGGCTTACCATATACATCAAGACGTCGGCCAGCATGCTCATGCACACCTGGTGGTCGCCCCATGCTTGCTTCAGGCCTTTGAGGAACTTCTCGCCGGCGGTGCGCCGCTCGTTGGAGCTGGTGGCGGCTGCACCCTGGGCGTCGGCCACGAGATTTGGCGAGAGCAGCTGCTGGATGGAGGCTCGAACTTGGTTGGCCAGCCAGTCGCGCTCAAAGTCGTGGACCTTGTTGTACAGCTGCTCGCCTTTCTTCTTCAGCACAATGCGGTACGAGTAGCGGTAGAGCTCCTCATAGGACAGCTTGGACGCGTTCTTGGTGTGGATCTCGCGGAAGGCGGCCTCAATGGTGGCCCACGTGTTCTCGAAGTCGACGTCGTCGCCGTGCATGCCCTGTACCACGTTTCCTGTCAGTCGCTCTGTGTCTACTGGGCTGCAAGATGCACCAGATGGCAGACGTACCCTGCGCGGCGGGCGGATGCGTGGTCGTCCGCGTCCTGCAATCATGATGGTGTACGGTGTGGCCGGATGGGAGGAGGGCCAGGAGTCGGCCGAGTTGTGTGAAGCCGGAGCTGTGTGGTGATATCAAGTCGACTGGCAGTGATATCAAGTCGGCCGGCGGTGCAGGGAAGGCTGGCGTTGCGAGTTCGGTTCCAGTGGGGGTGGCTTGCCCGCACTCAGATAGCTCAGCCAACCCTGTGAGATGGCGAAGAGCAGTCTTCCTTCACCCTCACTCTTGGCCGCCAACCACCTTCGCAGGCATATACATTCGCATACACACATCCATGTATACGGCTGCATCGCCGATGCGAACCTCCGCCTCTCTGTTGCGCGCCCTTGCACGTGCTTCAGCGCCTCGTCACAGTCCAGCACGCACACAACGGCCCCTCCACACCCTGCGAACATCTGCGCGCTCCCGTCCTTCACCTCTCCTGCTACAGTCACGGCTGCCAGCCGCCATCCGCTTTGAGTCTAGCTCGTCCACCACTGCGCCAGAGTCACGGCTGGATCGCGACCAAGTCCCGTCCTACGAGCTCACTTTCACCTGCAATGTCTGTAAAACACGCTCCTCGCACCGCCTGTCCAAGCAGGGATACCACCATGGAACCATTCTGATCTCGTGCCCGGACTGCAAGAACCGGCACTTGATCAGTGACCATCTCAAGGCATGCAGCACCTCATCTACCCTGTGCAGAAAACATGTTGATTGGATTAGATATTCTCAGACAAGTCCGTAACAATAGAAGACCTCATGAGAGATAAGGGCAGCCTTGTCAAAAAGGGCTCTCTCAGCTCAGACGGCGATGTCGAGTTTTGGGACGACGGCACTACCTCCTCCCGCTCGGCACACTTCCATCCTGATTCCAAGCCCAAGGGCGACGAACGCTTTGTTGAGCAGCCAGCCTCGCAAAAAAACTCGTCGGATCGGGGCGAATAGAATGGCTCGACATAGCCAGCGATACCCTGTACAACACAGCCTGTACCAACAATTTGAAAATTAGCCATGCATTTGCCATTGACGGGTAGGTATTGTAAAGATTTCGACATTACAGGTTATATGTCATTCAAGCCTGCCGCGTCAAACTAGAATATTAAACGTGTAAATAAAACAAAGCTTTATATAGATGCTTCAAGGTCAAATGGCTGCTACACTAATCAACCTTCTACACGCATCGCTTTGAGATTTACAACACACATTATAGTTCAGAGAAAGACCCAGATAGTGTGTGCTGGGGCCCTTTGACTGGTTGCGAGTGCTCTAATTTGAATACTTCATGTTTGAGCAGTGACTAAACGCGCTAATACTGTCATTGATTCAAGCATCTCACATACCAATCATTTGCCCTCGTCTACTCTAAATTATAGTATTATTCCTTCACCCTCTCCGCCTCCAAAGTCTCCAGTACCCTCCTCGTAACCCTATCCCTCTCCTGCACATCAACCACTCCATACGCCTCCTTGGCCTGCTTAAATATCTCCTTCTCCCACCCACCACCCACTTCCAGCTTCCCCGCATCATCCCAGCACGCCTGCACTGTTCCCCCAATGTTCGCAAAAAAACCCTCAAGACCAGCTTGCCCACCACCTGCATGATAGCTCTTAAACGGCCCTGCAACTGCCCACCGCGGGCCCATGCTTGACTCTACAATCTGGTCAAGCTCAGATACCGACACAACCCCTTCATTCACAAGGTGACACGCCTCCCGCAGCAAAGCAAAAGCCAGGCGATTCGCCACAAACCCTGTAGTCTCGCGCTTGATATATATCGGCACTCTACTCCTCTCACGCCAGAAGGCTTGCGTTTGTTGAATCACATCTTCTGCTGTTTGTGGCGAGGCAACCAGTTCGAGCAGGGGCATGATGTGCGGGGGGTTGTAAGGGTGTACAACTAGTAATCTCGACTTATCTTGCATATCCTGCGCTTGGTGAGAGGCTGGGATACCGCTTGTGCTACTCCATAGCAAAGCGTGTTTTGGTGCGTGTTTTTCAACATCTTGCCATAGCTGTTTTTTGAAAGTGAGATTCTCTGGCCCAGATTCTTGGACAATGTCTGCTGTGGACACGGCGGCTTGGAGTGTCGAGGCAAGTTTGATGTTTGAGATGCTGATTTTTTGGTGTTGGGGAGAGAAGAATTTTGGTAGGTTTTCTTGGATATACGTGGGTAAGTCTGATCGGGCGTCGTAGATGGTGAGATGACAGGGGCTGGGGTTGGAGAGATGAAGAGCAGCGAAAGAAAGACCGATGGTGCCTGTACCAATCAAGGTAATATTAGCTTCCTTTGTTTCCATAGTTTTGCATACAGTTTGAGTATCTGCCGACATGGTTGCACTCGAATGATACAGTCGGCTAGAGGCGTTGGAAGTGTCCACCCCACTTATTCTTCTCCCCGCATCCTCCCGACCCGAGTACTTAAAGTCGTGGCTACATGGCTTCCGCGTTACGTTAAACACTGATTGCCACCTCTTGGTCCATTTTTTGTGCCGCAATGTCAATCCAAGTGTATATCCAGAGGTTACTTCTGCACATCATGAAGTGAAACCAGCCGCCACCACTAACCAAAAAAGAGCTACTTTATTCACCCCACCCGAACAGTTGTTACACGTTGTCCCTGCAAAGAAAGTCTTCCCCAGAATAGCAAAAAAGAAACAGCCTGTACCAGCAATGGAGGAGCGCTCCATATAGAGAATGTTTATTGATATTTATAGGGGTAGTAAAAGATTTGGTTGTAGTAAAACAGTCAAGCGAGTGTGTGGAAACGTTTGGGATACGACGCGCAGAGGCGCTATAAGTAAAAGAAGGTAAAAGTTCGGGAAAAGAGATGGCTCAGAGTAGAATGGGATGACAGAGAAGACCGCAGCTATGCTCAAATCCAAACCACATATGCATCATGGCAAACATACCGATAGCACCGCGAACCACCGCCGCCTCTACCACCACCACCACGCCCGCCGCCACCGCGTCCGCCTTTGCGCTATACATGAGAACGTTAGCTGACATGTTCCAAGGCAACTCAAGGTCAATGAGAAATGGAAAGGCATTGGGATAGACTTACGATGCCACCGTGCTGCTGGTAGATGTTTACGTTCACTAGAATTTACGTTAGCAGAAGAAAGAAAAAGCATATGCATGAAAGAGGTCGGAAGATCGCGATGATGGCGGAGCCAGGAGAGAGGCATCTCAGAAGAGACTGGATTCGACAGGATGTGCTTGGGAATTTGTTGAAGGGAAATTCACTGTTTGTTGTGACCTGAAGAAAAGAAGCCCGAGGCGGGCAGGCGCATGGTCTCATGTACAAAGCGCAATCCGATCGGATATCATTGGCCTCTCCATAGAGTGTGTCATTGATGAACTTGCTAGAGTAATCCGAGTCATCCAGCTGATCCTGGGATCGTAGATCGTGCCAAGATACAACATAAAGACACTCTTGGCAAAAGTGGTGAGACAATGGTCACTTCATTACATTATCGCCGATCTCGATGACATCGATATATATGTCGTGCTCGGTCAAATCAGAATCCGAAAGGCGTGGAAGGGATTTTAGCTCATGAAGCGTGAAATGCGTTTTGCCGAGTATCAATTTGGTTGAATCTGGCACGCCACCCAAAATCGAATCCACGAAGAAATCTTTGTCGGCTTTCTCCAATAGTACCGCGAACCCATTCGTCAGCAGACCGGGATTTTGATGGTTATTTGACACTCTAGTAAGCAACCAGTACTTGTGGGCTGTTTTCTTCAAGCGTGGAACTATGCGGCGAATCGTCTCATCGAACCTCTGACATCGTCTAAGCTCCTCGCGAGCAGTGACCGAAAGCAACGGACCTTTGTTGCCACATCGTTTGTCGAGGCTATTAAGAATATTCTTCGAGAATCGAATATACGTTTATTTTGATCCTGCGAATGCTTTGTCAGAATGGCACAGGAAGAAGCATGCCAGGTAAATTGTGTACTCTTTTGGATAGAACAGGAACGATCGCTTCGAATTCATCGTCATCAATCGGCTCACCACCCTCGGATATATTGCAATCGGGCTCCAAAACCCAATCGCGTTCGAAGCTACCAGCGTCTTCGTTTTCGATTTCGTCTTCGTCTTCTTCGCTGCAGAAATTGTCCGAGAGACGAGTTTTCTTGGCTGCACTGGCAGACCTGACCGACTCGGCAACGCGCTTGGTGGTTTTGAAGTTGCTGAAAGAAGACATTTTGAATTTGGGGATTTGGGAAAGGAGAAAATTCAAAAGAGGCAAAGGCAGAGAATCACAGGAAGGAAGCGTGCAGAAAGCAGATTGTATTGAGCAGCGTGGTTGCAGTGAGCAGCGTGGTTGTAGTGAGCAGGCTGTAGTGGTCAAGAGGTACGCAGTAACGACGCACCTATCTGTTGACAGACGTGCCTACTTTCTAAGCTATGTCTGCCTCCTGCTAAAGTTAACAGGACCGCTTAGTACGCCAGTCGCTATCAGTATGAAAACTCAAGTAGAAAGAGCGATGTAACCAGTGGTGACCACGGATCATCAAGACAGATTGGCATATTATCATCCACTACATCGCAAGTAGAAAACCTTAATTGTGCACCAAATCCTTTTCGTAGACGTATATGCTCAAGAAGCTGTTTTACCTGGAGTTTCTTCTTGGATTCCTTCGATGCCTCTACTACCCATCAGAAATACTGAAGTGCGGTGCATTAATCGCATTGGAACGAACCCTTTAAGCGTATGTGTCTTATCGCAGTTACATAAATAATTGATGAGCATTTGTTATCTTATCGGGTGCAATAGAGGTCGTGCAGGCCACGCTGTGCTATAATAGCACACCAGATGTCAAAGTTGAAAGCGTATTGTGAAAAGTTGCATTCCAGTTGTAACATCGATATGATTTTGCATCAATGTTAATACTATTTCAATTGAGACTATTTATAGTGCAGGGCGGTAAGTCAACTGAAGACACATCGTCAAAAGCTGCACGATTGTAGCACGATATCAACTTTCGGCATAATTACTATACAACATTCAGTCTTGTTACTATGCCGCAATAACTCGCAACCCTGCTCCCCCCCTTCCCCTATCATCATTGAGGGTGAAAGTTCGGGAAAGAGAGAAAGATTTGAAAATCTATTGATATTTATAGGGATAATAAAAGATTTAGTTGTAGTAAAAATGTTGAGTATGTGAGTGGAAGCGTTTGGGATACGACGTGTGGGGGCACTATAAGTAAAAGAAGGTAAAAGTTCGGGAAAAGAGATGGCTCAGAGTAGAATAAGACGATAGAGAAGACTATAGCTATGATAAAATAAAATAAAAAACCACCTCTCGACCGTGTACACTTACTCCCATGACTCTTTTTGCTTAAGTTACGAATCATCGGTGCCCAGGTAGTACCCACCGAGACACCAGATTGATATTGGCATGCCCACTATTGCTCAACTATCTATAGATACTAACCAATTGAAACTTGCCGACATCTACAGTGTGATTTCGAAGGGTAGGTAAATTGGGCTCATGTCCAGACATACTCGGCATAAATGCCCACTTTTGTCAACATAAATGGCATGATTGGTGAAAAGTATCTATCCAATACAAGAATGGCCCTGGACCGCGTTAGCGACGCGAAAAAAACCCATAATCGACATACCTTTAAGAGTGAAGCGTTTTGGTACACCGGAGTTTAAGAATTAGCTTTTGAGCCACACCAAGTTTGCTGACACCGCCGATATGGGTGTAAAGGATGATCGTAGTGCCTAATTACCTAATGCATGCTTTATGTTCAAAGCGGGTGTTGAAGAGAATATAGAGACTGTTGCATTTGTCAGGAGAGGGCAGAAAGTTTGTACTAGTAGTTGAGACGAGAAACAGCACAAAATTGCTAACATATTTCAACTGTTTATGATAGGCATATACGGAGGCTATAGTGCAGCATATTATAGACATTGTCCTTTGTGTCATAGGTATGAATTTGAGATGACACGTTTGAAAAGTGGATTTGATTTCATATTGAGTGTAGACTCGGTCGTGCATTGTATAAATTTAATTCCCAGACTCTCTGCAATCTTACACGATCAAATACAAGCTAGTTATTACACTCGGCCCAATAAATAAGCCAAACCAGAAAATTATATTCCCCAAAGTCCCCTGGTTCCTCATCATCTTTGTTTTCATAAATGCAGCAAGCGGCAATTGTGTCAGTTGGAACGCGAACAAGTACCCTCGAACCTTCTTGAAGAGGCAGAACATAAGAACTTCATGTACAATCGCGCTCAGCAAAAACGTGAAGAATGTCGCTTGCATCTTAGACAAGTGGAAGAAGGATATGGACGAGTGGTATACGTGGCGTAGAAGGAAGTTGTGTACAGGTCGATTCCAGTCGCGTGCGTACTGATCAAAACTAGTGCTGTTCCACCAATCGCCGTAGAAACCACGGTCGGCAAAGCGTGTAACTTCGGCAAGTACGTTGAGAAGACATTCCCAAATAACGTACCATGATAGCAATTGTTCCAGGAGCATAGGGAAGAGCATGTCGCTCACAACCCAAGGGAACTCTTTCCAGCGTTCGTCGAGTGACATACCGGCCTCTTTCTGTCGTACCGTTTCCACGACGATAGGGTATATATACGCCTGAGAAATAATGATCATGACCCAGATGACTCCAAGTGTCGCGGCTGACTTTTCAGCCACGTACCACCAGTTGACACGCTCTTGACGGGGGTACTCGAGGTCATAAACTAAGGTAGGTAGGCATGTCCATTCGATGAAGTTGTAAATGGTAAGATTGTTGGGGTATATGTTGTTTGTTGTCGTGCATTTCCCACGCAATTCTTCGTCTAGGATGGTGACCTCGGTATCTAAAATGCGGCGGTAGGCTTGAAGCTGATCTGCATCTAATGGCTTTCCAGCCTCAATTGCCTGACCGATCGATGTTATCTCTGATGAATCGTTCGGAAGATTGTTACCAGTATTCGAGTTGCGAATACGCTGTCTTACAGGGCCGCGATGCGAGGGATAGCTGAGCCCCGTAGTGGTGGAATCATTCTTATCTGGTGATGTTGATATAGAAGCCTCTTGCGCATTCATATTCTTAAGTTGGCGTAATTTCTGTTGTAAAAGCGTACGTCTCGAATATATTCGCGATAAATAGCCGTTATAGAACGAGTAGGCATGTTGTTTCATGAGTAGCACGAACACATGGAGCACAATGAATACGGTGTGCGTCCATGGCCAATCCCGCCAAAAGGATACCCAGATGATGGTTACAGTAAAGAATGTTTGCCAGATAGACTGGATTATCCAGCCGGAGCCATTCCAAGTAAGATAGTCACTCGCAATGGCCTTGTGTAAGAAGAAGCCAAAGCTTGTTGCAGCGCACATCGATGCATCAGTCGTGAGCATAACGAAAAGGTCTCTGTCAATCATTAGATGCAGAATTTCGGCATTTCCAAATATAGAGCCTTGAGTTTTATAATTCCATGCGGCGATACGGGTGAGCAATAGCGCCATGGAGATCCAAAATAGGGTAAAAAAGCCGTGAAAAGGTGATTGAGAGTTGGGATTCTGTCGATCAAATGTCGTAAATTGGCGTGTGAAGACGAGGTCTCGAGGCCGGGCCTTTGACTTGCCGCTGCGCTTCTCAGCTTCTCGCTGCATGCCAGCTCGCATAATTTCTCTAAAGTCTGGATCATCTGTCGTGACAGTGTACTTGCTCTGCGTTCCAGTCTTTTCGACAACAACTTGAATACTCTTTCTCCTTTTTTCTTCTTCTTTCGTGCTTGGTTCTTTTTCATATTCCAGATCTTCCAGGCTGCTTCCCTCGGAGGGTATTGCTGTGGTACTACTGCTTCGTACCCCTGCCGTGCTTGCTTTTGACAACGGTTTTAGTCGACTCCTATCATCGACATCTGAGGCGTCTGAGGATGGCTCTGGAGTCCACGTGTCCCGGGTACCCGGTGCCGGTCTACTTGAAAGGCCTTGGAATGCTTGCGACATGGCTGACTGACCGTTTGTTATCGGAGTTAGGTCTGGCCTGGAGCCATTCGGCTGTTCTGCCATCTTTTTCAATGTTATTATGGAGCTAGTTCCGCCAGCTGCGAAGCTGGCAATGAGTGGAGACTTTGGGGTTCCTGTGACTTGTTGGGGCTTTGCTGTGAAGTGGGTCCAACTTCATTCTGGAGCGGAATGCTGGAACCATCAAGATATGTACAAGTCGGTCTCGGGGTTGAGGTGAGATGATGAATAAATAAACAATCAGTATCAGCTCAGACGACGCGCAACATCCGAGTGAGCCGGTCAATAATTGGAAAAGGACCGCGGGTGGTCCAACGATGACAGTTAAGCGCTTTGGCCATATCGAGGTGATGCAATGCCCTGCAATGCACGACGGAAAGGCAGGAACGACCCGTCCGCTTGGCACCTTCCCCACAAGCCACACTTGTCGGCCACAAGCCACGCTGAGCAGCCACATGATCGATGCAGGCAGCATGCCCAACAGCTAATTACCAACTGGGAGCGTCGAGATGAAAAACGTGACCCGTGGTCCGCACCTGTGTCATACCATGCATGACTGTGCACATGCCACCCTCCAATCTCGTCGCTTATGTGCCGTCGCTATTTGAAGCAGCCACTTTACCATATTCGGTCAGTGTTTGAGTTGTCGCCAATAACTGCTTTTACCAGTCACATCGTATCGTCGCATTCCACTCTGGACACGGCAATGTCTGCTCAGGATCTTCGCAGCTCCGCATTCAAGGGTGCAGCCTTGACGTGGTTAAGGCGTCCAGTGTCAGCCTTGCTCTGTTCCTAGCGTCTTCTGCTATCCATTCATCTTCTGCTAAAAGCGCCCCAAATCTTAGCAAAATCTTAGACTCATCTTTCTTGCGGATTGATTTGACAGAATCGCGAAAACATGCAAAACTGCAGGGGTAAACGGGCAGTGCTCGAAATAGGACCCGAGTGAACAAGAACGGGGCCCTGTGTAGTTTTGTGGCATTGCTCCCAACATGCAAAGAACTTACATAAAATAAGGCTGTTCCCACCCGTCAACCCTTAGTACATCATAACCTACATCCTAACTTGAAGTCGCATACCTACTTCGCCTTCACTACCTAAAGCGCATTCTACACCCTCCACTTCCACAGAGTAACCCGATTCATATGGCACCTAAACGCGGAGGCGGCGGGGGAGGTAGTAGAGGTGGGAGTTTCTCAAGCTGTCCTAGGGCCTTCTCTACGATACCTGAACAAGTCAATTTTGCAGGCTCTGTCGTTTGGTTCGTGGCCTATCTCACCCTCACTATCGCTGTTTTCTCTTTCCGCAAAAAGGTTGGAACAGGAAAAAAACTGTTAGGCCCACCATACGTTTTGTCATTAATCTTGACTCTTATGTGAGTGGTGACTTCCAATATTCACTGAAACGAGGCCAAGAGCTAACAATCTGAAGCGCTTGGGCATGCGCTATCATCTCTGAACTCCTCCGGCAATGTGGCACGACAGATTTGAGCAGTTACTACAGTTGGCAGATCCCCATTGGCATTTTCTTCCGCCTAGGTTATTGTAAGCATTACCGATATCATCCTTTATCCTACTTTGCTGATATACTGGACTCTTAGGGTTACTCCTCGTGGTTTTTGTCTGGTCTCTGAATACTATGCTGCGAACACAGCTTGGTCACTTAACCGCTATTTTCAAGATCATATATCTTGCCATTGCTGCATTTATGGGTATACTCACCTGTGTCCTCATTGGCTTGATAAGCTACCTATACTGGGCACAGTCCCAATATAGTGTACGACGGACCTGGTCGGATATTGCGTTGAGTTATCAAAAGTTTGCTGTGGCATACAATGTCCTCTTTCTATTGAGTATTTTGGCCTCGGGCTTGCTAGCCCTCATGACCATAATATCCTTGCGCTCAAAGAGAGGTCCTGCCGGGGTGGGTGGCAATTTCTGTCTGTATATTGCATTATCACTAACAGCGACCTAGGATCTCATCGGTTGGGTCATTGCTCTCCACTTCATCATGGTCTTTTCGATCATAATAGATATTGTCCTCGTTGCTACAAATCTCGAGGAAAGATATCTCGAGTGGGAGACAAGTGTCACCCTCACTTGGCTTTCCAACTTTAGTCAAGTTCTCTGCTATGTTATCATTCTCTGCATCGCAAAGCACACATGCTGGAACCGTGCAACGGCCTCTTCAGATCCTATGACGGGCCCAGACGAATATGCAGGCGTCCTACCACCACCACAACAACAACAATACGCCCATAATGCGAATACGAATGAACAAGCATACTACTATCAGCAACAGCCTGTTCATAACGGCACGGTTAATGTCAAGGCGTAACTGAAAGCATCAGCAAGACTAAACATATTGGGACGTTTATTATTATCGGTGTAGGAAATAAGTTTTAATGATACATCTCAGTATGGTGATTTTATAATTATGGAACATGATATTTGCAAGTTTACCCTTGCACGAGAAAAACCAATATACCCATGATCGATGCAACTCCTCAGTTTCAAGCCATATAATTCATACCTCTACCAAACTAAGGTTCTTCCGTTCATTTGAATGTATATACATCTAATGTTAAAGACAGCTTTAGGCGAATCCCATTTGTCACCGATTTCTTCAATAATTCACATTAACGGTCTTCCTTCGACAGTAGAGTCTAGTATGCCAAATAATCCTTATGTCAGCGCACATTGTATATTAGTGTCACGGGACTCTGAAACTGGTGCAAGGACTCTAAAGGAATACACCACTTGCGTGTATGTGTGTGAGTAATTTGCAAACTTGCATTGAGAAGGGGAGAAGCAAAAGCACTTAGAAGTAGTGAATGACACTTCACATTCCCCGCATCTTGCATACATGACTCACGAATCCATAAATTCTCGAACCCCGCTATATCATCTTCTGCAACCTACACATTTTCAGTACAACCCTTTCACCATGGACGATCCCGCCTTTAATGTTTATACAGATCTACAGACACAAAGTATTTTACTTGCCGCTGCCAACCATGATGTCCCTTCGCTGCGTAACCTTCTTCGCAATTCCTCAGCCAATGTCCAGGACACTGAAACGGGCTTCACACCTCTACACGCCGCAATCGCAGCCTGCGAGCCTGAATCCAAGGGAGACCGGAACCAAACGAATGGGGATGGGGCCGAGACGAGAAACGGAGTAGAAGAGGGACAAGAGCAAGAAATCGAAGCTGCAATGAAAACCATGAAGTTGCTTTTCGAGAATGGAGCAATATGGAATGATCTAGACGCAAACGGCGAGACACCGGCATGTATAGCGCATAGACTAGGCCTAATGCAGCTATACGAACTGTGCGTTGACGCTGGAGTGCGCGCAGAGCTGCTTTTGAGCCGCCTGGATGGATACCAGCCGCTTGGAGATGCCGAGTCAGACGAAGAGGAAGATGAGACCGAAACTGAAGACAATAAAGATAGTGTCGAAGTTACAGACGTCGAACAAAGTAATACGCAAGGCGATACGTCGACCGAGAATCCCAATTACCTTGCATCAACTCTAACATTCGATCGAGATCGTATACTAGATGGTTCTGCCAATGGGGTTATGATGGAATGGGAGCGAGGCATAATGCAGCGATCTGCTGAGCTCCTCTTGCCTGCACCTGGCCTTCGTGTATTGAACGTTGGTAGCGGAATGCAGATCATTGATGGCATATTCCAGGGCATGCAACCCAAATCACACCACATTATAGAAGCGCATCCAGACGTGTTGAAGCGTATGAAAGAGCAAGGGTGGTATGAAAAGCCAGGTGTTGTCATTCACGAAGGACGATGGCAAGATATTGCCCCTGGCCTTGTGGAGAAGAATGAGATGTTTGATGCCATATACTTTGATACTTTTGCTGAGGAATATAAAGCACTCCGTGAATTCTTCAGTGAATTCGTCATCGGGCTGCTAGACCCAGCAGGTGGTTCAAATGGCGAAGGAGGCAAATTTGGATTCTTTTGTGGCATGGGTGCGGACCGGCAAGTTGCTTACGATGTTTACAACAAGATTGTAGAATTCGACCTCTTCGACGCTGGTTTTGATACCGAGTGGGAGAGCATACCGGTCCCTAAACTTGACGACCAAAGCGAGTGGGAGGGTGTACGAAGGAAGTACTGGGTTCTTGACAAGTACAAATTACCTACATGCAGCTTCGTTGGTTGATTTTGAACGCCTAACACCAAAACTCCGTGGCGAAACAGGATTTCTCGATGCTTTTCATTTACCATTGGCCCCATTCAAATTGCTCATGAGCCCGTGCTCTTGCAAGAGTTTATTGTAACGCTCCTGCCGTGGCTCAACCAGCTGTTTCGCCGCTTCGGCCCCTACGACTGGCAACTTTTTCAATCCTTTATTTTTGAAGCTCTTTGGTACCATGTTGGGGTCAATCAATCCGACCTGAGCTAAGACAGACGCTTGGTCCCAGTACATGTGTTCAGAGACCAATTTACCTCCTCTTACAGCTACTATGCTGACCATAGGGATCTCCACAAATTTTTCAGTCGGCTGGACTCCTGGCAGAATCCAATCGATTTCGTCCGAGTGCGTGAACGAGACCACCATCTCATCCACGACCCTGTTAGTACCCATTGTCCTCGAAATTAACCGTATCTTGAAGTCTTCTACCACGCTTGGCACAAAGAATTCTCGGTAAAACTCCTCAAGCTTTTTTCTCCCTACACCGCCTTGTAGCGTTGGCAGGATGCTAAGGTGTGGGCTGTTCTGAGTCATGTTTGTAACGATGCTAAAGCTTGCGGCCTCTGGTACATTATCCTCGTATTTTGCACTCCAAAAATTTTCCACGATAGGCTCCAGATCCACGTTTTTGTTGAAGCCTTTGCGCACGCACGTTAGCCCTCTACTCCATGCTAAACCTGCTTCTATTTCCGAGTATGCTTTCGACGTGGGATCTGCAAATCCTGTGGCACATTGTTTATATTGGTACAGCTTCCACTCACACATATCTGGGTGGGGGCTGGCCTGGCTTAACCCGGCTACATGCACCTGTAGTTGGTGTGACGCTGGATACATTGTCTTTGGGCTTGGTAATAACGGAGGATAGAAGGCGATGATTGCGCAGCATTTTGGCAGGGGCTTCATTGCGATCTTGAGAACCACACTCGCGGCGTCGCCGTAAGCTATTATTGCGTACTTTTCACCGAGGTTTAGGTCCTCATTTAGATGCTTCAAAGTCTGTATGTAGGCTTGACTGTTTGCGGGGTCGTATGAGAGGAAACGCGCATCGAAGCCTTCTTCTTTCCAATTAAGAAAGGCCCGTTCAGAAGGCTCAGAGGCTGCGGTGATCCATATTCGTGGTGTACCAGAGTTGAATTTGAGGAAACCAGAGCCGTTTTGTTCGAACGAGGTGATGGACATGGCGATGGCTTGTCGTGTAAGATTCGATGCGATGCATGTGCAGAAGTCTACACGTGTGGCACGGCACCGTATAATTTATGAGTAATGGAGTTATAGCAGTAAAATATGCGGTTGATTCCCTGCCCTGGCAGAATCCTAGTCCACCATCCAAGTTTTAGTTGTAGAAGCTTGAGCACAGACAGACACATCGTGGGATGCACAATGACGTAAGGCCTACAGGGTGGCGCCACCATAGGTTTACGTGACGTGACGAACCATCTCGACAGCTTCTTGCCTATGCAACGGACATTTCTTGAAGTTGATATTGATTCTTAATGTATCTCAGCTCTCGTATGACTGCATTTAAAAGCTATTGGCGGTACTAAAATGTACAACGACTTCTCAAACTTTATCCTGCAGCTTCTTGGTCTCACTCTGCACCCAACCATAAGGCAAGGAGGGTCTATGAAGTTGAAGCTTGAGCGCAGATATAAGCATGGTAAAAACTCGAACGACGTGCTGAGAGTGATGACTAGCCCACAGATGATAGCGGAGTGGCCAGGAAGCTAGCATACACTAAAGTCTCTAACAGTATGTGCCCTGAAGCGTATGCTATAGACAACACGTGCTGTAAACCTCCAAACTATACAAGGTAGAGTCGTGACGCTCCCCAGATCTTCACGTGCGTCGCACGCTCCATCACGAACGCTAGTAGCAAACCACAACTAATTACCAGGCCGTACAAGGCTAACCAGGGATTACAAACCCTACAGGCATCGCAGGTCAAGCACCCGTCTGGCGGCTTTCAGCAGCTAGGGATGTGTCAGCCGCTGGCCCGGACGATCATGCCTTTGTGTCCCTGCTGAGAATCTCTGCGCATTCCTTCTCTTTCAATTAGATAGTCACCAGCGCACAGCCCGCCATCACGTGATGGATGATGTGGACTCAAGAAAACGCAAAGAAGCCCAGGCTTATTTGGAGGGGCATTTGCCTCGGCACACCAGTCAGCCGAAACGGCGCCGGCCTGCGTCGTGAGCCAAGGTCCGGAGAACTGGAGCTCACATGCTTAAACAATATTTGTTGTCTCTCCCACACCGGACACACGATCGCCTCTAGTCGCTGCAAAATTAAGTTGCTACACCTTGCGCATCCGTTGTAATTTTTTTTTTTTTTTTCGCGAGCATCCAACCGGTCCAAAATGTCAAACACCAAAGATGCCATAGTGGAGAAAATACCTTCAACACAAGAGCTCAAAGAGGATGTCAAGGTAGCAACAAAATCTTCGCTGCAGTCGCTCCGTGCACTGGTCGCTGGAGGCGTTGGTGGTGTTTGCGCAGTTGTCGTGGGCCACCCATTCGACCTGGTCAAGGTGCGATTACAGACTGCGGAAAAAGGTGTATACACAGGAGCCATGGATGTTGTGCGAAAAACAATCGCAAGGGAAGGGCTTGCAAGAGGATTGTATGCCGGCGTCTCTGCACCTTTAGTAGGAGTTACACCCATGTGTAAGTGGACAAAACGCTGCAACCACCTCGCGAGATACAATAAAGTACAGAATACTGACTAGCTGTAGTCGCTGTGTCCTTCTGGGGTTATGATGTCGGCAAGCAACTGGTATCTAGCGTGTCCACTGTAAAAGACAACCAGTACAGTGTCGCCCAGGTGTCTGCCGCTGGTTTTTTCAGCGCTATCCCCATGACCCTCATTACCGCACCCTTCGAACGCGTCAAAGTACTGTTACAAATTCAGGGTCAAAAGCAACTTGCGCCGGGCGGGGAGCCAAAGTACTCTGGTGGTCTCGATGTCGTCAGACAGCTATACAAGGAGGGTGGTATTCGCTCAGTATTTCGCGGTTCTGCCATGACACTGGCGCGTGATGGCCCAGGATCAGCACTGTACTTCGCGACATACGAGACAGTCAAGAGGAATCTGACACCGAAAGATCCAGTCACTGGGAAGCCTGGACCGCTGAGCATATCTGCAGTCATGGTGGCCGGTGGCGCTGCTGGCATTGCAATGTGGATCCCAGTGTTCCCAGTTGATACCATTAAGTCACGGTTGCAGAGCGCTGAAGGCCGGCCAACAATTAGTGGCACGATCAAAGGCATTCACGCAAGCGGTGGGTTTAAGGCCTTCTTCCCAGGCATTGGACCCGCCCTGGCTCGAGCAGTGCCGGCAAATGCAGCGACATTTGCTGGTGTTGAGCTTGCGCATAAAGCCATGACCAAGATGTTCGACCGTGATGGCGAGTAGGATTTGACTGGTTCCATATTTTTTAACGTATTTTCTGATCGTCATCGCTATCATGTGTTGGATATTGAAAGGCTCTGTCGCATCGCATACGGCGCCTCTTCCGACCATTTTTTGCCTATATACATTTAGAAGGCTCTAGATATGATTATATGTTCATCCTAGATTTACTATGCTTCTATTTCAAATTGAGCTTTGTACTGTTTCATATGGTTTTCCTACTGACTCCTGGGATCTTGGTGATTGGATCTGGACTACTCGCGACGTGTTGTGCAAGGGATGTATGCATACAGAATGTGGTCATTAGGCCCTAAACATGGCGGACGCTTACTCACATTCCTACTTCATGAGACTGCAACCAATTTCTAGGTCTTACGAATGCCGAAAGCGGATCTGTCATTTCTTGTACGTTCTTTCTTTGTTGTATCTCATCTCCCTCCGATTTCCATTAGGTTTACCACCACCGCACATTGCATAGTCTATTTCTATCTTTGTTCTGCAAATGCCTTTGTTCTGGATTTGACTGGAGGCTGTCTCATAACCTCATTGGAGGATGCCGATCTTGAATGTACAGGGAAGATTTTCAGCTGCCCCTGCCCAGGGTGCTAGTACGCTGCCTGATCAGGAACTATATTCGTACGGCGGGCGCCGAATATGGACATCAGGCATACTCAGATCTCTGCTCGATCCATGTCGTCCAAGTTCTCTCCTCTGAAGCAACATCCCATTTCACTGGGCTTAGCTTCTTCTCCAGATGCAACACAAACCATTTTCCTTAACCATCCATCAGCAAGACTATCCTCGAGTCCAGCGTCATCGCCGCAAGTCATTGACCCGTCCCCGATAAGGCGGGGACCAGTTCGTCCTGCTATGAGCGACACTATGGAGAGAGGCATTGAACCGGGTGCCGACTTTTTCGATGATGGATCATCTGGCTCCGAATGGGAGGATCCTGAAGGAGATCTGACCCAAAAGTTTCCCGGAGCGGCGGGAGTGAGGCTGAAAAGTTTAGTACACGGTATCAGCGATGTCGGTGATGGTGCATCTCGAGGGCGAAGCAGAGAACGCGGTTCACTAACCGCATTGCCGCCGTTTCGTCAACCACCGGCACGACATTCAAGTTTCGGACTGTTTGATGAAAATGGTACCACAAGAGCAAGGCAAATGTCTGTAAGACGGTTAAGTAGGGATAGCGTCCGTCTCATACACAACCGGTCTAACGACAGTACGCCGAGAGGTTCTGTCGGAAGTCATACTCCGTCAACTAGAAGACCATCTCCCGAGCCGTCACCGTTACCTATCACAAACATATCACCCGATAGAGTCTCTCTAGACCATGATATCTCAGGGTGAGTCAGAAGGAGTACATTAGAAAGCGTCCTGGCAGGGTCGATCATTGACGCTCATGTCCACACCATGCGGGAGTTGGAGTCATTGAGCGCCTCACCTTCTGAGATGCTAACTAGCTCCAATAGTGTTACATTCGTCCCTCCCGTACCTGTTACGCAGATCTCCAAATCGTCCTCTTTCACGGATGATCGACACATAGTGATTTCACCTTTGTCAAAGGACAGTGAGCATGATGGGAGCAGGCTAGCACATCTCCCAAGTCACTTCATCCGAACACCTTATCCTTTCGCAGCTCTAAAAGAGTTTCCAAAACCAAAGAGCAGACCGCGACAACATGACGATGAAGCGAGATCACCCAGTAAAGATATGTATAGGTTTAGGAAGTTGGACAGCGCTCATGGAAAAGATGAAAGAGAGAAAGAATGCGATGGTAGAAAAGGCAGGCATGTGCTCGGGTTGGCTTCTAACACAGGAGAGTATGATCTTAGAAGTCGATTAGAGAGAAACAAGGAAGCCCAGGGTATTATCGAGAGCCACCCAGAAGCAGAATCGGAAGGAGGTGATGGTGTTATCTGGCTCAGTCTACAAAGAAGAGCTCAAAGCCAAGCACATTACGCCCACCAGGCACGAAGACTTGTCAAATTAGCTATACCGAGCAGCTTAACGATCAAAAGCCTAGGTTGCGAGCCAAGCAACAAAGACAATGATATAACTGTGGATTTTGACGATAATTTCTTTGCGGAACAATTACGAGACGGATATCGTAAGCTAGCAGGGAGTTGGCTTCAGCGAATCTTCAGCGCAAGGAAATTACGAGATATACGACTTGGTCAGGTCAGCACTTGGAGTGGTGCACAGGTTATAGTGTCTGAACAAGGAGCCTTGCGGCTACTGGCCACCGGCGCAGGAATGGACGTGGACTCAGACTTTAAAAGCCCATTTACAGAAGAGGGTATAATGAGGCTTTACCGGAATCCAAAGAGCGGCAAGGCAAGATACACCTGGGCCCATTGGGCTCGGCATGTTGCAGCTTCGAATATTCCGCACCAGAAATTCCATGCTACCAGTCGAAGCTCTCCTTATTCTTCTCATAGACGTGCAAAGAGTCTTGATATGGGGGGCGAGGGACCTGGTTCAGTTCCACAACCGCATGAGTCGTCTACAACACTCTCTCTCCCAGACTCTATCACCACGATCCAGTTCGTACGTTCCCTTTCAAAAGTGCGTGTTTTGGCAGCTGTGGTGCTCATGCTGGCATTGAGTATACTGGCGGTGTTGAGTTGGATTTTCCTAGGACCTGATAGCATGGGAGTGCCAATGACGGAGAGCAGTCAAAGGAGTAATCGGGTGGCTAGTGGGATGACACTTGGGGTTTTTGTCCTCTTGTTTGAGAGTGTGGGCTTTGGGGCATGGGTGTGGGTCTCATAAAGACAACAAGTTACAGTCGCTGCTTGAGCTGGATAATCTTCAGGCAAGGACTGAGTGCCTTGGGAACGTTATTGCACTATGCAACACCATCTACATTGATTCATAAACGAATTATTTAGCAAACCACAATTGCATCCAACAACATACACTGATGATTACGCTGATTGTTGCTGGGTCACCGGGAGAGGTGAAGGATGAAGGTGTGTTGGTCAGCTGACGAGGCGCCAGACGCTAGCCGCTCACAGACTAGCTCAACTGTCAATGAGCTGGGATAGCTTTGGGGATTTGCGACATTCAAGTGTTTGCACCTACATATTTTCTGGTGCGCTTCCCTCCAAAACTTTCCATGCGCGATTGAACACATTCGGTTGGATGGGCGTCTCTTCGTCGCAGCCCGCGCCTGAGCCATTACAAAGTACGCCCACTTCTCAAGCTTCCCTAGCCGCTGAACGCGTCCCCCACTATCGTGAGTAACGCGTCATGCCGCATTCTCAAGGCTCTGCGATTGAAGATGAAAGTTAGGAGTGTGGCTAATATTGACATCCAGGGCCGAAGATGGACGACGCAGCGGCATCGCAGCAACTGCTGGAAGAAGCTGGGGTTACGCCAAGATTTGAACAAGAGAAGCAAGTGCGACGTACCAGAGGCAAGCAGGGCCGGGCGGCAGTAAAGGTGGGTTCCACCATGTGCCTTCCTTCTCCTCGTCGAACATACCTTCCTAAGCCCGCTCTAGTCTTTTAGTCTTGGCGATATCCAAGCCTACCTCGACAGCGATAACGACGACCCGGCGCAAAACGGCTCCCTCTTGCCGCTTCCTGAAATCGAAGTGCCAGACTCACAAGCCGTTCTGCCAACGACTACCCCCAACGACCCGCCCATGTCTCCGCCCATGACTTCCAGGATTGCCATACCCGCAAACATGCCAAGAAAATCTACCCGCAAGAAGAGCATGAAGAAAAGCAACGGCATGCATGACTCTAGTATTCTCACCTCTCAAAGCAAATCTAGCGACAGTTGGGACGCCGAGAATTCAGCCAAATCCACGCGCAAGCACCAGCGTGGCAAGTACCATACTGAACCAGCTCCGCTCGAAGGGGAGACAGATCGATCAAGTGCTTCCTCTGAGAGAAACTCATCGGCGGTACCGCAATCTGGCAAAGCAGTTGCTGAGGTTGAGCAAGGTGCTGCGGTTTCGAAGAAAGGTTCAAGGAAGATGAAAAAGCGAGATTTGACACAAAAGAAAAAGCTGTCGGAGCTTATACGAGACGATGATGATGCAAGTGGGGAAGATACCATTGATACCCCATCACAACGTGGGGTGAAGACAGGAGCGGGCCTTAAGACTAAACTTGGGCGTTCTAAAACTCGAACTGCTTCGTACCACCGCAATTTAAAAGCGTTGGGCAAACCAGCTGAAGCTGGGTTGGCCCCAAACGGGTGCATGGAACAAACGCCTCTAGTACATAATATCCATTCGGATGAATGTCCCGCCACACCACCTGAGTCAGATCAACCCAAAGAGATGACACAGATTGCGGACATTGCCATTGGCGACGCGCTGCCGGGCGAGAGCTCCTCTGGTGAGGATGAGATCCCTCATTTGCCGCCTCCCGAGATCACTAGCTCCAGCACAAAGCAATCAAAACAAGCAACTCCCAAGACAAATGACTTAAGTAAGCCCCGGCATCGCTATGTTCGGAATCGTAATGTGGACACCTCAATCACAGCAGCTGAAAGGGCCCTTAATGCCGTCCGTGATGTGCATCACCCTCCTGATCTACCGAACGGTGGTGCATATACGGAGGACGAAGAAGAATTGATCCGCAGAGCGATACGAGACTTCCAAGAGAGGAAAAGTCTTGACACAGACGAGCTTGTAGATATCATTCAGTGGAGTGGGGTCCGATTACCATCTGATATCACTGGGCCAAATTCTGGCCCATATGTGAAAGATTACCAAGCTGAAGAAGAGAGCAAAGAGCTATGGGAAGAAATTAAACAAGTGAATCCGAAGCGAGGGCTTCCAGGAATAAAAGCACATGTTCAGTCACAGTATCATGCTTTCAAGAGTGGACAGTGGACAGAAGAAGAAGAACAGGACCTAAAGAGGCTAGTTGAGTTATACCCTGGTAGATGGAAGCTTATATCTCAAATTATGGGTAACCGCTCCAAGCTGGACGTGTATAACCGCTGGAAAGACTATGGCCAGCACGGCGACAGCCGTAACACCAATCGATGGTCAAGGGATGAAGAGGAATTGCTCATGCGTGCCCTCACTACTGTAGTCCAGCGAGATGAAGATTACCGTGCTGACGCAAGGGCGCCGCCGCTTGCCGTCTACACAAACGCCGACATCAACTGGCCACAGGTATGTATCGAGATGGGAAACATTCGCAGTCGTCTGCAATGCACAGTTAAGTGGTCTGCCATGAAAAAGCGCGACTCGTCAATCAAAGTTCAGCCCGTATATAGGCGAGGAAGAACGCCTGATCCCGACCAGGTGGTTCGCGCAACTCCACAAAAGGGTGGATCACGGCATAAAGTTAGCACATCGACTCCCAAAAAGCGTAAATCACGGAGAAGTGAAGTGCTTCTTAATGATGTTAAAGATGCCAATCTATCAACGAAGAAAAGCCGGCAACCACGGGCAAAGCGCCAACTTGAAAAGGATGGAACCACGCCTAGGAAATTACCCAAAATCCTCAGCAAGCTTCTAACACCTCAAAAAGCAAGTGCGGATATAGAGCCCGGAGAAGCCCGTGACGGGGATGTCGATAATGTACCGACTGGTGCAATTTCTAAACATTCAACTCCCATTACTTTGAGCACACCGGGGGTTGACCAGATGCTATGGGGTGACAAGTTTGATCTTATCGAACAGGTTGCAACTCTCAATCCAGATAACGAAGAGGCCATCGATTGGGAAGATATTGCAGCCGAGTCAAAAGGATCTTGGTCACCAGAGACTCTACACACAGCATTCAAAGAGCTTTTGTTACTTGTAGAGGAACGAGAGTCATTTAATCATACTATCGTTGACATTCTGGACCATCTCGCAGATAGGTTCAGTGGTGAGGAGCTCAACCAACATTACATCCCTTCACACGATATGCAGGTTGACCAAGATATCGAAGCAAATCAGCCGAATACGAAACGAAAGAGGAAGTTGACCAAGCGCAACAATTTACTCAAGTCACGCTCAAAGAGGACAAAGATCGGCTCGACTCGCACATCACTAAAACAATTCAAGTCTACAGAGCGCATTGCCGAGAGCGATGACTCTAGTAACGAGCTTGCTGGAAACGATGGCATCGAAAGTGATGACAGTACTGGAGGGGAATAGGATTACGCATTGTGATTAGGAGTTGGGAATCTATTTGGCGCGGATAGGTTCACATGTTTTTCAAGAACCAGAGATACCCATATTTTTGAGGTTTCGAGCCTCGGGCAAGCCGAAGTTGCACCATCTAACCTTGTGCAAATCCCATTCAAGAACAGTAACTAGCATATAGTTTTGCACCAGATAGGGATAGCATCTGGACATTGTCTTACTTTGATACAGGGGTAGTGAAGACAATTGATCAAGTAGGTTCTTGTCTTGGCTCTCAGGACTTGGCAGCAGTGTTGGGTTGCCACAGCAGAACACAGCCACGCTCAACCTGTAAATCATTCTCGCACTATCGGAGCATTTTTCTCCTGCAATGGAACCATTGACAGGGTAAAAATAGAAATCTAGGGTCACGACACCTGCAAGCCAACGTGTGCGCTATTGGATTTCTCGGGAGCGTAAGCGATACGGTATATCGGTATCAGGTGGGCAGACGCTGATTTATCGAAAGTCGATCTGCAGTTGTCCAAAACTTGAGCAACCACCAAAGGACATGAATAATACCGACGTTAGATACAGGCACAATGCCAACGTGTAGACGCTTGTGTCACCGTGTCATTTGTGCCCATGTTTCCATGTTGCAGGGAACATCTTCAGGCCTTGGAAGCCCGCCCGTCGCTTCTTTCGCGGCTTGGCGCATGTCACGCTCAATCTGCATCGCATTCATGTCCCAGCCAATGCAAACCCTGTCGCCACCGTTGAGCCCAATCATGACAACTCCCACGGTATTGATCATTACCCTAAATGGCCCGCTCGTGACGTTGGCATGGACAGCCTGCCACACAAACTGCCATCCATGGACGGGAAAGGCGCGGTCCGACAAACCAACATAAGTGAATCAGGTGTCACCTAGGGCCTGAACATTTCCTCTGATCCTCCTCGTCCTGGTCTTCCGCGGCTGACATGATCGAGCGACCCGCGACAATATAATATTGTTCCCGAGCACACGGACTGATTGGTGATCGCCGTACAGTGCCTCTTACGACGTGTTTGACCTGTGCAAACCAGCATCTCCCAACCTTGCCACTCGTCGCATCCCGACATATAACACCGTCTGTAACGCCCGCGGCAGACACCTTATCGGCTATTGTACGAGTTTCCCCTGCGACGTCATTCATACAGGCCTGTCCTTTCTCCTGTCCTGCCTTGATATCTATCCTCCCCGGCCCACACGCGACTACCATCCACCGCCCTAATTCACATGACCGATTTCGCCATGAACCAGGTACAACGTCGACAGTCAATATTCACCGAAGTGGGATTAGTGGATGAGGATACGATGAGAGATGCACGGAGTCCGGCACCAATAACAACCACATTTAAGCACCTCAGGCCGACCAGGACTGTCCGTTTTCAAAGCCAGAATTCTATCTTCGGTTCGAAAGACGGAGATGACGAGAGCGATTGGAAGTCAATAGTAGACGAGGACGATGACAATTCACCATCTTCGACCACTTCATCGACCACGCCTCCACCGGCTTCCTCTGCGGTACCTTTGCGATTATACCGAGTTGGCCTATTTGCCTTTGTGCTTGCTCTAATGCTACCAATTATTTCAATCAACCCCATCTCACGGTTTGGAGCACGGGCTAGCATGATACCGCGAAGCACAATTGAAGTACAGTCAGAGCAACTGATGGTATTAAGACGTGGAGATTCATCAACAGATGCGTGCAAACGATGGGCTGGCCAAAGCACCATCGTCAATGGCACGCTGTACATGTACGGCTTCCGCAAGAATAGCTCGCCCAAGGACGACCAAAATACGTGGAGTAAGACCGACCATTATCATATTTTGATAAATGCTATTTCGCCAGAGCTTTACTGATTGGTAACAGACAACGACTTTCTAAGTCTCGATTTGACCAAATCATGGCAGATTGCTTCACCTTCCCTCACAGGTCTCCCACAACCGTCCGGTCCACCCGCCGTTTCGCTTGGCACCCTCTGGGGCTCACAGACGTCTCTCTGGCTCTATGGTGGACAATTCTCTGACAAGCCAAAGACCTCCCCTGGTGCAAACAGTGTGTGGGAATACGACATTGGGGGCAAGAAATGGAATGAGCATAAGAACCCGAAGAGCAGCGCTGGTGACAGTGCAGAGGGCAATGGCCAGGACATACAGAGAGCTGCTGAAGGAGCGGGTTTCAGTGTTGCTTCTCTTGGCCGTGGCTGGTATTTTGGAGGTCATCTCGATGACTACACAACGGAAGGTTGGAGCAACCAGGTTGCCAGGGTGTATCTAAAGAGTCTTCTGGAATTCACTTTCCCTGGATTCACCAATAATGCTGTTGAAAGCCTGAAGGGTGATAAGAAAGCTGGCAATGAGGGCGTGTTCCGCAATATCACAGAAGGTGGTACTCAAAGTTCCGGCTCATTCCCTCAACGAGCAGACGGGGTGTTGACTTATGTCCCTGGTTTTGGCGATGAAGGCATTTTAGTTGGCTTGACTGGCGGCGATAATGACACTTTTGTAAGCAAAAATATCCCAGGGGGATTATCAGGCTTGCTAACAAACATAGACACAAATGAATGTAATCGATGTTTATGACATTGCCAAGTCGAAATGGTACAAGCAGAGCACATCTGGAAAGATCCCCCCCTATCGCGTCAATCCATGTGCTACAGTTGCGGCTGCTGCAGAGTAAGTAGCTTTCAGTACTCGAGTCAATATTCTCCCTTGCTGACGTGATGTAGCGGTTCGTCGTACAACATTTACATGTATGGCGGCCAGAATCTCCAACCAGCCGCCCAACAGACGCAGAAAGACGACATGTGGATTCTATCCATCCCCTCATTCTCATGGATAGAAGTTGATCAAGGAGGACAAGTTCCTTATGCACGTGCTGGCCATTCCTGCCACGTTTGGGACGGCCAATTGATCTCAATCGGCGGCTACATTGACCCAAATCTATCTTGTGAATCCCCTGGAATCTATGTTTTCAACATGACTAGTCTCTCATGGAAGGACCAGTTCACTGCGCTCACAGGAGATAAAGCCAAACAAGCTTACAATGGCCAACAAAATAGTATTGGCAACCCTCTCGCTCAACAGGCCAACCAGCGCGGCTTCGGTGTTAAAGCTGGCCTAGAAGGGAGTTACGGCTATGCTGTCCCCCAGCCCGTCCAAAAGGTCATCGGAGGCCAAGCCACGGGAGGCGCAACCCTAACCGCCCCCATACAAACCCCTACCGCCGGGCCCCTTGCCACAGGCAAGCCCCAGACGTATACGGTAACCGGCCCCAACGGGGCCATCATCACCGAAATCTCCGGTGGTAACGGGTCCCACAACGGCGGCAACTCAGGTCCTAACGTTGGTGCCATCATTGCCGGCGTCATCGCAGGCGTTTTCTTCGTTGTCGCCGCCTACTTCGCCTTCTGTGCCTGGATATACCGTAAACGTGTCCAAATTTGGAAAGACCACGCCGCCGCTATGCAAACGCGCGCCAACAATGAAAAATTAGGCACGCTTACTTCGTCGTCGAAATTGTCGAGTGAAAGGCCAGCTGGCACGCTGGGAAGCAGCCACGGCGCGGCAGCAGGTTCATTTGATATTGTGCGGAATGCGAATGCGGAGCACAGTTATGGAGGTGCAGCTGGAGAATGGGGTAGGAGAAGTAGCGAAGGGAGTGTTCATGAGGATTTGCTAAGTGGACAGGAACCGAGTTTCTGGGGCACAAGGGGTGTGCTTTTGAATCCGAGGAGAAGTTTGAGGGTCATCAATCGGGATTGATAACGCTCTTAATGGTTGGCGGGATTTGGTATGCTCCTTTGTCGACTGATGATCCCGGGCTGGACTGGGGTTGTCTCAGGGCATTTTTGATCACGAATCTCTTTCTCATTTTTACTCACATTATAGCAAAGCATTGAGCGCAGTGAGGATATGAATGTTTAATGATAATGGATCGATATACGAGTAACCCAATGTTCCAAGGCAATGGTTGATCATGATCAATGTCGTGACAGCAATGCATTAGAGTCACTGTGCAATTAGTGGTGTTTAACTTGCTTGAGAATTTGTCCGGCATATCCATCACCTACATCGTTCACGAGTCTCCACCAAAAATCGACATCTACAAACCCACGCCTCTCTCCCTGGGCCCCTCACCAAATGCTTAACCCAACGCTCCACACTTCCAAAGCTATCACGACCCTTCCCCAAATGCAGTAGCTCCACCATGCCATTCTTCGAATTCACAACCATAGGCTCCTCCCTCCCCTCCAGCACGCATCCCACGCCCACGGCACCACTTGCAAACCACGCCCTGAAACCGCACGAGCGAACAAAGACGTGCCTCAAAAAGACGCACACCGACCTAGCGCACTGCCGCTCTCCGTACACGCGCCGAAATCCTACCCCTAAGCACACCGCCGTGTCTCCCGGTTTGCCGGAGCGCTTAGTATAGAGCGCCGCACGCGGCGAGCGCTCACATAGCACTGACCAACGCTCATTACTATCCATTCCCTGACCATCGTTGACGAAGGAGTTTTGGAAGTAATAGCGAACGGGGGTCCACGGTCTTCTTGGTAGTTGAGGGACGAGTAGGAGGGGGCATTGGAAGCCTTGAGTGGCTTTGTAGGACTTGGCTGCCTCTTTGGATGAGGTCCACGCATTGGCTGTTACTTCCAGACAGGAGAAATTTGGTGGGGTTGGTGAAGTGACGCACAGGCCGACAAGACCAAGGAAGAAGGAAGATTGTATGGTTGCGCTAGAAAGTGTGGGAGTAGGAGGGTTGTAGTGTTGGAGTTGTGTGAAGAAGCTTATAATGAGTGGGGACAAGGTGAGTCAAGTCAAGGCTCAAATGACACACGCAGCCATCTGGATTGTCTATTGGTAGCAGCGAGGTCCAGGTGAAATGGGAAAGAGGTAACCGCAAACTGGCATAGCGAATCGATAACAAACTAGAAGCAAACCCAGTTTACGTCCACTTTGCAGAATGTGGTCCATAGCATGGTCATATATACAAAAAGTGGACCATATAAATTAGCAGAAGCTGTGTTCAGTATCACGTTTTCATCATGCATATGGCTTTCCTCCTTTATACACATGCTACGTGATACTTTTCATGGGTCCACATCACGATTTAGGTTGTACTGCCGGTACCCGAAGCCATCCATGGTAACATAATGACCCAGTGATTCTAATTCTTGCCATACCTCCGGATATCGTTGTTTGATCCAGGCCTCCACATAGGTTTGCCGATCGGAGCTGGCAGTCATGTTGAACCAGTTACCAAGACTACCAAATATCAGCAAACGGTCAACGTGATGCGACAAGCGAATGACGAGTCTTACATATCCAGATCAGGCGTGAAGCCATATTCTTTTTCAACACTCTCAACCAGCGCTAGTGCGTCGTCATGTTGGTGGTTTCGAGCAATTGCGCACATGTACGCTAACCATATGGTCTTGTCAATTTCTACATTCTGCTCTTTTAATCGTTGCCAGATTGAATTTGCATGCCGGTAACCAAAGTGCATTCCCTCACAAGACCTGAAGGCAATGGCGATGCTATTGTATGAAGGGCCCTCTTTTGACTCACAGATCTCTCTCCAAAACTGAAGTGCTTTTGTGTTCTCTTTGGTGGCAGCATAAGCTAGCATGAGTGAGTTGCGTAGTCGAGTATCGATGTCGACATTAAAGTCCAACTTCAGCTGATTGTGTGCCAATTCCAAAGACTCGGCGTCCTCGCAACGCGCAAAGCCAGTGAATGCTGCAACGTAAACATCTCGGTTGGCTGAGTACTCCGGACTGACGTGATTACGCATATGGAAGAAGACATGACATGCCATATCTGGACGTTTCCGCTCGAAGAAATTATTCATTATCTTGACACGGTCATCTCGAGGTGTCTCAATAAAAATTTTGCGCAGAATCTGATACGTGTCCCAGGCGTCTGTCGTACTAGTTTCATCGTCTAGTATGAAAACTAATAGGTTGTTTTGGATGATCAATCGCTGATCCGGAGAAAGCTGGTGAGCATGTACCTGTAACAAATCAATGGCATCGTGATGCTCGCCGCGGCGCAGATGAAGAAGGCACAGGGCCCCGATAGTCTCTGGGGCGAAGTGAGCTTTGCGTTCATGCAGGTCGTCTACCATGACCATCAAATCATCGAAGTAAGTGTATTTCAATTCACACAGTGCCTGAATTAGCTGATTGATGGCCAGGACACTCTGCCCTTCACTTGAGAAGTCACCCTGGAGGTTGAAGTATGCCGCTCGCGCACCGTCTATGTCTTTTACTGATAGGCGATACTGAATCTGCATTGTATAAGTTCTTTCATCAGGCAAGATTCCACGCTTCTCCCCGAGTGTAATATAGCGCTCGGCTGAGTAAGGGTCTTGCTTTGACATGGAGAATTCGACGAGAAGATTGATAGTGTCTATATCTGGGTGAATAATCTTGGTGGCAGGAAGCTTCTGTCGTGCCTCGTCGTTGCGGCGAACCATAACGCTCATCATGCGATCGACCTCGTCAACTCCCTTCCCGATGGCAGCAGACCAGAGAAAAACAGCATCCCACGTGGCCTTGTCTGGTGTGTAGTCTTTTAGCAGAGAGGCTACCACCTGTTGACCAAAAGATAGGTCACCAGACAGGGCACAAGCTTTTAACAAAGCAGCTGATGTTCTTCCCATAGGCTGTGCATATTCTTCAGCAGTGCGAGTAATAGGAAAGGTATACCAAAATTTGGCATCCTCCATCTCTCTCAGGTTGGCGAAAAATGCCACTAAGTGATATTGCATCAGAGCACTTATTGGGACTTGTGAATGGCGGATCAGAGATACGGTGTTCCGCATCTCGTCTACGTTGCCTTCCATAACAAGGCCTCTCAGCACATTGCTCCATGCCCGGAAGGAAGCTTGGAGACGCTCGGTGGTTGCGTTTGAATCGACCTTGAAAGCATTCATGACAATATCCCGGGCTTCCATGGCAGCCCCAAACTGGGTGAGCAGGCGCACCAATTTTGTGTCTACGTGGGCAAGCCTCTCTTCAGACGCTGCTTTCTCGGGCGCGTCAAGCCCTAGCCGTTTGGCATACTGGTGGAGGATTGCTTTCCCGAACTGAACATGGCTTGGCCCACCTTTCTTAGGCAGATGAGGCGGATCCATCATCCTGTTGTATATTCCATCTTGCAGCTCCCTAGCAGTAAACCACGGCTGGCCATCTTCTCGGGGGTTTTCCAAGAGATAGTTGAAGGCGGCGTGTGTCTGGCCAATGTGGAAGTCCTCATAAGCTCCCTTCTTCAGTGCAAAGAAATCCTTGAGGGCATCGGCAATGGCCTCGGTCGGCGGCGGGCGTTCGCCTGTTGCTTGTGCAAAAAGAAGTTTGCCCAAAATGTCCAGGCCGGGGGGGATGTCGGCTGGTTTTAGTTTTCGGCGCTGTTTGAACAGGTCGAGAAATGTCCTTCGCTGTGCATGCGGTGATGCCGGCGAAGCGGCAACGGGGTTTGTTGCACGTGGCCAGACGACCCGATGGCGGCAACCACGGTATAGCAGGGGCTCGTTGGCGATGAGGCTGCGGAAGACGAGGCGGGTCAAGTGCGAGGGCATCGTGGGCGGAGGCTTGAGGAAGCGCGCAATTGGACCACGGATACGTGGCTGATTACACGATGATTGGCTCCATAAAGAAGGAGGGGGGAGGGAGAGCTATTGTGCGCGACAGACGAGACGAAAGCGTGTAGCAGCGGCAATGGCAATGGTGGCTAGCGAGGGAGGGGAGCTCTTGCTGCTGCCAAGATATCTAGCGGAATTTCGCCGACGGAGGAGAGCAAGACGACAACACCACCACCACAGCATCCAACATGTCATTCGCCCAATTGGCCATCCGGAGCCTCGTCGCGCCCTCGCGGCGATGCTCGCGGTTCTTCTCGTCTGGCGCGCAGAAAAAGGGTAGGCCTCCTACCGCGACGACGGACGGCCGCGCCTGGTGCCAAACAATTGACAATTCCTCCAGATGACGCCCTCCTCTCCATTCTGGGCGACGGCAATGCAGCCCGCTCGCCTGCCGCCGCCCAGCGCTGGGGCGGCACCCTGGCAACGCGCCTGGCCCGAGAAGCTGGCCTCGACCGGCCCTCGCAGACACGTGAGGTGCTGGAGGCAGAGAAGCGAAGCCAGTACCAGCGCCAGATATACCGCAAGTGGCAGCCCGGAGACGTCTATTCGCCCCAGGATCTGTCTGGCGCCGAGCAGAAGAGGTGGAAGATGGGGCGCAAGAGGCCACAGAGCGACGCCTTTGACGTCTTGGGCATCAATCCTGTGCTCGAGTACAAGGTGCCTTGCCCACGGTAGCGCTGTCTAGCCCAACCAGAGCTAATCGGCTGCAGAACTTCACAATCATGTCCGAGTACATGACGGAGACGGGGCGAGTGAAGCACTCGAGAGACACCGGACTGCGACCCAAGAACCAGAGGAAGATTGCGAAGGCCATACGGAGAGCCATTGGCCTGGGCCTGATGCCAAGCGTCCATAGACATCCGCTGGTGCTCAAGAAGAGCTCACCAGTCCGATTTTTATAGCAACATACATATACCCGGACGAGTCTATATACCATGCTTTGTCAACGCAATCCATTGCCATCACCGTCAACCTGCCCTTAACAGTAACTGTCCCCAAAAGCATCGAACACTGCACCTCAGCATTTTCCCTTTCAGTCCTGGATTCACCCAATATTGAACATGAGAGCACTGGCCTAGCTACAACGCTCGTATATTCTCACTTCCCTTTTCAAGCAAGTGCCTATGCAAAGCACCAACCCACCGAACCTCTACCTTCTCCATCAAGTATCTCATCAAATGTCGTCGAACACTGCGCTCCAGCATTCTCCCAATCCGTTTACCGCCCGCGTAACCCGCCGCCATTTCCCTCAACCAATGCCCTAATCTGGAAGCACACACTAACCCTTACAAGACTAGCAACACACATGACAAGAAATATCAATCCCCAGTTTTCTTGAGCGCCTACTTCCAGGGAATAAAAAATTTACTGATTTAGGGAAATGGAGAGGGGCGGATGAGATGGGTTGGTTTTGGGTGCTTATGCTTACGCTGATCTGCCGTCTTGATTTGAGACCGACCTTGTTGTCTTGATTACTCTGCTGCCACCCACGGGATTATGGCAGATGCGGCTGACCCGCTGACGGCCGGACGCCGTCAGCCTACTTTTGCGAACGCGTTTGTTTTTGTGGAGTGTTACATGACTAATTCGCCGGAATACGTGAACCAGCAATGAAGATCTGAATCACTGGCAGGCTGCACCTTGGAAATCAATAAACCTTCGCAAGAAACTTCATGCTACTCTGGGTATAATACTAAACATACAAAGCCACACTCCTGAATAGTCGGCAATACAAAAACAACTATGACGCCTCCCACCCGAGTGATGAGTCTAGCATGATAAGTGGAACACGCCACACCCATCAGAAGTGTCATCCCTGTTTTAGACAACGTATGCCGGAACAATGGGAAGCGTGGGTGGGAGAAATACGGTCGAAACAAGGCTACTCATCGTCATCATGCTGAAAGGTCTGCGAAAAGTTGATCAAGGATGTGAAGCTCTCGTGGATCTCATCAATGTCCAACATCTTCCGCTTTGATTCATCGTCAAGCCACGAGACTGGTACCAATGCCATCTTGCCAGCCTTGTTTTGAATCAACTTTGTCTTCTCTTTCTTCGAGAGCGCTTTAGGCATCTTCATCGAGGTCTCTGAAGCTGTAATACCATCAATACGCTTGTGACGATGCTCGAGAATGTCTACATCAATTGTGCGCTGTGCAACAACATGGTAGATGTGAACCTTCCTGGTCTGTCCGTATCGGCGACTTCGAGCGATTGCTTGTGCCATGGCGGAGTCATAGTCGTATTGAGTCTTCGCTAGTAGTGGAGACACAAAAATGATATGATTAGCGTTGACAAGGTTTCTGTCATGAGTCAGTGATTGTAATGACAACTGAAAGTAAAGGTACGTACACTCCAGCAGCAGATTCGCTTCCCAGATTCAAGATGAGGACTTTGCTTTGGCTATCCGGGTCGTCGTCTGTCTTGAAATCCTCGATAATCTTCGCACAAGCTGAAGCTCGATGGCCTCTAAGTGAATGAAAAGGAACATCATAATGACCGAAGATATCCTCAAGAATATCAATTGTCTCGTCATTGGGCGCAAAAACAAGGCCTTGCTCGCCTGGAGGAAATCCCAAAATAAGATCAGCGATGGCCTGCATCTTCTTGCCAAACCCGCGTCCAGCAACTTTTTCAAGGCTCGTACCAAGAGACGTAACCTTGACCAAGTTCAAATTTTGCACCGCCAAGGTGCATCCTGGATGAACACAGGTCTCAGGATTAGGCCGTTCTGACAGACATTCATCACATGCTGTATGACCGCAGTGGGAGGCCAAGTACAGCTGGGGCAAGCGAGCCGCGCCTTTGCACTCGAGTGAACTACATTCAAAGATTTGACTTTTTGTCTTCTTCGATAGCGATTCGGTCAGTGCGCAAATTGTGCCGATAAAGCGTTCTGACCTAGTCCGTAAAGCAAATTCGCGGGATGTCTCGCGAAGGTCTGACAGAAGCTTCTTTGCTAATCTTGCTTTATTTTCTTTGGAGGTTGCACCTCTTAATTCCGGAAATTCCGATGTCTTCGAACGCTTTTCTGCTTTTACGAGCATCTTGCGAACGATTCGACTTGTATCCTCGTCTCCTAGCCAATTGTGTTTTTTTATATCCTCTTTGAAGCGCTTGTAGAGCTCAGAGATATCATTATCTTTACTCAGACTTTCGAATCCATTTATAAGCCTCATGAGGTCTGCTTTTGTGCGGCTGCATTGGTCAGCTCTCTTCTGGCTCAGAACATCTAATCCTAATTCTCCGCTAGATGTTTCAAAGCTCAGAGCAGATTTCAGTAACGCATCTTCGGCCGTCGCGGAGTTGTTTAGGCTTGCGTTTAGTCGATCCACCTTGTCAGAGCTAGATTTGTTATTAAGTTTCCTAATCTGCATCCTCTGAGAGATAAGATGTTGTGATAACTCCAGATATACAGCGTGGTGACCAATGTCCAACTCTATTGACGTCAAGTTCTCTGCACAAGTAATGTGTCCAAGGCACGCGTCATTTCGTCGGACGAAGAGATCAAGAAACTCTTGCGCTCTCTCATGTCGCCCTTGGTGCCATTGCCTTGACATGATTTCGGTCCGTGCGAGGAAGTCCTCAACAAGCGTTTGGTTATCTCTCTGTGCTTTATCAGACTGTCCTGCAACCACACCGTCACTGAAGTGATAGCGACCCAACTTGATATCAAGGTACGATGCAATCCGGTTGACATCAGAAAAATTACCCAATTCTGGGGTTCCAGACAGCACCCAGCGCTTGCTTGCGGCAATACGTTTAACACTGACTGATGCCAGAATGTTGCTGAGTTTCTTGTCGTCATTGAGGTAATGATACTCGTCAACGACTACCCTGTTGAATCGGAATAGGTGCAATAGGGGTACTTGATGATTTTTGGTTCTGGGTCCCCTGCGTTTGATCTGAGGTTTACTCTTTGGCTTTGGCTTTGATTTCTGTGAAGCGCTCTGCATAGTCTTGAAGGATTGATAAGCGCTGCCATGTTTAATCCTTACTGGGACGACTTCTTGAAAGTCTTCATCTTGCAGACGTTCCTCTAGTAGGGCTTTGCTCGCATCGGTAAAGTCCTGAAAGGAGCTGTCCTGAAGAACGTGCAATTGGCTAGGCACCTCGCCAAGAGCCTGGCCGATCCAGGTGTCAAATGCACGACGACCGGTGATTATAGGTTCCGGCATTGCGGCAAATTGTGCTAGGCTGGACACGTACTCGTTTTCCGCAAAGACTGCCCAAGAAACAATTGCCACATTACAATTTTGGAAGTCTTCGATGGTCAGCTTTTGCAGCTGATCGAAGCTCTCTACTATAAGCATATGGTAAGCCGCAAAATGTGTGACTCCCAAAAACTTCTTAAACTCCGCCTGCCATTGCACTGCAATGTGTGGCGGGCAGACAATTAAAGTCCCAGCAGTGTCTATCAGGCTTGATGTGCCCCATTGCATATTCCGCCTTAATAGAGCTTTGGGGTCGTATTGTTCAAATTCGCTTTGAATAAGCGCAATAGTGGTCACGGTCTTGCCGAAAGATGGTAGATCTGCGAGTACCCCACCACGTACTAAGACAGTAGTGTGGGCTCTGGCTTCTGCTCGCCAGCCTAGCTTGACATCAATTGCCTCCTCCACCTCGGTAATTGTTATATCTCTCCCCAGTTCCTGGGCTTTCATCCAGGAAAGTGATCTTAGTTGGGCTCCTCGCAAATACGAGATAGCCGGTGATGATGGGCAAGGAGAATCGTTTGAATTACTCAACAGGCGGAATTTAGGAAACGGGTCACAAGGAAGATCTATATGATCAGTCGCCAGTCTCCAAGTGGTAGTGATTCTGCCTGAATCTGCTAGTCGGCCGCGGGCGCGGTGAATTAGAGCCGAGAGATTCATAGCGACTTGAATACGTGTGCTTTTCGTGTCTGTAGTAGCCTGTGTTTGGAAGATTGAGGGCCGTGTCTTGATTGTGCGTTCAAATGCGGCCGCAGCCTTGCGGTCTTCTCTTGGAGTTGCAACGCCCCGTTCGTTTATGTGCCAGAGTATGCGTGGATACTTTGGCGCGCACGAACAGTCCAGGCTAGTGCGCCCAGAGAAGGACTGCCATGAGGAAAAAGGAAGTAGGCGGTTTGTATGCTGCAAGATCCCAGAGTAGTTGTTCAAAGCCTCGAGGCTCAGGCATGTTTGTAGAGAAGCATCTAGGATTTTGATCGGGTGTGTACAATCATGTAGTACCTTTGTGAACGAGTCAGAGTTCACAGGTACACGAACAGTGAGCGGAATGTTGACTAACTCTAACTCCATAGTTACCGGAAGCCAGACACCAGGAACGGTAACCTTGACGTCGCGTGCGCGTTCATCTTTCAAATGCCATGGCCGCCAGGATGCTCCCACATGAGCTAGGGAGACTCGGGCAGTGCCAAATCGCTTTCTACTACAGTCGTGGCTAAAGACAAAGGCGTCGTCTTCCGATTTGCCAATATGATTAGGATCTAGAAGAAGATAAACGTTCTTGCTCAGGCACTTATACAAACTGTTCGATGCGGTTCCACACTGTGGTAACAGTTCGAAATCTCCCACGAGAGCTGAACATTCCTTGGCTTTATTCTTGATTTGTAATGATACCGGGACAGTCTCAGTTTTATAGTCTAGAAGGCCTAGCCGACTCCTCCATGAGCTACACCGTGAACCCGAGCCACTAACTTGAAGGTTGTAAATTTTAGAAGTAGGTAGGTAAATTTCCCACTGCAAGGCAAACAAAGAGTTGAAAACTTTGGATCGGGCGATTGGACCTTCAAATAGTTGCCGTACAGGACTATTACCGGGAAGCTCATGAGGACAATCGACAAACAGTAGCCACTCGATTTCACGACCAAGTCGTAGTTCTAGCCTGACACGGCTAGAGCTATAGGCGACCTTCCAAGCGTTATCTTGTCTTGAAATGTCACCAATACGAAAGTGCTGTGATTGTACTTGTGTATCAATTAGATGATCGATAAAAGAGATTGCGTGTTGATTTAGCGGCTTGAAACCTAAAGCCAGCTGTTGGATATCCGGGAAGGAGTTAAACCTCAGTCGTGTAGGTAGCCTCGCTCTCCATTTCTGTTCAAAACTATGAGGGTTGATGGTGCGGTTGGCCTGGTTTACTATGTCCGAATAGTTGTGTGAAGGATTACCGGCGCAATTCATACATGCCGTGTGCCCACAGCTATGGCACACGCGTATTGGTACTTTAGAAATACGCTTGTCCCTTTCGCAATTACATAGGCGAGAACTCATTGTGGCGTCATTTCTCAGCTCTGTGAGGTCCACTGGCTTCTCATTTATATTGCAACGGGGGTGGAGTTTCGTCATAGAGTTGAGTTTAACAAAATTGTCACCTAGCAGGGCTTGCCGACCATTTGCACCATCGAGTGGTGGGTTGGGAGAAGAGCCAGACCGGAAAGCCCGCCACCCGCTTACAAGGGCAGATATCAACGAAGCTCCAATGACAGTTGTAGACATAGCATTGCCAGCCAGATCTTGACGATCCTTTTGTGTCTCTGTGGCAAAGAGGAGTTTATTCAAAGGCATTCCTTGTAACAAGAGCAGCTGGCTTCCATCAAGAGCCTCCTGCCGGCTGCTAGCAAAGTTAACCCCATTTGGAGTAATGCATGAGAGAATACCCAGCTCTGCTTTGAAACGATCCACATTCTGGCTCACATCCCAAACAGCCATTTTGTAAAGAGAGTCGTAACCCTTTGTGGCTGCTTGTAAATGGGCAACTTCGATGGCATCGTACACTCTCGATGATTGCGAATGGTACCACTTGAGATTTGCAAAATCAGGCGGTTTAACTGTTCCATTCTCACTCCACTGAGTCACAGGTCGGCCAATTCCTAGCCGTTCCTCTGAACGAATGTGATCGTACCTCAATTTGCATAGCGCCCAATCAGGCTCTGCGGAGAGGGCGTTGTAATCACCTGACTGATGTAGTGTGTTTTTGAGGAACGCCTCATAAGGGCTGCTGCACTGTCGCTGCAATTTTGCCATCAAGTCTTTCCACCTCGACACAGCTTCTTGGACGTTCTGGCCGTAATGACTTCGCTCAATAGCGATCATGTACATACGCTCCCTTGTTTGTGGGAGGTAGTATCGTTTTGTGTCGCAGATTAGCCATGCGGCTTCATAGCCAATCTTATCCCATTTAGAGACGACGTCGTCCCACACCGTGGAGAGCCCTTTTACATTTTCCAAAAGCACGATACTGGGACGAAATCTTTTGGCGTACATGTAAATAGCGCGCCATGTGTCACCAGATTCACCGTCATCCTGTAAGCCTTTCCGCCTACTGTTAAGCCGAGACAAATCTTTGCAGACAAATCCTGCGATGAGAATATCGAGGCTTGAGGGAATGAGCTCTTCAGCTCCATACGCCGTTGTTGCTTTATCGGCATCTTCGTGGGTAAAATCTCGTACGTCTCTGAAAAGAATTGCGGGCGCGTAATTCCTCTCAATGAAACCTTGCTTGAAAGCTTCGATCTCGGCAGAAAAGTGGTGCCGAACGTGGAAAGAAGAAAATCCGGCTTCTTTTAGAGCTTTCGACAGTAGCTCCAACGCAAGGAGAGGGGACTCGGTCCCAGAACACATTGTTGCGATATTGATGGAACTTCTTTGAAAATTTTGTAGAGCCTGAGAAAGACCTAGTTTCGTAGCCTTAAACGCCATATCTTTGAATATATCCTCTATATTGTCAAGAGGTGGAAGGCTGAAGTCGATTCCCTTGCCGACCTTTGTTTTAAAGACGCTGTTCTTTGTGCCATGCATTGGTTTTTGAGAAGTAGAATTGCCATCAACAATCACATCGGAATCTCCTTCCTCTTCGGCCTCACTGAATGTGTCCACAGATGCCGATTCATCAACGAAGTCGTCTGGAGCAGAAACTTCGTTCACCTCACTTTCTTCGGGGGGAGTGAAACATATGTCAGAGTCGTCTTCGTCATCCCAGCGGCGCTCGTTCTCGGCTTTTTCATCCGAGAAACCATACGGGATCTCTTCAACATACGAATCTCTTTCGTGACTGCGGCGTGGCCGGGTATTGAGAAGGTCATCTTGAACTTCAAACTCTTCGGTGACGAGTGTAGCGTCTGTAAGTCCAGCCCGCTCTGCAATGGAACTCTCTGAGGCAGCAAGCGAAGGTGGGGTGTCGCTTTTAGTTATGCTACTTCTGAGAGCATCTCCCATGCTCTCATTCATGCTAACGTCGTGACTACAATTCTCACCCAGTGTCATTTTTGTTGGCATGACCTCATTATCATTACTGTGTGACGGGCTGGCTATCAAGTTATCTTTACCAGCCTGCTGGTCGTTGACACCAAGTTCACCGATGACCATAGTCACATCATCAACCGGTGTCGATTGGCTATCGTCATCGTCTTTGGTAAACCCATCGGCTTCGGTAAAGCCATTGCCTGTAGTAGCCCTTCGTTGTATCTTAGGCGGTCTAGCGATGGATCTAGGTCGGGCATCGGGCTGCTTTGCCAACGTTCTTGTGGGCGGTGTATTCTCACTTGATGTGCCATTCTTCAGAGGCTTCCTGCATTGATGTTCTGTCTTGTTTCTGATGCAGACGTCGCAAGGGTTTCCGCCATCGCACTTCTTGAATCCTCGTTGTATGCATCTGGGGCATCGTGCTGTGATCATTTGCAGCTCTTCGTTGTTTGGGAGTCGACATTTTGGTTTTCGGTCAGAAATACATCGCGAACACCTTTCTTGCCCTTCTTCATAACGGCAGTTATACGCAGCCCGCCCTCCACGAGTGCGGCAACCAATGCAGCAATCGGCTGGGACAACAGGAGCTTGTACAAAGTCAGTCAATTGCTATATTGAATGCAGGTTTCGAGGGATTGCGCATACACTCAGCATGGATTGAGGCGGGCCTTTGGATTCCTATATTAGCACCCGTCCGTGATCTTGCCAATGGCTTACATTTCTGTTGCTTGATTGGTGTGGGCGTATCGTCAGCACTCAGAGCGATCGATGCTCGTCGCCTTTTTCGTGGGCGTGGCGATTTGGTAGCCATTCTCATGTAACCGTTACCAGCAGTGTAAGATATAGTTAAAGGATTGATGTTACTATGATAGGGTGAGTAACTTGAAAAACTATCAGGTATTTAGTCGCGGCCGTGTTGCGAGACAAACAAACGCAGTAGTGCAAATATCACATGACACGGTTCTATCCTGCAGCTAGGGTGAGAATGGATATCTAGAGGAGTTGGCTTAGCGGATGCTTCTCAGAGATCAATGAGCACAAGATATCATTTGCTTTGTAAAAAATAGCGAGGTTGAACTAGCAAATACATGGCGAGTACAGGCGTGTGCCTAGGTACAGACAAACACAGATACTATAACACGATAAACTAGGGCATAGCAACCCCGGCGTCGAGCGAAGGGCAATCAGGTCTAAGCAACAAAGACCGGCTTGTGTAGATGTTGAGAGAAGGATGGCACCGCGTGGTGGGCGAAGCGGCTATGCTACTTTGCTAGGTAAGGTGGCTTACCTATTATGGGCAACACCAAGCCATTATCACGGCGGCATCTGCACGCCCTTTGAGTCTGCTTCTAGAAGTGGCTTGTCAATTTTTCGCCGATATTTATCTATAAGCACTTGAAGTACAACTGAGGCCATCAGGTGTACCTGGGTACACAACAACAACAAGCACCATGTCAGAGCACACGAGCAACACGTTCGAAGACCTCAGTGGCATTTCGACCTCAGCTTTTAGCAATCCATATGACGCCCTGATCGCAGCATGTGAAGATGACCCAGTATGGCAATCAAAGCAGCTATTCAAAACTTTTGTTAATATACCCCCATAATAGGCCAAGATCCAATCAAAGTACAGTCTCCATCGCTCAACGAGAAATACTCAACAGAAAGCCAAATTGCTCGACAAGAGCTTTGATGGCGTAAGCATTGATACCATCTTGGCAAGGCTTTGCGATCCATCGATTGAGCCTGGCTATGTTGATCCAAGAAACTGTCTGGTTTTCTGGGGTCGACCAACTCAGAGGGTCAAAAACTTGATCACGCGTGTGCAGCAGGAGCTGTTATCAATTGCACCAAGTGGGTAACGGGGCCATCTATATTTGAACCGTTGACTGAAATGACACAGATCTATGGCTGATGCCCCGAGATAATTTGCACATCACGGTACTGGAGGTCACACACTCTAAAACAGAGCAGGAGATTGCTAACATCGTCGAACCCATCCGAGAAAAGATTCCAGACTTGACTGATTACACATACAACCATCGAAGTCGTCTGATCAAACCAACCATTGGTTTTGACGCTTCGGCACTTGCGCTGAGTTTTGTACCTGCTGCTGGCGAAGGGCTTCACTCGGGTCGTCAGTCAGAGGACGACAAGTACACGTATCACCACCTTCGCCGTGATGTCTTC
Organism: Ophiosphaerella korrae; assembly: GCA_028456385.1. NCBI lineage: Eukaryota > Fungi > Ascomycota > Dothideomycetes > Pleosporales > Phaeosphaeriaceae > Ophiosphaerella > Ophiosphaerella korrae. The sequence goes on from JALNQF010000015.1 coordinate 350,372, forward strand.
GGGCTCCTACGCGACGCTAAGGTACATATCGACTCTCGATATGTGGTGCCCTCAAGTCATCTAACTATTGGACGATTTATTACTACCAAAGACTTTGCTAACGACGATGGCTCGCATGATGCCTCGAAAATGAAGGCATTCATTGACAGAATTGAAGAGATCAACGGGTGGCTTGCTGAGGAATTCTGGCCTGAACACAACGGGGGCAAGATTCCCGACGGAGGAGAGTTCAACATTGGGGAGGAGCTAGGCATGACCTGCCGCACAGGTACGCTGTGGTATGGAGATGGAGTCGAGGTGGCGCAGGGGAAAGGCTATTGACTGGCAAACAGGGAGGGCCGGAGTAGTCTCTCAGCAGCCACTTCACGCTCCATATATAGACGAAGAACGGGTATCAAGGATAGAATAATAGAACGGGGAAAGATTAGGGAGCGGATACATGACTTTTGTGCTTGTTGAATAAACCTTGTCACAAAAACGTGATTGCGGGGATGCAGTGCGGCTGGCTTGGCTCCGCCTGAGCACCGGGCTTTGAGGCTAGACATGCACATGATCTGAGACAGCACTACCTCCAGAGCCCGGTGCGAGTACCTATTCTGTAGCTCTCTGGCTGCCTCCCTTCTACCATCTCAGCTGACGGACAGAACACATTGTCTGCGTCTATACATCTGCGACAGCCTCGACAGCCTAGAGGGGTACGCAGCTCAATCACACAACAGCGGTCTGGTACTGTTGCCTTGGTCTTTGCACACGTTGCTGTAGAGCTGTTCTTAATTATATCATTTTATACTCCCCTCAATTGCGGCGCTCATCCACAATGTTCAACCGCGACCGCCTTCCAGGGTTGCCCGGAAGCTCCCCGCGACCTCCCCAGCGCAACGACGGGTATGGGAGGCCTCCACAACAACAGCCACCTCCCCAACGCTCGCCAGGCCACGATGCAAGAATGGGCGGCTATGACGACCGGCAGCAACCAGGCTATCCACCACAGAGCGGCCAGCAGCGCATGCCTCAGCGTGGGCCTGCGTCTAGTGGTGCGCCTGCCCGACAGCTGAGACCCATCAAGAGCCCGGGCGGCAACGCATATGCTTTTGGCAATCTGTAAGAGGCGGCGATGTCCATGTTTTTCTTAGTATCGACTGACTGTCTCAGTGTCGCCGTCTCTCCGCAAGATTTCCCTCCCACCCCCGATGGCTCAGACATCTACCTCATCGTGAACGGCAATTATGTCCTCTCTGCACGCCCGAACGCTGAGTGCAGGCCTGGGGAGATTGGTCTCACCGATGCGCAGCGAACCTGGGCGGGCATCACATTAGGCCCTCAGGACTTGGTGCAGGTGCAGCCCTACGATGCTTTTAGCCAGAGCGGTGGTCAATCGTATCTAGGCGCTGTGGAAGTCGAGGTGGGCTTTGCGGGCAGGAAGACAACAGAGGCGCCCTATGATCAGGACGAGCTCGCGACGCAGTTCAAGAAGAACTTCGAGAATCAAATCTTGGCCCCTGCCCAGCAACTGCTGCTGGATGTCAGAAACATCCCATTAAGAATGTCAATACGCACTATAACGCTTGTGGACCTATCTATGGACAACTCAGATAACAGTGCACCACCCCTGACAGATCCGCGAGCCCGAGGTATTCTCACGTCACATACTCAAATCGACTTCTTCAAGGATGCACGTACCGATATCAAGCTGAAGGCATCCAACAGGCGCCCAGCTGCAAACTCTATCATTCAGCCAGGCTTCAAGTTTGAGGACATGGGCATTGGTGGCCTGGACAACGAGTTTAGCGCTATCTTTCGAAGAGCTTTTGCATCGCGCATCTTCCCCCCAGGTTTGGTCGATAAACTTGGCATTCAGCACGTTCGCGGTATACTTCTATATGGGCCTCCAGGTACCGGTAAAACACTGATCGCACGCCAAATTGGCAAGATGTTAAACGCTAGAGAGCCAAAGGTTATCAATGGTCCAGAAGTACTGAACAAGTATGTCGGTCAATCGGAAGAGAATATTCGCAAGCTTTTCGCCGACGCGGAGAAAGAATACAAAGAAAAGGGCGACGAGAGTGGTCTTCATATTATCATCTTTGATGAGTTGGATGCTGTGTGCAAACAGCGAGGCTCTGGTGCCGGCGGCGGCACTGGTGTTGGCGACAGCGTCGTCAACCAATTACTTTCCAAACTGGATGGTGTTGATCAACTGAATAACATCCTGCTCATTGGTATGACAAATCGTATGGACATGATCGATGAGGCACTGTTGCGTGCTGGTCGTCTTGAAGTCCATATGGAGATTTCTCTACCAGATGAGAAAGGAAGAGCCCAAATTCTCAAAATCCACACTACAAAGATGCGCAACAATGACGTTATAGAGTCAGATGTCAATGTCGACGAGCTGGCCAAGCTCACTAAGAACTTTTCTGGGGCTGAGCTGAATGGGCTGGTCAAGGCTGCCTCATCCTTTGCCTTTAGCCGGCACATTAAAGTCGGCACAATGGCTGCCATTGATCCGAATGTAGAGAACATGAAAGTCTCCCGTCAGGACTTCCTGAGCGCGCTTGATGAAGTGAAGCCTTTATTTGGTGTGGCTGAAGAAGAACTTGGCAAACGCATATTGCGTGGCATCATACACTACTCGCCATTCATCAAAGATATTCTCGAGGAGGGACGTTTGTATATCAACCAAGTCAGGAAGCCTAATTCAACACCCATCCTTTCTGTCGCGCTACATGGCCCTCCTGGGAGTGGCAAAACGGCCCTTGCTGCAAAAATGGCCATTGATTCTGGATTCCCCTTTATCAAATTGATCTCACCAGAGGATATGGTAGGGTTCAGTGAGATGCAGAAAGTGCAGCAGCTCGACAAGACTTTCCGGGACGCATACAAGAGCCCTCTTAGCGTCATCGTCATCGACAGCATAGAGATGCTCGTTGATTGGGTGCCAATCGGACCTCGTTTCAGTACCAACGTACTTGTCACACTGAAGGTGCTAATTGATAAGCAGCCTCCTAAGGTATGTCTGAATACACATTGCTTGAGCCTGCATGGTTTTGAGTCCGAGGCCTCTTCACAAGGATAGAAGATGCCTCGAGATCAGAGCGCTGTGGTTATGATAACACAAGCTGACTAGACTAGGATCGTCGATTGCTCATCTTTGCAACCACGACCGAACGCTCGGTACTGACGCAACTAGACCTCTTCAGCCGCTTCGACGCCGAGATCGCGGTTCCGAACGTGAACTCGCAGCAAGAGCTAGCATACATTCTACGAGAATCCGGCCTATTTGAGGATCGTGACCAGCAACGCACCATTGGCGAGATTCAAGAGATTACAGGTAGCCAAGAGATAGGTGTGGGCATCAAAAAGATTCTAACCGGGATTGAGACGGCAAAGCAAGACCAAGATGTGCCCGGACGCTTTGCAAGGGTTATGTCTAGCGCAATCGCAGCGAACAGGGGAATGTATGGACTGAGCTAGCAGTAGGATGTTGAAGGTATCCCAAGGTCGGGAGAAAGCAGAACGAATAGACTAGACGGAATCGAAGCATGTCCTATTAAGCAGCCTAGCGACCAGGCTCCCGATTCACAGTGCATGCCCCACCAGACTAACCGCACGCCACCGCCAGCCTCGTGTAGCTCGTTCGGCGCATGGTTCCTGCATTCGATTGGCGAAGGATTAAGCACAGCGTGGTACCCACAGGTTCGGGCAGCTGGTACAACAGGGTATTTGGTAGTGGACCCCACACAGTTCACACGGCTGCCTTTGACAGTTGTGACACCGGATCGGCTCGAGAAGGCTATATCAATGGGTTTGCAGTAGGAGGTGTCAGTTGACGTGTAGCTGGAAGTGTAGACTGCAAGACAGTGTAGCAAAACAAGGCCAGCCAACCCTGCTCACACGCCTGAGAATGGGTTGAAATGGCAAGGCACTCAGCAAAGGTCTTCAGTCGCAGAACCAGCTAGCGGAGGATGCCTAGCTTGAAGGAAGTCAGTGGTAGATAGTGGTCTCGGGAATTGGCGAACGGGTCGGCCATATCAGGGGATGGCGTGCATGCCGACAGTGGTCACAAGGAGCAGAAGCCGAGCTAGACGAGCTCCTTCACCGCCACCAAAGCTGCTGCAGCGTTGCCTCGGCATCAGCAATTGGGACGCCTGCGGACGCCATTGAAGGTGGTGCGAGGTTACGCAGACAGGGCCCTGGCTTGAGGATGGGACATGGGGGCGATTGTGCCAAGGCCATGGTGCAGCAAGGCGCAGAGCTCGTCTGGGTGGCCAATCGAGGCGTCTTGTTGCGGCTGCTCGTGGGCATGACGCATGTTGGGTGGAGGGGCAGCGGGGCAGAGGCCGGTCCGAAACAACTCTCTGCTGCTGCTGCGACTACTCAACTGCACTATGCGACCACCATGCCACTTGCACGCAAACAAACTGCTGTGCCCTCCCACTGCGCCGACGGCCTCAGACTCAGACGCGCACGCTCTGTGAATTATCCGCAAGCAGGCCCTGCTGCCTGCTGCTGCACCCAGGCCAACCGTACCCACCCCCCATATACCTTACCTAGATTGCATGCTCAATGGCGTTGGCATGCTGTCGAGCCAACGCATCAACTTGACAACACTTAGCATGTCCGTCAGGCAGACTACCCATGCACCTACAGCGGTGGTCCTGCCGCTGCTTTTGTCCGCCGTTGGTGTCCGCGTCTGATGCGCTTGCCTTGTCTTGCTGCCTTTAGCAATGCACGGGTGCCGGTCATCGACGGCATCGCTCCCATAATCGCAACCTTTGCCATTGCACGCCAATTCGCCCCGCTGGACTTTCCTGCTGATACGAGCTGAGCGTTTTCTCCACTAGTTGCCAGTCCTAGCCAATTGGCTTTCTTTCGGATTCACTATCCCGCCGGGCTATCGTGGATCGGCTGTGGCCTGCGGTCTGGGTCAACTTCCAAGCCCAGTCTAATTGACGCTTTGATGGCCCGCTCTAGCACGGGCACCTCTCAGTGGACGTAAGACTATGCACCTTCATCACCATCTGGGCGGGGTCACGGCAGGAGACGGCATCAAAGGGTTGAAGCTATGCCCCGTGGACAAACATGCTTGCCATGGCCACCGCCGTGAGAGGTATAAAAGGAGGTTAAGATGTGGCCCAACTCACTCTTCTTTCTGCTTCCTTTCTCTTTACCCATTGACAAACTCACCCAATCTACTCTGTCACTGAGATACCATACGCCAAGTTCTATCAAGTCTTGACTCATTCTTCATACCAGCTCTACATAAAGCTACCCACATCTCATACTATTCTACAAACACTCATCCTCCCCAATCAATCTAGTCTTGCCTCTGTACTTCGTCGACATGCCTACTACCCAAGCCTACACCGCCTATCCCCAGTCCACCTACCCCATTCAGATGCCACAAAAGCCTGGCTACTACTATCCGCCGCAGCATAGCTATGGACGGGTGTCGGCATCGCCGCCCGAGGGCCCAGAGAGCGCCACAACCTCCGGTGTCCCTTCATACGAACCATCAGCAGTATCCAGCAATTATGCAGGCAGCGCGAGTGACTATGAATCCACCAATATGGCGACCAGTGTAGATCTCATCGACTACATGGGTAACCGTCTAAATGGCTCATTCGATCCCATGCCGCTGGATCGAAGCCTAGCGAAACAAGCACAAACGTGAGTTGCCACTTCCCCCATGCGTTGCGAGCGCGATTGCTCCAATAAGGCGAACCATCCGAGCTCACAAACGTATAGATCCGGTGAACTCAACGCAAAGCACAAAGAGCTTCTCGAGCTGCAGGCCCTTACGAAGCGACGATTAGCTGGAGCAAATGCCATGTTTGCTGAGGGTAAAAGAGCCGCAAAAGAGGTACAGAAGGACCTTGAGTGGACGCAGAAGCGAGTAGAGTAAGTTTTATATTGTCTTTTTACTTTGTTGAGCTAACAATTTTGGCAGTCAGCTCAACGACCGAGCAGCGCGCAAGTACCCTGAGCAATTCAGAACCGCTCAGCGACGATACCCAGCACCTGTTGACTACTAGGCCCTTGGCCGCCAAATACACCTTCCGGCACTGTTTATGATTCACACATACAATTTTCGGTTCCTTAGTAAAATTTGGGTGGCAGTTATTTCTAGTTTAATTCCCCACATCGTTCCCGCCTTCTATTCAATTCTGCGTTTACGATTTCCCGTCACTCTGTATTCATGTCTGGATGCCCTCGACGGTCTTCGCTCCGTCCCGCCCCGCTCCACTCCACACCAGCTGCATCGCTGCTTTAACAGCCCCCGCGAACTTTCTTTTTTTAGGCCGTGACTCGGTACGGGCCGTTGCAGTGATTCGCGCTTATGGCATCTAGCGAACGAATAGCGGTCGTTCATCGTCGATCTAGACGGCGGCGATGATGCCAGCAGAGTGGTCTGCTTGAGCGGTGGACGCGCTGTCGGTAGCTGCGAACTGCCGGGAACCCCTATGATTTGTTGAGAGCGAGCGAATGAGGCATGATATGGAGATATAGCCTTGCAAGGTCGGTGCAATGGTTCCCTTTGTAGTTTCTTTCTAGGGCGTATTTCTTCGCTGCTTTAGGATTGGTGTCGACTTTCAATGATACATCTTCAGCGGGCGGTTACTGAGTTCAACATGAGACTGTTATATGTAAGATGGAATTAAACCCTTTTTTCGATGTAACGGTCGATATGGCCAGCGCTAAAGCTTTGGTTTCTGCGATACGGCAGCTTACCTATGCGTTTAATACTGTGGATTGAATGGATTAAGCCACTATACTATGAGTAAGGTGTGATGAAGCCTGTGCTATGACTAAGCCCGCTCCAAATGTCTTGCCCGAATTGGAGCTTCCATAAATTGGCTACGATCAATAGTCGTATGGCATATCGAGCACACTCTGGAGATCAATGTAACATCGGGTGTTAACACGCAAACCCTTTGCGTTGGGCCTGGTGTAACGTTTTTACCACTTGGAGCATGTATTCGTAGCCTAACCGAAACGTAGTTTTATCATCAAGCTGCAAAGCATATTCGTCGCCGCTCGGTCCATCCGGTGGCGCACACCGGTCACAACATCTGTGGCTCGGAAGAAACTCGTATCACAAACCCAACGTCCCATGGCTAGCGTGAGAGCCAAAAAGTCCTTGCATCAGTCCTCCAAGTATTGGGAAATACACTTGCAAAGACGCCTCGGCGGTCCCAGCTACACAAACCGAAAATTTCCGTTTCAAATAGCGAGCTTGCTTGATAGTGTAGATATCATCTGCTTACCTGCGCTTTTCGCCTATCGGAAGCACTGCGGCCTAAGTGCGACTTGTTCACCGGGGAAAAAGGTGAATTCTGTAAAGCGGTGAGGTCCGAGCGAGGGTAGCCGGAAGTCCGTGTTACTTTGTGTAGGTGCTCATAGGTCCTGGACTGCATGTTGGGGTGGAGAGAAGGTTGTCTTGTGTAGTTTGTGGCGCTGAGCTTGTAAACTGTCAATGTGAGGTTATCAGTATGTGGTCTGACATTGGGAAGCAGTGTTAGGGTTACGAGCTGCGTGACGGAAGGGCGGGCGCAACACTAGAGGGTGGCTGAGGCGCATAAGCTTTACGGGAAGGTCACTACATGGATTACGAATATTGTGATGGCGAGTGAGTGAGATACTGACATATGGCATGCTGGATATTCGTTCTGATGAGCATGGCACTATCTTGATACGGGTCTAGTGTACGTTTACGACCAGATTTCTCAGACAAAACATGCAATTCTTGGAGAGATTTCTGTGATTTTTCCAAAATAGGAGGGAGATACAGTGGCCAAAGCACTGTTTTATTAGTCCCAGAACCCCATAGCTCAGAAATTACTTCTTTTATTTCATTCTCTTTGTCAAGACTACTGAATACTAATTATAATGAAGGGACAAGATCTAGGTGTTGATGTGACCTCGTAAGCGGAAATATCGTGGTTTAGAGCCAGGAGGTAATACTGAAATTGAACACACGAATCCCCTTCCGCTGCCATGATGGATTAGTTGGAGTAGGACCAGCATCCACAGAGAAAGTGACCTTCATATGCTACAATTGAGCGGCTTCCATGGATCCTCCACAAAATTCGGCAGGAAGTAGGTGGTGTCTCCGTTTTCGTTTTGGATGCCGAATCGTAGAGCGTTAAGCTCAGCTTTGGAGATAGCAGGGCCGCCAAATGAGATCATTTCCGTAGTAGATGCTTCAGCTTGACTAGATGTTGGCTTGGATTGCTCTGTACTTGATGGCCTTTTCGGAAGCGCTTGGGCACGAGCTAGGAATGCAGCGAGGCCTGTAGCTTCTGGTGGCTTCTGCGCTTTCTTCGACTGGGCCTCATGTGGTGCTGACGTAGACGTGTCTGACGTAGCATAGATTTCAGCACTTATATTTTCCGAACTATCGTCTGTGGCTTTCTTCGATCTTACTCCCAATTGAGTTGAGTTGGCTCCGCTGGCATCGACCTTGGCTTTTGGTGAGTTGGTTTCATCATGCTTTCTTTTCTTTGTGCCGCCAAAGGACGAAAAGCCCATGGCAGCTGCAATATCCATGCCGTCTTCTTCCATCTGATGCGCGCCTGCTAGACAGTGACGATCCTTTGAGTGTGTTGGAATTGTCGAGGCAGTGAAGTGAGCGAAGGAGTGTGTGATTATGTAAGCCAATTGCGGAGGTTCGCCGGGAGTGTTGAACAGGAAGTCAACAACACTAGGTATGCACTAACACTTCAGATGAGGGCCTAGCATTCACCTTTCACCTCGCCAACATTCAAAAACTATGAGAGTGACACGACACAGCTTGTCTGACCACAAATGTGGCTAAAGTTGAGCTAGGTGCTCAAAGAACCTTAGCGCCCTATGTCATCGTCTGGGCAAGCTGCACGGTTCATCATCACTACTGTGATGGTAGGAGTGCATCCTCTCCAATACATCACTTACTTTATTTTCACGATGCCTTAGACAGTCAAACTTCTCTGTTGTCGCGTATTCACGATGAGCGAAACTCCACAGACCCCAGCGGAACGCCGCTTTCTCCGCCCCAGCGTACGTCATGTCTTTGACAATAGCCCTGTGTTTACCAGAAGCTTACCCCATACAATAGCTGCGGTCCGCGACCATGATCCAGCCTAGAACGGGCGAACGAGTTAAGAAAAACTTCACCTTGCGCAGATCTGCTCCCCGACCGTCAGAATCGTCCGAATTCCTGCTTGCGCCTGGGCAGTTTGATCCTACGCGCCACGAAGAGTTAGGCCGCGTAGAGCAATGGAAACAAGTGTGTATGCACACTTTGCGACAGGCGTATTCATATTGGTCATCTCCCACCGGCATCGGAATACTCAAGTGCTCGCTCGCATACGTACTGGGATCATTAGCTACATTCGTACCCGCTATAGCCGGTCTGCTGGGCAAGAATGATGGCAAGCATATTGTTGCTACCATCACTGTGTATTTCCACCCTGCTCGATCCGCAGGAAGCATGCTAGAGGCCGTCTTATTAGCATTTGCAGCCTTTCTGTATGCCTCCTTCGTGTCCTTCTCGAGCATGGCTGTGTCAGTGTATTTTGGCGCCCATCACAACTTAGTTCTTGGCCATGCCATAGTCCTCATTGTCTTCGTCGGAGGCGGCCTTGGGCTCGTGGGCTGGACGAAACACAAGTTAGGCAACCCGCTCGTCAATGTTGCCTGTTCATTGACATCTCTCGCTCTGATCACAATACTCACAAAGGAGGGCGCTGTCCAAGCTGGAATGTTCTCATATGACAAAGTCTGGCAGGTTTTGAAGATGGTCATTATGGGATGCACAGCATCTACCGCTGTAGCCCTTCTCGTGCGGCCAACTTCAGCCCGGAATGAATTCCGCGATACCTTCATCAAGTCCACTGATGCCATGGCCGAAATACTTAGCAGTATCACGCGTAGCTTTCTGTCCGGTATCGAAGAGGACCTCCAAAATGACACTTTTGTCAAAGCAACAAATCAAATCAACTCGAACTTTACGACCCTCGTGAAGAAACTTAGAGAGGCTAAATTTGAACACTATGCTCTTGGTACCGAACAAGAGCATAAACTCAACGCTCGACTTGTTAAATGCCTTGAAAAACTAATGCAGAGTATTGGTGGCTTGCGTAGTGCTGCCGAAACCCAATTTGCGTTGCTCGCCCAGTCGGATGCACACGCCACGCCATCCGATATTGCACCAGGAAACGGTCATGTCAGCTCATCGATCTTCTCGGAGCAAAATTTAGCTAGAAGCCCTCCACAGTTAACATCCCCAAGCCACAGCCATGCCGAACGTCGTAGTAGTTTTCTTGCCTTGATTGATGAGCTTCCAGAGAGGTCTACGGACGCATCAGCAACTGTCTCTGCAGATAATTCTGACGATGAGTCTAGACAAGGGAATAATAGCTTCAAAAAACCCTCCACCCCCATGCAAAATAATCTGACTCCTGCTGATTTATTTTCTGTCTTCATTGCACACTTGGGTCCACCCATGGTAAGTCATGTTGACTAGGCGCCAACAATATACTGACAACGATAGAAATCACTCGCATACACTTTACGTGAGGTTCTCTCTGAACTTCCATTTGGGCCGGGACCAGAGTACAATATAGCGATCAATGAGCATTTTCGCCATAGTCTCATAGATGCAAAATCTCTGTTCACAAATGCACGGCGAGAGGCTCTCTCAATTGTATACAACAACAACAGGGTGCCAACCAAAACACGCTCTGCGGCTATTGCTGCTGATTATGAAGAAGTTGCAGCAAGCTGTGGCTACTTCAGCTCTTCTTTAGAGGATTTTGCGGAGGATATGGTGATATTTCTTGATGTACTCGAAGAATTGAAAACGAATGTCAACAGCTATCCGAGACGTAGGACCTGGACATGGCTGAGGTTTTGGCAGGATAAGCCTAGATACTCAGGTGATAATCCTGGTCTGTCTTCTGTTCCATTATAGTGATCGTGTGGCAAGCTAATCTATATAGAATCGGAACATCTAGTTGACGAAAATAACAATCAAACACCTGGTGGCTCACACGAGATCCATAATCCGATCTACCGACGAGACACACGTGGTGACCCGTATAAGCCACTCCACGAGCAGCCCTTGTCATATCGTGTGTGGGTAGCTTTGGCTGTCTTCAGGAGGGACGACTTGAAGTATGCCATAAAAGTAGGCATAGGGGCCATTCTATATGCCATGTGGTCTTTTGTTGAACCAACCCGTAAGCTCTACGGCCACTGGCGTGGCGAATGGGGCCTCCTGTCTTACATGCTGGTTTGCTCTATGGTATGTGTATATGAAATGGTTGAATCAGCACTACCGACAGTATGCTAATGCTTTGGTCAGACTATTGGTGCGTCTAACACAACTGGCTTCCAGCGGTTTGCTGGTACTTGCCTTGGGGCAGTCTTTGCAATTGTGGCATGGATTGCTGCCGACGATCACGCGTTTTTATTAGGTTTCTTCGGCTGGCTTGTGTCCTTAGTCTGCTTCTACATCATCGTTGGCAAAAGCAAAGGACCTATGGGCCGTTTCATCTTTCTAACATACAACCTCTCTGCTTTGTACGCATATTCACTTTCTGCGAAAGATGACGACGACGATGACGATGAAGGTGGTATATCACCTGAAATCTGGGAGATTGTTCTGCATCGTGTAGTTGCCGTCATGGCAGGTTGTGTCTGGGGTATCATTGTCACAAGAATTATTTGGCCTATTTCGGCACGGCGTAAAATAAAGAAAGGTACATCGTTGCTATGGCTCAAGATGGGTCTCATCTGGAAACGTGGACCTCTCAAGACACTGCTGGAAGCCAATCTCAGCGACTCACACCATCCTGGGTCTTACATGACTGAACACGAGGAATTCGAATTACGGCGCTTTCTTAACCACCTCGAAACACTACGTACTTCAGCATCATCGGAAATTGAGTTAAGGGGCCCATTCCCAGACAAGAGCTTCAAGATCATACTGGGCGCGACAAGTCGCATGCTTGACAGCTTTCATGCGCTGAACGTGATCATTTTGAGAGAATTTGAAGCGTCAGAGGGAGAGAGACGGGTTTTGAAGTATACACAGAAGGAGTGGACAGAGTTGAGCTGGCGAATCAGTCATTTGTTCTCTGGTAAGCATGCCCTGGCTTTACTATTATCAAAGCACAACCGCTAATATTAGCCAGTTATGGCATCATCCATGAAACTCGCATATCCCCTCAATGACGTATTACCGAACATCGAGCATACGCGCGATCGGCTGTTAGCGAAGGTGTTCGAGTTCAGGCAGACAGGGCTGGGAAAAGTAATTGCTAAAGACGAGGATTATGAGTTGCTTTACGCGTATGGTGAGTACTTGGCCCTTTTGTAATTCCAGAATGGAGACGATACTAATTCAGTAAACAGCACTAGTAACTGCACAGCTGGCACACAATCTTGAGATTATTGGACAAGAGATCGAAAAGCTTTATGGCGTGCTAAGCGAGGAGGACCTGAAGTTACAATAGTGGACCGCCTGTTATGAGTTGCGTAACATGAGTCATTTTACTCTTCCAAGGGTCATAACTCAATAAATTTGGTCACGCAGGATCTCCGGATTGTTATACTCTGTAGAGGAACCGTGAATGAGAGGCGGAAAACAATCCAGTCAACCTCGCACCCCGAAGTTCGGACGTCATGTATTATCGATAAAGGATATTCCAACTCAAGTTAGCCTGCTCTCTAGTGCGCCACTGCCAACTAGGCATGTCTTGGTACCAGCACGTGGGCTCCAGTCTATGGCCAGATGACGTCCTTCGGAATCCGTAAAGTTTTTTGTGTTCGAAATTGCGAATTCCTCAAAAAGTATCTCCAGTCAGAATGGGATCAGAATGGGAGAAGGAACGGAATTTCGAGATCGAGAAGGTCCCGGTGGTGTATCTCGTCACGGCTCTTTGTGTAGTTCCATTTGGGCTGTATTATCTCTTGAACTTTCTTAGTCCATTGATTCATAGAATCACTGCTATGAGGATATCTGAGGTGAGCTGTGTGGGAAATTCATACCTACAATCCCGTTAACAACTAGATAGATTTACATTTACCCGATCAAATCTCTACGAGGTGTCAAAGTACAGGAGGCTCTGGGAACCAAGTATGGCTTCAAGCATGACCGTATTTATCTACTCTCTTTGTTAATTACCTCAATTACTAACCAAGATAGGAACGTTCATGCTCCTTCAACTAACACCCGAAGGACCTAAACCCATGGCTGTGAGCCGACAAACAGAAATGACTCAATTCTTCCAAGAGATCGATGGGTATAACAACGACGATGGATCCCTTAGAGTGACTTTCCGCCCGTTTGGCAACCAATCTCAAGAGAAGTCAATAACAATAGCGCTCACACCGGACACCTCGAAGCTGGACCCAATTGAGGTTGATCTCCACGGCAGCTCCACACCCGCCTTCAAAATGCCTTCTAGCTATAGCGACTGGTTCTCATCCTGTTTTGGCTACGAGGTTCTCCTCATCTATCTCAGCACCAACACCCGCGCCGTCCTCTTCCAAGACATGCAACCCCTCGAACCCGACCCCATGACCCGCTTCCTCCGCGACAAAATCCCCTTCACGCGCTCCTACGTCGACCGCCTCATGGGCCTCCGCCAAGCCGCGCAATGGCGCATCAAATTCGCAGACTGTGCGCCCTACCTCGTCGTCTCGCAGACATCGCTTGAAAACGTGTCTTCGCGCCTCGACGGCGCAACAATGGACATTACCAAGTTCCGGCCTAACATTGTGATTGCGGGCGCGTTTGAGGCATTTCAGGAAGATTATTGGGGTACATTGACGATTAATAATAAGACAGAGATTGTGATGGCGCATAATTGTGTGCGGTGCAATGTTATCAATGTGGATTACAACACAGGGAAGAATGCAAAGGGGCCAGAGGGCGAAGTGTTGAAGCGGTTGCAGAAGGATCGCAGGATTGACATCGGGGCCAAGTGGAGCCCTGTATTTGGGCGGTATAGTTTTTGGGGGATGAGAAGTGCAGATGAGGTGGTGAGGGTGGGGGATCGGGTCAATGTCAGTAAGGTAAATGACGGGCTAACGATTTGGAGTAAGTTTTCTATAAGATATGGCTGAGGTTTACTGACTTGTTGGGTAGGTTGGCCAGGTTTGGCATGAGAAGTTTCTTGTTTTTGGTTAGATGGTCTTTTCGTTTAACTCAAGATGGCGCAATTCTGTTTGCAGTGTTTTACAATTGTGCATTGAGAACTTGCTGAGCACGTGGAAAAACACAGAATCATTAAGAAGGCTTGGGAGGCAAGCAACGGTAATGTTGATTCAGCACTAGGAAGGAGGTGCATGAGTTCGTATTGAGGTTGATAGGCAATTTGGAGGTTTACAATGGTAAGATACGTAACCAAGACAGATGAACGTACCAAACAAATATGGTTAGAAAGCCTGCAGGGTATTCCTCCAAGGAACCGCCTTTAGTCTTCTCTTTATACCCTTTTCCCAAAAACCCTAAATCGTTTGACACCCCCATCAGGGATGATAACCAACTTCGCATGTGAATATCCTCGACCATTGACCTCTTTCAACTCAGTCTTGTACACATGTTCCTTATCTGGCCCGCTCTTTTGCGGTTCTAATATCTCTACCCACGCCTGATCGTCATGCCCTGGGTCTTTCTCAAAGGTGCCAGCAAATACTTGCACCTTCTGCGGAAAGTTGCCTCTAAAGTGTGCTGTGTCGATGACGATGTTGTCGATCTCCCCCTTTGCGCCTAAGCGGACAACGGTCCAATCTACATGCTCACCACGCGTGCGTTTTGTTTCCCAGCCATCTCCCATATCTTTACCGCGACCAGGGAGTAGGAGGTTATCCTTTGTGCCGAAGTGTTGATCAGAGCACGACGTCGCGACGCCCCCCATGACGGTTGCCGAGAGCTCGAAGACGGCGCTAGTGTCTTGCGGGAAGACGGGGACTGCGTTGCCGTAAAGGCGGAAACGAGCAATACCGCCATCCGGGTACATGAGCAGTCGGACATGTGTGTATGCCTTTTCCGTGATTTGGTCGAGCAGCCAGCCATGTCTTTGACTAGGCCCACACTCCTGCTTGCTCAGTATGGTTTCCCAGCCATTGTACCCTGCTTTCTTGGTCTCTTCTTCGTCCTTTTCGTTTGTGATGAAAGCACCCTCTACTGCAATCTCAGGTGCATGATTGCCATTGAAGAATGCCGTGTCAATCTCTACGCCTGCAATTTTTCCACTTGCTGTCCCTAGTCGAAGAACGACCCAGTCGGCAGGCTCTATGTTGTGGCGGCGAGTTTCCCATCCATCGTACCACGCTCCTGCATGTGTGAAGACGCCAGGCTTGCGAATCGGGGGAGTAGGCGTGATGAGATTCTCGGCAGCAGCAAACCATTCGTCGCTGAATGAGAGAACCTTGGAACCTAGCGGAGCGGAAATAAGGTCTACACATGACTGTTAGCTGAAGCATTTGATAGAGGTTGGGTGTTCAATGCCATACCTGTGTACTGCGATTTGAACGTAGCATCAATCTCCTCTGCTGGGATTGAGCGAGCCGCAGTCGTTGCAACGCTTTGCACGTCATTGAGTGAAAAGGTACGGATCTCCATGCTGTCTGTATGAGAATGGAATGGTAGTATGAAGGAAAAGAAATATTCCTAATAGCAATGGTGGGGTACGAATGAGGGATAGTGGGGTAGCTAGACCCTGAAAGCGCATGCGGTCAACTCCGGTTTGGTACCTGATAACTTTGCTTAGAAACCGTCAATATCCTAGAGAAGCCGCCGATTGCGGAGGTGGAGTACGCCGGCATGCGTATGGGCAACGAAAGCACCGAGTGATGAACGAGCACCAGTCAACCATCTTCACGAATCGACAGCACAGTAAAAGGGGAGCGACGGCTGCGCAATGAAACTTTAGCTTGTATTTCATCCCCATGCTGTCATTTGGAATGCTACGCTCAGTTGCGAGCGTCCTCTCTCTCTATGCAAGATGTTAGGTATAATAGTAACAATTTGGGAGAAATGCTCGGTCAGATATCTGCTCCATGACATTCTGGCCGTTTGAGAGTGGTTGATGAGATTGGCCGAGGTCAGCCTGCTGGATGCTATCCATAATCATCAGTTACGCGATGGTACCCTTAGGACTGCGATAACACCCAGCTGGTAGCGTGTGCTTCGTCTTGGCCGTCTTCGTCTACCGAGGATCGACTTGCTCACATGATGGCTTGCTTGTTGTGTGCGTCTTATTTTGCTATGCGCAGCAAGCAGGGGCTGTGCCTCAGTGCACAGCGCCGGCGTGCGGGATTGGTTTCTGTCCTAGCCAATGGGCATGATAGTAGCTACGGAAAATTGCCAGTTAGCCAGAGTATTAAGCTCGAGCCATGCCTCATCTTCACCCATAGCTTCGATCCTTCCACTGGCTATCTTCATAATAACCTCCACCATTCTTGTTACCACCGTTCAAGTCTAACTTGGCCAAGAATTCTGGGGGAACAGTTGGTATATATTTTCTCTCCCGTTCTCTGTTGACGCCCCCAAAACCAGCGCCATAACTGATAAGCATATCAGTCGATGTAGGTAGTGAGAACGGTAGCATGTACGAAGGGTCTAGAAGGAGTTCGTCTGGTGCTTCATCTTTTTCCTCTTCTTCAGACAGTCGTGATGGCGCGGGAGATGGCGAGGCAATACTTTGCGCTGTTGGTTTGATCGGAGTTGTAGGCGTAGAATCTATGGACTTTTGTTGTGGCTTGGGCGATCTAGCCCGAGCAATTCTGCGATCGGCCGCCGCCTTCTGTAGCTCCTTGATATATTTTGAAGCAGCTTTTGGAAGCCCTTTCTCACCAACTTCCGGTCGATAGTACTTAGCTGTATGCAGAAGCTGTTGTGGTGATAAGCGCTTGAGTTGTTGTAAAGTACCAATAAGAGGTTCCAAGTCTTCGCCAAGTGAGGAGAAGCACTGTAGCCATTGAAGAAGTTGCACAAGGGGCTCAAGATGCCGTTTTGTGGAATCCACGGTGTTGTCGCCGGTTGACGTCATTGACCCATTTTCGTAGTGCTCGGGCTGTCTGTTGTTCGACCGTGCCCAATCCTCAAGGGTCGAGATATTCATCCGTATTTGCATCGCTTTTGTTCGAGCAAGAAATTTACGATTAGACATGATACGATTGAAAATTTCGGTTGAAAGCCAATAAATTAACTGTGACAAGATCTGAGCTGTGATGACAGAGTGCACGTCGTATAGGTCTAGCACGAACAACGTCGACGAAAGGAGGGAGGTGATATTGCGAGGCGACGGCTGTGCTCTGCGTTTTGGTGAAGGAGGGCGGAATCGCTTTTCGATCGGTTCAAGGGGCTTCGCTTTTGGTTTTGAACGAAAAATCTTCCATTCATGCTGGAACTGTACATCTTCAAAACCAGGCATTGGTTCGTGATCCAGCATAGCCTGATCCAAATTCTTGTCCATCCTGCGTTCAGCATCACGGATGATCAGAATAAAAATCTCATTGATCAACTCGGCCATTTGCAGCTGGAAATCCGTAGTTGCGTTCATGACACCTGGGTCCTTCTTCAAATAGTGTAAGAGCAGGGTAGCGTTTGACATCCAGAAAGCTAACACGGTCATGTCCCATTGATATCTCTCTACAACTTCGTTGATCTTTCCCATTGCTGCAACCAATAGTGTTTCTAAGAGCTCCGGGCTGGCGTGGTAGTGGGCATAACGAGCACTCAGGAATAGGATATTGGCAGGCACGGGTTTTTGTGAAGGGGAGCGCTGCGGCGTCATATTCGTGATGATGATGTCGAGAATGCGTTCCAACTCACTCTCTTGGAACACAAACATCTGGTCATTCAGACATTTGTCCCAAATGAATTCCTGGACCTCTTCTTCTGGCTCCTCTGGAGTCTGTATTTGTTAGTTTTGTCTATATTGCTGGCGTATCCTCGTACCTCTGGTTGCTCATCCAGGCCAAGGTTCCCAATGTCAACCTCGAGATTGAATGCACTTTCCATCATCATCCGCCGTTTCAAATCGTTCTCTTGCATTTCTTGTTCAAAGCGGTCTTGCGACAAGCCAGAACTGTAGAAGTCATCGCCGACGCCAGCGTTGCCAATTGCGTAACCGCTCTCATGCAGGTAGTCTGAAATGTCGCTATTAGGCTCAACAAAGTCGAAAGCAGTCCTCCCGCCTGAGGACTTGACATCGGTAGAGGCCCCATGGTCTAGCAGCAGTTTGACAATGGCCTTGTGCCTGTTGGTCATGGCCCACATAAGAGGGGTCCAGCGGTTCTTGTCCTGGACGTCGACTGTTGCGCCTTCGTCTATCAAGATGGCGGCCACCTGCTCGTGGCCAAAGCAGCTGGCGTAGACGAGAGGGGGAGTGCCTTCGGCGTCAACGCCGTTGATATTGATGTACTCCTTGGTTTTGCCATCCAGCAGCCGTTTGACTCGCTCCAGCTCGCCATTGGAGGCAGCCAGGGTGAAAAGCCCCTGCAAAGCCTCCTTCTTCTCGTCGTCGGACAGCTTGTCGTCGGCGACCACCTTGGCCTCGTCGCCAGCGTTATCGTTCTTGAGGCGGGCCTGGTGGGCCAGCATCTGCACCAAGCGGCTGTCGCTGTCCTCGAGCTGCTGCATGTCGTCGTCGCCGAAGCTGGGGTCGTCAAGGGCGAGGTTGAAGGTGAGGGGCCGAGCAGGCGTGGGGGTGGTGAGGAAGGTGCTGCCGCCTTGCCAAGCATCATAGATCTCAGTCTCATCGTTCATGATGCTGACAGTGCGCCGGTCGTCGAGGGAGGTGGGCAGGTCGGCGGGGAGCGGCCGTGCCTTGGACAGGTCGCCAGAGAAGGCATGCTCGGGGTCGGGCGAATCCATGATGTGACATTGGGGACGTGCCGTGGGTGTGGATGGGTATGGGTATGGTTATACGATGAGCATGGGCGTATGTGTGTATATGTGGTATTTGTGTTGGCGGGGAAGACAGTGGTGGTGGAGCAGGCACGGCCCCCTGCGTAATGTAAGGCGACTGCTGCAACTGAGTCTTGAATATATTCAAGCCTGTGCTACCGGCCTGCCTTGCACGTGGGACAATTAATTCACCGATTCTTTTCCTGACTCTTTCTGACTCTTCCCGCGCGGTCCGTGGCGACTGTGTGTTGCCGATGCTGATGGACGCTGACCATGCCCAACGCAGTTCGCCTACCAGAACGTGTGGGGAACTACCTGCTTACATAGCTAGTCTATCAGATCACTCATCTCCCATCCCATACCGCACCACAGTCTTGCACTTCCTCCTCCCGCTCCCTCCTGCTCCTGGTCAGGGACCCGTCTCGGTCATGCGTGCCACACCCCTCGCCGGCCTGTGACCCGCGCATTTCCCATCTACTGACTTCTTTTGTAAATACATTCGCCACGAATATGCTCTGACACTCGCACCCTGCCTACTTATAACATGCCACTCACAGATCCCGAGGCTGGCCGGGCCGCGCGCTTCTCCCACATCTTTTCGCGTTTGCTGGAGCTACAGAATTATGTCTGGGACCCGGAAATCGAGCCGTTCCATTCGGTGAGCCCCCCGCCACAAGCCATCGCATACGCCACCGGTTGGATGGGCAGCTAACTGGCATCCACAGTCGTACGACAACTACCACTTCTTCGGGCACGAAAAGACGTCTCGCGAACGGCCACTGTCTAGGAGTGCCCTAACCTCGCCCACGCTTTCTCTGCCACACTCTCAATCGAACTCCCCCGAGTTGGGCCGCCCCTCGCTGCACCGAAGCCACAAAAGCTCAGGATCAGACGTCAGCGCCACCACCACTCAGACGCATTCTACTGCCACCGAGATATCGCGCGATGGACGGCCAGTAGTGTGCCGTGTCTCGACCCGCACCCTGCGGCTAGAACGCGAATTCCAGCTCTCCAAGATCGTCGTCAAGAAATCAGACCCCAACTGCAGGCACTTTGTCCGTCCGATCGAGTTTGTGAGACTAACTACCAAGCCAGGCGAGGAACCTTTGGTTGCCAGTATATTCGAGGCTCCAGGCCCCAATTTCCTCAAAGAGTTAGTCTCGTTTGGTCCCAATTGGTACAGATTCGCCAGCACAGAGAACAACTGGAGCTCGTCTACCCTGCAAGCAACTACGGGAGTGCCCCTACTTACCTTCTTGGATTTTGCGGTCGGCGCAACCGAGTGCCTTGAGATTCTGCATCATGGCCATGAAATCGTGCATGGCGAGTTGCGGGGCGATGCCTTCCACTTTGCGCCAAGTGGTATTGTGAAGATGATCAATTTTGGCAGCGGCGCTAGGTCTTTCGAAAATGGCCTCACCTCAGCTGGTTGGAACACGTTAAGTCGTGAAGTTGGGATAGAAATGAAACTTGCTTTCATTGCGCCAGAGCAGACAGGCCGCATGCCAGCCGAGCCGGATAGTCGTACTGATATCTATAGTCTTGGTATTTTGTTCTATGCTATGCTATGTGGACACACTCCTTTCGAGGGTCCTTCGGCTCTAGACGTTATGCAGAACGTCATCAGCAAGCGCATTACCCCAGTTACCTCTAAGCGTATAGACATTCCAGAACCCCTTTCCGAAATTATTCAACGAATGACGCAAAGAAATATCGAGGATCGCTATCATTCAACATCAGGTGTGTATGCTTGCTATATATTCGACTTTGGTGTCCGAGCGTATCCCTAGACACCTCACAGTGAGCTATGACTGACCCCATGTAGGTCTGAAATTTGATCTCATCCGCATACGTGAACTTCTTTCAGAAGGCGATAGCGAAAGCTTGAAAGTTTTCAAAGTTGGCTCAAAAGATATCAGCTGCTTCTTCAATCTTCCTTTGAAACTGATAGGCCGCGAAAAAGAGCGTCAGACGATTATTGACGTTATTGGACGTGTCTCAAGACAACGGCGCGGTGGTGGAGGCGCAAAGGTTCTCAACAGCTTGAGTTCGAATTCATCCTTCTCGGACCAGCGGTTGGAGCTACAACTCGATGATCTCATGTCTGATAGCACTAGTTCAAGAGGCTCAGAATCTCGGCTGAATAGCATGTCAACGACAGCCCCGTTGTTAACGGATACGGCACGGCCGGTGCCGCAAAGCCCGCAGGATAGCGTAGGTACAGAAAACGCAATTCCTGAAGAAAGTCCCAATATTCGGCCTCAACTACAGTCCACGAATCGAGGCTCGTCTAGTAATAGTTTCGAAAGCTCACTAGGTCACTCTAGATCCCATCAGTCCTCGTCCGCAGACGGGTCGCTGCTTCGCACACTATCGAATACGAGAAGGTTGGGCCGTAAAGCGCGCTGCGAGGTCGTGGCTATTAGCGGTGCTACTGGGCTGGGCAAATCTCGCCTGGTGCAAAGTGTCCAAGGTAATGCTAGAAGTTCTGGTTATTTTGCCACCGCAAAATTCGACCTCGACAAGAAAGTTCCTTTTGATCCAATCCTCAAATTGATGTCATCTTTGTTCAGACAGATCTACAGTGAAGCAGATGTTGCTACGGAGTTTCACAATAGCCTCAGGAACTTTTTGAGGAACACTGGTGTTTGGACAGTGCTTCGTACCTACTTAGAGCTCCCAGACTGGCTACTCAACACCGGAGCTGCGCCAAAAACGTCCCAAAAACACGATTTAAAGATGCCCAGAAGTATGGATAGGCGAGCATCGTCACCTGCTATACATTGTGGTAGTTCAGGCCACACTGCCGAGGCATGGCTGCGAAGTGGGGGCGCTTCCAAGTCGTCCAGGTTTATGAGTGTATTCATTGACGTTCTTCGATTGCTGGTGTGTAAACTTTCCTTCATACCTTTGACATGTGCTTGGATGCTTCAGAGAACTCTGCAGATTATTACATGTGCCTACTAGTTTGTGCTAGTCCAACAATGCACTCTGGGGGCTCTCAGGCGAATCCTATGGTATCTGAGGCTTTTTTTATTACCTTCTCAACCGTTGCTAACTGTATCATTTACTCTAGGCAATGCGAAAGCTCTGCATCTGGAACCTGGAAGACGTCCATAATGCCGATCCTGAAAGCGCCGAACTCA
This sequence comes from Ophiosphaerella korrae, assembly GCA_028456385.1. Lineage (NCBI taxonomy): Eukaryota > Fungi > Ascomycota > Dothideomycetes > Pleosporales > Phaeosphaeriaceae > Ophiosphaerella > Ophiosphaerella korrae. The sequence goes on from JALNQF010000015.1 coordinate 372,425, forward strand.
TCCACCATATTGTCCAAGCCAAGATACCTCTCGTGCTTATGTTGACTTACACTGATGAGGAGGCGTTGCCCCGAGAACTTCGCCCTCTGTTACGCAATGCGACCAGGATTCAGTTACGCCCCTTTACAGAAGCCCATACTGCAGATTATGTGGCCGAAACTCTCCATCGCGATCTTCAATATATCCTGCCTTTAGTAGCAGTAGTTCAAGAGAAAAGTCGGGGCAATCTGTTTTATATCCGTGAAATCCTAGACACTTGTTATCGGACACGATGTGTTTACTACTCGTGGCGAGAGAATAATTGGCTTTTCGATCTGGATAAGGTCTTTGAAGTATTTGAGAGCCCAGAGTATGGATCATCTGTCACGAACGACTTTATCACGAAACGGCTGCTTGAGCTACCTCTTGTCTCTCGGAAACTTATTGCATGGGCCTCGCTGCTAGGCGGTTCATTTTCCTTTGATCTTGTGAAGCAGCTAATGAACCCAGAACTAGCACCTGCGGATGCTGAAAGGATACCATTGTTGGTCGAGAAAGAGTGCGCTGTGACTGCGCTCAATGGTGCAATAGATGCTTACATCCTCATGCCCGCAGAACAAGATACTAGATTCCGCTTTAGCCATGACAGATATCTGGCGGCGGCTACTAGCTCATTGGATCAAGAGTGGGACACGCAGATGATGCATTTTCTTATTGCAAAAACAATGACTACAGGTGTTGAGTATCATGATGACGCAGCTTTGGGCTCTAAGGCTTTGTACATGCGAAGTCAACATATTTGCCTGGCGGCTAAACTTATCAAGACCCGTGAGCCACAGCGAGCTGCTTTCCGAGATGTTCTATACCAGGCAGGCGAAACGGCGTGTGAATCTGGTGCTCGGTCCACGGGCATATACTATTTCGCTCATTGTCTGTCGTTGCTTCAAGACAATCCATGGGACGACAAGCAGCCTGACGTGTTATATCAAGAGACGCTACAGTTGTTCATCTGATCAGCAGAATGCTACTGGCATCAAGGTATGCTCGACGAGGCGCTGAGCTTAATCCGAACAACTTTCAAACACGCACGCGACCCGTGTGATATGGCTAGTTCATTCATTTTACAGTCGCGCGTGTTCGCAATTCGAGGTGACAGCTTTGGAGCTTTTCAGGCTCTAAAAGACTGTCTCTCCTTATTGGGTACGCCCATTCCGCCCACAACTTGGGAAGCTTGCGATATCGAATACCAGGAAGTCTATGAAGCGCTACGGAAGGCTGACGAAGAGGAAATACTATTACGTAAAGCAGCTCCAGACGACAGAATCCTATTGACACTAGGACCCATTTTTGTTGAGCTACTGAGTGCCGCCTTCTGGTCAAATAGTCTGCTTTTCTATCAGGGTACCCTGAAGCTGGTCAAGATTCATCTTGACCGTGGCACTATGCCTCAAATCGCCCTGGCCTACATCCACTTAGGATCCATCGCCGGAGGTCGCTTTCAAATGATAAAGTTTGCCGTAGAGATGGGTGCGCTAGCAAAGCGCCTTGTGCAAATGTACCCTAATGACAGTTACACCGTTGGTCGAGCCCAGACACTCCAACCCCATTTCCTTGGTCATTTAGAAGCGCCTCTCGGAACCCTTTTACCAGGTCTTGAGGGAGCACTGGACGCAACCCTTACCGCCGGCGATCGCATTCTTACACTTTTGAATCTCGGTATCCAGTCCCACCTCCGAGTCATGGCGTCATCTGATGTGGCTGAATTGGAAACATGGATCGAAGACGCACCACTAGATATGATGAAGAATTGGCACCGTGATCTACGTGGAGGTGTGATTCTAATGGCATCTCGACAGTACGCTAGAGCACTCCAGGGAAAGACACAGTTAGGCGATGCGTCTCATGTATTCTCTGACGACGAGCACGACTCCGCCGCCTATGTTGAATATCTGGAAAAGACAGCAGCTAATTCAAAACGGCCGAAATCGTTTTATCTTGCTTTGCAATTGCCTATTCTGGTACTACATGGATATATTTCAGACGCAGTGAAGCTGGGGGAGCAGTTGCTGCCCATGCTCAGTAGCCTCTGGTGTCAAAGACTAAACTACAGTGTGAGGTACTACCTCTCATTATCCTATGCAGCGACCTTGAGAGAGGAACCGAAACACGATCGAAAGAAGGAGATGGTCGAGTTTGTGCAGGATACGATTAAGCTGTTAGAAGTTTGTTGCACGGTAACAGATGTCAACTACCGAGGTTGGATACATCTACTACTGGCGGTCCTAGCGGAGATACAGTGCGACCCTCCATCAGCCTTACACAATTATGAAAATGCTATGGACCATGGCGAAAGCAACAACTCTATATTGGATGAGGCATTCGCTACGGAGTTATATGGCGAGTGGCTCTTTCGCAAGAAGGCTTACAGAGCTGCTCGGCACATGATGAAAGACTCTATATCTACTTATAGGAGAATGTCCGCATTTGGGAAAGCCAATCATGTCGCCAACAAGTACGAATGGCTTTTGCGTGGCAGCTTCTCGGCCGCGGCGATGGACGTTGGTGTACAGACTACCATTATTGACACTGGCAACACTACGTTTAGGCTTAAGCAAAACGAAGACCAAGAACATTTGCTCGCCGCCGAAAGTGCTGTCGATCGCACTCAGAACTGGATTGTTCCAGAGACTGGGAGGCGACATGAATCTTCACAAGACCTACACAATGGCTTTTCAGCTGTGGATCTTGATATGTTAGATTTGAGCTCGATTCTTGAGTCGAGTCAAGTGCTTTCAAGCGAACTTAAGGTTGACAAGCTGATGGCCAAGATGGCATCGATAATTCTTGAATCGACAGGAGGAACGCTCTGCGGCATCGTTATTGAAGACTCCCAGGTTGAATGGAGCATTGCATGTGTCGCCATAAACGATCCAAACAACGAAAGTGGGTTTACTGCAGGTGTACACTCGTATCCTTCTGGTCAACCATTAGACACCGTGGAGGATGTTGTTGCAAAGCAAGTCACTCTCTATACCCTCCGTTTCCGGGAAAATGTCTTCGTGCAAAACTTGTTAGAAGATGATCGCTTCTCAAATGTATCCGAGTCATATCTCGCTCGCAATCCGGAAGGCAAGGCAGTCATTTGTATACCGATTATACATTCAGACAACTTACTGGGCAGCATCTACATGGAAGGTCCACCAAACTCCTTTACCGAACGGAACACGCAGGTTTTACGTCTACTAGTCAACCAGGTATCTATCTCGTTGGCAAATGCTTTGCTTTTCAAAGAGGTCGAACGAGTCAGCGCAAGCAACGAGGCCATGCTAGAGCTGCAAAAACGCGCATTAGCTCAGGCGAGAGCCGCGGAAAATAAGGCAAAGGAGGCAGAAGCAATCGCGATTCGAAACATGAAACTGAAAGAAGAAGCTGCAAAAGCTAAGAGTCTATTCCTTGCCAACGTTTCTCATGAATTGCGCACGCCGCTCAATGGTGTTATCGGCATGTCCGAACTCTTGAAGGCCAGCACTTTGAATTCAGAACAAGCGGGTTATGCCGATTCGATTAGAGTGTGCGCTGACACGCTACTGTCTATCATCAACGACCTTCTCGACTACTCTAAGCTTGAGGCAGGAAAGATGAATGTGATGGAAATGCCGCTATCCCTGACCGAGACGATCACGGAAGTTGTGCGCGCTTTGGCCTATACGAATGCTGAGCGTGGTCTCAAGACTGTGGAGCAGCTAGAGCTTGACCCTGAAATGCTTGTCATGGGCGATCCTGTTAGGCTCCATCAAATTCTCATGAACCTGTTATCCAACAGTTACAAATTCACTCCGAGGGGCTCAGTTACTGTACGCGCTATCGTCAATAAACAGACTGCGGATTGGGTAGATGTCACATGCAGTGTCATCGACACGGGTATTGGTATACCAGACGAGCAAAAGAAGAAACTCTTTCTTCCATTCTCACAGATTGAATCTTCTTCGTCCCGCAGCTATGGCGGGACAGGCCTTGGTCTCAGTATTTGCAAAGCCCTTATTGAAAATGTCATGCAGGGTAAAGTCTGGCTTGAATCAACGCCTGGTGTGGGGACAACGGTCTCGTTCTCGCTTCGCTTTAGGAAAGTAGCAAAAACACAAGCACAAGAGCGAAAAACCACACGAGACCCAGATCCAATGGCCAAGTTTTCCAGTCAAGAAAACAACGGCCATGAAACGCAATCTGGCACATGTATCGATCTCTCGACCATACCAAGGAATGAACTGCGGATCTGCATAGCAGAGGACAACCTGATCAATCAGCGGATTGCGATCAGTTTTGTGCAGAAACTTGGGTTCAAGTGCGATGCTTATCTTGACGGCTTTAAAACGATTGATGCTCTTGAGCGGGCGAGTGACAATGGCCGGCCCTTTCACCTCGTACTCATGGACGTACAAATGCCACACTGTGATGGTTATGAAGGTAAGCGGCTAGACTAAGGATAGTGAAGGCAACAGACAAACACTAACACGTTGGTAGCAACGAAGTTGATCCGCAAACACTCCAATCCAGAAATCAGAAACATACTCATCATCGCCATGACTGCATCGGCCATCCAAGGTGATCGCGAGAAATGCCTAGACTCTGGAATGAATAACTATCTTGCGAAGCCAGTGCGGGCGCAGACACTAAAAGCTCTTTTGGAGTCATATCTCAACAAAGAAGAGAATGCTCCCGATATACCAAATCTTCAGGCTGAAGCTAAGAAGCTTGTCAAACAGGCACTGAATGAAGCCGGAACTAGCGGCAACAAGGAGAAGGGCGTTAACAGAGGCGGGTCAGTGGAAGCAGGTAATGGCGAGAAGAATGCGATGATGAGGAGCAGGCCAGGAAGCGTACGCAGCCTCACGCAACGTTGGCTTGGGCCGGAAAAGAAGGACGAATCATGACGAGGTATGCTCTGATAGTGAACGCAGGCGCTAGGAAAACTTGTAATGTAGGGGACGATGGCTTTTGTTTGAACAACGATAGTATAGAGATGTATTTACCTTCAGCACATGGAATTATTAGAGCGATATGCTGCCATGTGCAGCATTCAACACGTTCCATAGCAGGCTTAGCTTAGCGGTCACGTGGGTCGGACATGGCCACACGTTGGTTGAAACGTGGAGGGTGCGAGGGCGCTGCAGGTCGAGGGTCGAACACGTTGCCCTGCGGCACTTGGGCTGTGTGTGTCAGGCTCGCATGCTGGAGGGAAGAGTGGCAATCTTAGGGCATCATGCTCGAGACCAAGAGCAGCCTAGCTTGTTAGGGTCATGCATGTCATCTGAAGGCGGTTTCCTGGTCTACGGCGAGCCGCTGCGGAGGAATGGCCTTGGCGTTTGATGCAGGGAATTGCATGCTGCTGAGATTACGACCCAGGGCCCTACTCTACTGCCGATTCCGTCCCGTCGACAGACTCGAATCACCCTCCAACCCCAACAACATTCCTGCTAGTGTACTGCACAGTCACCAGCACCGTGCCACACACAGCCTTGACTGACTGCTGTGGGGCGCAACCACCGTCTCTCCTACACTTACCTACCTACCTACCCACACACACATATATATATATACACATATAGGCATATTGCAATGTCCACGGCAACAGCCAAACCCCCGCCTGCAGGCACGCCTCGACGTGATGCTGCCTCCAGAACCGCCTCGGCTTCGCCCGCGGCTTCCCATCGCACCCCTACCCGAACTTCAACCCAAGCGACAAACGGCGCTGGCGGCATGGCAAGGAGAGGATCCGTCCGTTCGGCCGCCAACGGTGCGCCCGTCTCTGCACGTGCTGCGGTGCGCAAGCCTGCCGTATCGTCCAATCTGGGCAGCAATTCATCGCAGGTCGATGCGAGCGATGACGATGCCCGCGAAGAACAGGCGGCATACCTCCAGGGCCTGAAGGAGCGGTTACAAAAGGCTGAGGCCGAGGCAGAAGAGCGTCAGAAACAGGTCGAGGTCCTCAACGCCCGGCTGGACGAGGCGCTGCTAGAGCAGGCCAAGCTGGAGGAGCGTGCCCATGAAGAGGAAGAGAAGGTCGAGTCCCTCGAGAATCTGCGCCGTGAACTCACACGCCAACACCGTGAGCTAGAAGGCATATACGAGGCAGAGCGGGTACAGGCCATGAAGGACAAGGAGGACACACAAACTAAAGAAGAAGAGTTACACGACACTATTCAGAGGTTAAAGGAGACAATGGCGACCAAGCATGTCAACCCTGAGAGCGAAGATGACCATGTGTCCCGAGCATGCAAGTCATCCCTCCTTCTCGCCGCCCCTGATCTAGTATGCTAACAGTGAATAGCGAGTTTTCGCAATAACCCCTCTCGGTCCAACTCGTCGCAGAACCTCGAGGCCGCCGGATCCTTTGCCCCGCCTTCGTCAGTTCATCGCAGTGACTCACGCAGCAATTCGAAACTCATCAACCAGAAAGACAAGATCATCGAGGGCCTACGTCTCGAGCTTGCTGAGTACCAAGTCAAGTTACTCGAAGTAGAAAATGCTGGCGGAGGCCGCATGGCTGAATTGGAGAAGCAGCTTTTAGAGACGCGCATGACCAATGCCCGTCTTATGGAAGACAACGAGAGTTTCCAACTTCTTCTGGGCGAGAAGACACTAAACGGAGACCTGAGCCGTGGCGACTTCCTGCGCGAGTCCTCTCACGTGGAAGACCGTGTTGCTTCAAATGGCCCATCTACCAGCTTGGCGGATGAGCTTGAGTCAGCTGAAGAAGGCGATGTTGAAGTCATTAGAAGGCTTGATGCTGAATGCAACACACTTCGAGGCGAGAACAAAGCCTTGGCGCTCTACATCAACAAGATTATTGGCCGTCTCCTTACCTATCAAGGCTTTGAGTCTGTTCTCGGTAATGACGACGGCGAAGGCGGGCCTGGTGGCGTGGACACAAACAAGGAGCTCCCGCCTCCTCCTCCACAAGAAAATGACCAGCCTCAGGGCTTCCTCCAGCGTGCCAAATCTGTCGCTATGGGCGGCAACCGTAAGCCGCGACCATTGAGCATGATGGGCCCACCTTCCGCCATAAATCAGCAGAGCGTCAACGAGGATCCCACCACAGCACCCAGCATCCCTCTGTCACGCTCAACCTCAAACCGTATGCCGTCTGGCAGCTACACGCATCGACGCTCTGCATCTGGTCTGACGCAGGCAGGAGCTGCCGACGTTATAAACAAGATGGTGCAGCCCTCAACAACCCCCAGTTCAGGCTCCCCCGGTATCGTCTCCCCACGAAACTCCTTTTTTGGCCTACCGATCAACGGCGCAACTGCGTCTGCAACCAGCAACCCAAGTACACGCGCACCATCCGGGCAACAAGGCCCAACCTCCAACGCCATCCAAGAAGAAAAAGAAGGCGACGCAAAGAGCGAAGCTAATTCCTCTGGACACGTTGATACGCCCAGTCCCCCACGCAAACTTGAGAGGAGTGAAACTACGGGTCCGATGACAGGAAAGGGTATGAGGCCGCTTCGGTTGGTGCAAAACGAGCAAGAAGCAGTACAGGCTCGAAAAGCAGCCAACAGAGCAAGCTGGTTTGGAGGTCTATTCGGGCAGGCGCCGCCCAAAACAGACCAGAATCCAGGACAAGACAACTAAACCAACTGGGACAGGCTTTTCCTAGGTTGGAGCGACGCTTGAGCTTTTTGACGAGGTATACGGCTTGCAACGATGAAATGTCTTCAAGGAAGATGATGTTATTCGTTGCCCCTGGATAACAAATCGTGGGAAGCGTTCGATCGAACAAGACGCAAACATGTCTGGAAACGAAGGATGGAAATGGAATGTGTGTCACGGCCGGCCACCCATTATATTTTTGTATACCCCCGCTTTCCGTGACTCTAGACAGTGCACTCTAATCTACTTGGATGAATCGTTTATTTTTTGAATGCGGCATGGGATTTGTGTTAGTCTTGTTGGGCAGGCGTAAATGATATTTATTTTTAGCTGATATACGTCATCGACTATGATTTGTTTGTGGATCTGTTTACCAATCCGCCTGTATCTCCTACTTGTTACTTTTACTTCTTCTTCTTCTTCTTCTTCCTCTTCTTCTTCTTCTTCTTCCTCTTCCTCTTCCTCTTCCTCTTCCTCTTCCTCTTCCTCTTCTTTCCCCATCTGGCATCTTTATGCCTGTTTCGGCCTGCCCTTCTAATCAGCAGGCATTATACTCAGACTTCCTCGTCGAACCATGCACTTCTCGCACGAAGTCCCGTCCGTGAGTCGTCGCCTCTTCATGCGGTTAGGACACGTTGTTGGGTTCAGACTGTGCAAGAGAGCGTGGCTGCAGTAGGCGTAGCGACCACGCAGAATCCAGGTACACGTAGTGCATGTGGAGAGAACGATGAAGCACATATGGAGCAGCTTTTTTATTGTCGCAGGTTGTACTGGTAGCGTAAAGATTTGAGTCTTGTGATATTGAGAGGAAAGGGCTTGAGTAGTGCTTGCGTACGAGCATCTTGGACTGACTATATATGAGAATTGCGTTTGGTGTGAGGCGAATTGTGCATGAGGCAATTGCTTGGGGATTTCGTGATGAAAGCATATGGTTCCTTGGGGGTGAACAAACTGGGTAACAAATAGAGTGCTATTGCATTGTGGTTTTATTTGATGCTCGCTCATTCGTTCTTCACCTGATTAGGCGCCTTCTCACAAAGCATGCGAATTTATACTCTCTTTCTCGATGTTAGCATCTCGGTTCGAACGTCTTGCATGTTCAATTGAAGCAGCAAGAAAACTCGTAGGGAGTTCTAGTTTCTGTGGCTCCTATTCAGCTTTCTTGGGTGTATCTTTCTATTTATCAATTCTTGTGTTGCTGCACATAACATATCTAAATCATCAATCTTTATAAAGTGAATTGTTTAGTGGGATACCCAGTGGACAGGGCAGCCAGAAGTACCTCGACTTGCTCTTCGAGTATCACAAATGCATCAAAATAACTGTGTAGCCTTGGGTTCAATGGATTTATTCATATGCTATGCGTCGTCCAGAAATGATATGAACATCACCAACAACTGCAGTTGGACATTGGACGACTGCATGTATTGAGACTGGTGGACCAACCCAATCACAGGGCTTGGAAATCGGTGTCATCAAGCGGCATCTGGACCTCGGCAACTTCTCCAACTCGTTCTCTTGCGCGACCGAGCGAGTCAAGCTCAAATTTCTCCATAAGTCTCCAGCCTCTCCTCTTGTCACATACTCCTTCATCCGCTCTTCACTAACCGCGCCATTCACAAACACACATCACTTCACCCTCCAACATCCTACCTCGCCATCAACACCGACCGACACACTCATACCGCATCCACACTCACCATGTCCGAGTCGTTCACAGCAAAGCAAGTCGCTGAGCACGCCTCGGTCGAAAACGGTCTTTACATCATCATCGACAGCGACGTATATAAACTGGACACATTTGTAGACGAGCATCCCGGTGGCGCAAAGATCCTCAAGAGAGTAGGAGGCAAAGATGCCAGCAAGCAATTCTGGAAGGTACGTTTGCATTCACGTAACGGAAAGCATGGACTGCAATGAATGCTAACGAAATACTAAATAGTACCATAATGAAGGCGTGCTGAAGAAGTATGCGCCAAAGTTCAAGATTGGAACGGTCAAGGAGGAGGCAAAGCTTTAGTATTGTCGATACTACTTCAATTTCAATCTCGATTCAGCGACTAGATAAGAATGTTGTTTGTGTCTTGTACGTCATGGCCAATAGAAATGGTATCGATGAAGAATGTTAGATGAGTGTTCATCTCATACGAAGGGTTGGTTGTAGTTCGAAGGTGATCAGGCTTTGGGATAGTGGTTCAGAATGCAACCCAGCTCAAGTTTGAGAAGTATCCGGCATGAATTTAAAAGCCACCTGGATATGAAATGCGAAGATGTAGTACTGGGAATAATTTCGCTTCGTTTGGTTGAGTTAATAGATGAGAAATATATGCAACAAACAATTAACTATGACTACTTCATGCTCTGAAAATGGGCGAGGTATAATGCGCCCCAAAAAAAAAACTGGCTCAACAGCCGTGGGTATCGTTCTAACGCCTTCGCGATGCAAAAGCAACAATGCAAATCGTCTCTCCGTAAATCGACCAAAGTTCCTCCAGCACTGGAATTCAAAAGCAATTCCATTTGTTCGTACCACTTGGTTTCTTCGGGGTGGGTATATGCGGCTTTTTCTCAAAGGTGGTGTTGTCCTTATCTTCTATTCTGTATCGTCGAACTGATCCAGCGTCCGACTGATCTTTCTCATAGAATTTCTCTTGTGGTCCAGAAACGCAACGCGGCATGACTTTGTTCACAAATCCTCGCAAGCCGCTGTTTGCTCTGTCAATCCTGTCATACTCGCGCCTTCGGGTTCCAGGCGAAGTCCAATGCGTAGTGGTGATCGGTCTTTCAGTAGCGGCAATAGTTTCCTCACTCTGTTTTGGCAAGTAGCAGTCATCATTGTCGAATGTCTCGTCTACACTGAGGCGCTGGCATTTCGTTGTTATTTCAAAATGCTCAGTCTGTGAAGATGGGCTTGAGAATCCAGATCTGGTGTGAATAGATGGGTTTTGGAATAAACTATAACTGCGGTGGTGGAGGGCGTATACGTCGTCGATGTCTTGGCTAGTCGCGATGGGTACCGTGTTAGAACTTTGGATCCTGTAGTGACGTGACCTTGAGGGATCAACGATAGTACAGGATGTACGCCGAGACGAAGGTTTGGAACCATGACCTTGGCCTCTTGAGCGCGTCGCCGATGTTTCGGAGGATGAAGTCTTTGATCTCTGATGGATAGGCCTCGATCGCCTCTCGGACTCTGGCCGCTGCGACTCCATATTCGCGTGTAAAGTGGGCGAAGTCAGGTCTTTCCTGGGTTGGCGACGGCGAGTAGGTGCTGTATTGCTTCTTACCACAGGAGGTAGTCCATTATGCAGTGTGTTCAAGAGCAAGGATTCCTGGAATCCGCTGTCGATCCGCTTCATTGTTGACCCTTAAAATAGCGGTGATAGTAGCAAATAGTGAACCAAAATTGTAGACCTGTTGAGATTTTGAATTGGTGGTAGTGAAGTAGGTACCGCTAGGCCGTTGGCGATATTGGTCTAGCCAGGAAGGCTCGCCTGCGCAAGGGGCCTTACCGAACAGCCAACGCTTCTGCGGAAATGAGGAAGTGATAATTTATTGGGGGGAATGAAGGGATATGTAAACGAGAAGCGAATTTGAGGAGGTACGCGACGCCAAAGTCAAATAATGCACAGTGCGACCCACAGTAGCATTGAAGCAACTGTTCAGTAACTAAAACCCAGTGCCAGGCACGTCAGCCACCATCAAACGTTTGGATATGTCGATCCTGGCTTATGAGTGGCCCAGAGTTAGCCAGCATGCAGAATGCGCACAGAAGCTGCACGGTGAGTGACGAATTTGCAGCGGAAGCGTGGGCAGTTCTGGAGGCTGGAGTTCACCGCCTCAGAGTTGATTTCCGAATTGCGTTGAAGCTAGGAACACAAGGGTCTAGTGTGGCGATAAAACTGGGGAAGGAGTTGCATAGCGTTTTGGTCGTCAAGACGGAGAGCAGACGCTGTCTATTCATACGGTACATCACTACGAGTACCATGGGCGCACATGCTGTCCAAAGGCTGAGATATCCTGTCGCCATCTTTCACATGCAAGGGAATGTGGCCCCCATGGAGCGACCAGGTGCAGGACGACGATCACATGGCCAGGTGTGTGACGGGCAGGTTGGCGCAAGGCACATCGGTGCAAGTCGAATAGAGAACGGCAGCCTCGTCTACACGTCGGCAGGGTGCAGCACAGACAACGGGATGGACCGAATCAAGTTGAAGAGCGTCAATTTCCGCGATATCGGCCAAGATCACCAGACTCGTTTTCGGCAACCTTTAGCGGCCGACAATGGCAAATGAGGCGCCACACATGACACCGTGGACTGTGCTCAGATTTGTGTCGAGCAAACAAGTCGCAGCAGCCTAGGGGCCTCAACTTTCATCACCAGCAATGCCAGACGTCCAAGGGCGGGGACCAACGAGGCGTTTGAGCACTCCCCTTGCCGCTGATAGACAACCGCGACAAACACACTACGCGTGTTGGTCATATGCGCCAAGTCGAGTTGTGCAGTCGTTCACAGCATGACGCCACCAATGACCTTATCACGAGGCAGTCTAACACCACACCTCTCTGGTCCACGAGCAGGCGGCGAAGTGCCTAAATATGCATCTTTGATCATTAGAAACTGCTGTGGGTGCCTGCAGGCGACTATCTTAGGAATGGTTGCAAATTTTGCGCCGACTGCACGCCGACAGGATTCATTGGATCTCGTTGTAGAAGGACTCAATCAAGTTGGCAACTTCCTCAAACGCCTCAAGACAATGCCAGTGGCCAACACCCTTCAGAATCTCCAACTTCTTCTCACTAGTTCCAATTTCCTCAAACATCTTCTTGCAGCCATCTAGCGGGGCACTTTTGTCTTCGTCGCCCGCTAGTATCAAGACTGGGATATTGATCTTACCATAATTCGGCGGTTTTGCGTTCACAATGACTCGGCAGTTGGAGCAGTAGCCTGCGGGGTCTTGCCCCAGTAGAAGCTCGCGGATGAAAGCTTTAGATAATGGAGAGGCCTGTTTTCCAACAGCAGCATGTGGAATGGTGTCTGCCATAGGCTGCATGCCTTGTTTCTGTACGGTCTCAATTCTCTTCATAAAGACTGGTCCCATAGTTTCACTGGGATAAACAGGTCCGATCAGGACAGCAGCGACGATCCGATCGTTTCGTTCAGCAGCTAAATGCGCACCTACAATCCTGCACCCAACGGTTACTTATTGGTAGAGCCGTGTCAAACAGCGAATGGACTTACCCGCCCATACTGTGGCCAACGACAACAGCCTTTAAAACCCCCAAGGCATCCAATATACCAATGATATCATCCGCAAGGCTCTGGATACTCTGTTCGACGAACGTGTATGGGGACCGACCCGCGCCAGTATTATCGAAGATTATGCATCGAAAATCTTTGGTGAGAAGCCCTTGGGTTACTGCATGATAGTAGTCTTGAGAAGATCCTAGACCGTGCATGAAGATGAATGTCTCGCGGGCGCTGCCTTCAGGCTTGAGGTCAGCGTAATGTATTCGCTTGTACCCAATCTGTAAGAAAGACATGGCGTTGATGTTAGACAAAAATGAAGAGTGCTTCAGAGTTGTGATTCAACAGCAAGGAGAACTTTCCGATCGGAAGCGGAACAACGGAACCTGCCGTGCCTGCGGGTAGGTGAACGGTGAACGGCTATTGCACAAAGATGAGTAAGTTGTCCAGCAAACAAGGGTCTCCACCAAACTCTTTCACACATTTGCGTATACATGGTCAAATTGCTAGGATCGTCGCTAGCACAATATCTACCAGAACTGCACACAGAACTCTATTTTATGAGTTGCCTAACTCGTTATGCCATACTTCATCTTCACAGCCTCTGTACACTCAGCGAATAACCCTGGAGCCAGCGGTGCTGTCTGATCATGCATCAGCGTCCACAATAGTTGAGCTAGTCCTTCTCTTGTGGTAACTTCCTTCAGCTCGTCACGCAGGCCATGCTCCTGCCTGCTCCGTTCCTTTGTCCAGAGACCCCCGAGCACACTTTCCTTTTCCTTTTTACTTCTTCCCTGCTTCCTTTCTGTCTCATGCCTCATTACTTGCATTGCTTGCATAATCTCTATGTCCTCATTCCAGAGTGCGATCCGGCGAAAGAAGTGTTTGATCGCAGCTACTTCGAAATCATGTCTGCACTCTCTGATTTCTTCCTCAATTTCTGGGTCTGGGCATGCACTATGCTGGTCCCACATCCGTAAGAAATATCTGAATGTGCGAACTTCGCCGTTTGGTAGACGGAGTGCTTTGAACTCTAACCCGAGGGAGTCCTGTGACGAAGCGGAGTCGTTTCGTTGTGGGAGAGTGGACTTTTCAGCCTGGCGCTTGAGCTCTAGTGCATTGTGGACTTCGATAATTCGCTGCACTGCCGTCTTTCGATTCTGTGTCACTGTGTCGGTCCCTTCGAATAATAATGGCTCGGTGGGATATGGTGGGCTGTCGACTATTGACATGCTATTGCTAGGATGGCGGTGCAGAAAGCTTGATCCATGGCGCCTTGGAGGTGCAAAGGTGGCCATGATGGAGGCTGCTGGTTTCAAGCACTATAATCCAAGGCGGCCAACAGGTGTAAGGTTCGATGCCAGAGAGATGGAGATTAAGAGATGGAGCAGAACATCAGGAAGCAACAGCACGATCGAGTCCATATGACCTTATGGGCCATGCCGAGATCCGAAAGGGTGACGCAAACATTCTGGCGCGCGCTTATTCACAGTGCTCAGTTTTGTCATTGACTGGCTGCTGTCACTGCCCCGAAAAGGTAGCATTCCATATACCAAACGTCTATTCTGCGCAGTGTATGAGCCACGGTGGCTGCGACACGTTGACTGCGCCATTTATTCAATTGGTGCAAGGACTCTGCGGAGCAGCGGAGCCGAATCAAATTACGGCCGAGACCCTAAAGCCCCAGAAACATCAATATCGCTCGGCCATATTTCTATACGATAATATCGATCTAGGAGCTAACGAATTTTAAGCAGTATTATCATTGATGTGACTAATGTTGTAGTTGCGCCTCGCCATGTGCATAGAGTGATGCTACCTAACCGTCCAACGGATACCGGTCTAGGAAGTGGAAGGTATGTAGCGCCTCAGAAATCTTCTTCACGATCGACGCCGTGTCGCTCAATTGCCCAAGCTTGTCAACACCAGGGGTACCTGCCTTGATACCAGCGACATCGAATACTGCGGTACTGGAGCCAACAATACCAACAGCCTTGCCCCATCGGTAACCATCTTGCAAGATCTCCAGTGGGCGACCAGCCGGATACAGTGTCGATGATGCACGTGCCGTATTGTTACCTGAAGTAGAGTTTGAGTGCGCTAGGCTTCCAGGCGGTGTAAAAAGGGCCTCTGCATTACTGTCGACGATGATCGCGTCAAACTGACCCGCAAATGTTGCGGAGTAGGTCTGGTCAACGCCTTTGCCGAGACGCTCGGCGACCACACTCAATTTGACGTGAATATCTTTGAGTGCTGAGCTGAGTGCTGACGTTGAATTGCTCGCAGCCGATGTGGAAGTAAGGTATCCAACCTTCAGCCCATCTATCTTCAATAGTTTCTCTGCAGAAACGCTCACCCCAATAGTCTTATTGTCGTGGTAGTATTTGCTATCTGCCGCAGGAGCAGTCATGCCGAGCGCTGTAGCGACGCGGACAGCGACATCATGGCTTACACGATTAAGTTGGATGAGAACATTATTTTTAACAACTTCACTCGTGAGTTGTGCCGTCTCGAATCGCATAGCGTTCACGATAAACTGTTGCTCAACAGGGAGCAGTGAGTTGAAGAACAGGCGCGGCTGGGACCAAACATCCGCAAAAGTGGGAGACGTCGCGCGGACAAGGCGTCCACCTGTAGATCTATTGGGGGCGGAAAAGAAGCCGCGACCTTGAGTCTTGTTTGCCTGTTTTGGAGAAGCAGCATTCAATGTGTTTGGCGAATAGGGTGCCACGTTAAGTGGGATATACATTTGGCCCGCGCCATCGCGATTGTTGGAGTGAACAGGGACACGCGGTTGGTTGATAGGCAGTTGCTCAAAGTTTGGTCCATTGTGTCGGTTGAGCTGCGTATCCATGTAAGAGAAAATTCTACCTTGCATTAGAGGATCTTCAGTGAAGTCGACGCCTCGGACGAGATGCCCAACTTGAAACTGCACTTTATTAGATTTCGTAGTGTAAGTATTTTTGGGCTTCCATACCATGACTTGCTCAGTCTCCGCGAAATAGTTGCGGGGATTGCGGTTCAAAGTCACCTTGCCTAGGGTGGTGAAAGGAACGATATCCTCAGGAACAATCTTCGTTGGATCTAAGAGGTCAAAGCCAAATCGAAGTTGATCTTCCTCTTCCATAATCTGAGCTTGAAACTATAATTCCCGTCAGTATGGTTCCATGCTATCATAGCCATAAGAGTACTTACCAGCCACTCAGGATAGTACCCATTCTCGATTGCGTCCCAAAGATCTTGGCGATCAGCATCCGAGCTCTTCCCAGCCGCAGCTTGTTGTTCTTCCCACAAGCGAGAAGCAAGGCCTTGCTGAGTCTTGAAGCGAAACTTCACTAATTTGGTTTTACCATCGTCAGTAACGAAACGGAAAGTATGCACACCAAACCCATCCATGTGCCTGAAAGAACGAACAGTTCCATGGCCGCTCATTGCCCAGAAGAGAGTGTGCATTGAAGATGGCTGTTGGCTAAAGAAGTCCCAGGCGCTATCATGGGCGGTTGCGGCCTGTGGAATCTCGTTGTCCGGTCTTGGTTTAACCGCATGGATCAAGTCTGGGAATTTGATTGCATCTTGAATGAAGAATACTGGAACATTATTGCCAACGATATCTAACAGTTATTAGCTCATGGAAAGAACACTAGGCACGAGTGGGGATATGTGACTTTGAAACGGCACTCACCAAAGTTGCCTTCGTCAGTGTAGAATCTAACTGCAAAGCCATGAACATCACGAACTGTATCGGCAGATCCTCGGCTACCAGCAACCGTCGAGAAGCGTATGAAGACTGGTGTTTCCTTCTTGGGTGTCTTCAAGAATGATGCTCCGGTAATATTTGACCAGTCTCCGTAGGAAGTGAAGACACCATGAGCGCCGGCACCACGGGCGTGGACTGCACGTTCTGGAACTCTCTCATGATCTATTGAATACATTAGCAAGTAAACCGAACACCATTATCTTCACATACCAAAATGCATAATTTTTTCCCTGAACACAAAGTCCTCAAGCAGTGTAGGTCCTCTATCACCAGCACTCAAACTATCCTGGTCTTCTATAGGAACACCAACATTGTTTGTAAGGTAGACATTGGCATCATTGATCTCAAACTGTGCCATGAACTCGTCCGTAGATTTTGGGACTGTGCTGGCAGTCTCATCCCTTCGAGCACCAGGATGATGAGCAGGCAGCTCTTGAGCATCAGCATCCATATAGGGACATCCTGCGTTAGCTATGTGTGAGCAGGTAGCAAACGCTGCGAGAATCCCGAATTTGACCATTTTGGAGACAGACGGTGAGGAGTGGTGTTTGAAAGAAAAAGAGAATGTCGCACATTTATACTGTGGCTGCTGACATATATTGTGTATCGTTACCTTGTTCGGACTTAAGTTTTGTGCAAAGATCAGGAGTGCTGATGATCGCTCAATCAGTCAGACACCATGTCTAAGCGCCGTGTGGATGCCATTGTATCGGGTCTATTCAAGGATCAAAATGTTCTACTTAACATGAAGATAGTGCCGAGAAGCTATGGGGGAACTCAAGAGCCTGGTTTGATTAGAGTCCGCGGCCCTTCTCTTCCCATGTACTATGGTACCTGAGTAGCTAATTATCTTGCTTAGGAAGGTCCTTCGTTGCTTACTCCCTACTCTTGCATCCATCACTTTTCCAAAATTAGTCGCTCATGAAATACTTACAACCATCATAGCATCTGACTGTGCATTTGGTGTAACAACAACCCGCCGTGCCGTCGTAAGCTCAGAGCGGCATGATGTCCGGACAATGTAATCATTGCCATAAAATAGCTGGAACAAGATGCACATACGCCTAGCAAGATTTCAGTGCCAGGGCCAAACATCACTATTCCGCCACCCACAAGCGCGGATGATGTTCTTCCTGATGATTCGTTACAAGCCGTCTACCATCCGCCTGTAGCCATGACGAACAAGCGAAGGAATAATCAGGAAAGTAACAATGGATATACCCGTGGAAGGCACCGATCGGCGTATAAGATACATCAGCCCACACAGATAAAGAGCCTCGACCAGGGCTTAGGGTGGGATATTGTTTCCTGTCAGGGATGCTGTGCCTCTCTAAGAGAATGGAGATGGGCCGGGCCAGAGCCGTGAACTATTGCCACAAAGCTAGGAGTTGAAGATCCAATGGAAAGCAACGGAAAGGACAGTCCCATGTTGTAAGTATGATCACACAAGAATCTTGAGCACAGCAGAACCTGTAACATTGCTACTGTCTTGGCGTTAACGTCGATATTTTTGAAAGGCCAGCAACCTGGAATGCTAAAACCTGTTACTATTATGAGAAAGCTGTGGCCGAGAACTACGAAGTTGGTAATCCCCTAGCTCAGAATGGTCGATGCAGGTTTCGCCGAGTCGGCCATAATCCTTGGTAAGGCCCATGCCCAGCATACCCTGCCCGGATATCTCTGCAGGGGCCATGTTACCCCATAAGGAAGGCTGCCAAAAGAAAAGTGCGGAGACGAGGCGGTCATTGTCGCTTCGTAATTAAGATTTGAATAACATGGTGGATATTTCGACCAGTGCGTTTGAAGCTGAGACTGATACATGGTGGAATTTAGTTTCGCTACGGGCTCTATCAACTGGTGACGTATCAACATGATTGAGATGACCTTCTACTTGATAAGAGAGGTGCCCACATCATGACAGTTGATGAAATGAGATGTGGGTCCTGGAGGGCTGGAGATCGCTGGGCGACGAAGTTACTTTCATCAACTTATCACACAGCATTAGCGCCCGTGTGCAACATTCAGCACACTCTTTCAACGGTCTCGCCAAACGGGATGAATAAGCTCGTCAGCATGGTGCAGCGATTCCACCGACGCCTAGACAAGAAAGACGATTACCGAACAATTCCCCTACTTGAAATAGGAGTTACCTAATGTAGATGTGACATTGCATTGGTACCGAGATGTTGATGTGCTATACGCGGCAATACTGAAACCCTCGGCTTCGAAAAAAACCGTGTCGATAATTGTTGCGTGCCAACCGAGGTTGTTTGCTGGAATTCATCACAGGGGATAGCGGTGAGCCTTACTTACAGCACGTACCTTGGTGCATAAGTTCTTCTGGTCATTGTGTGGAGCAAACATCTGGCGAAGCCACCAATAAACGCCAAAGATTATTGGCTTTTGTTTGTGCCACTATAATGACCGTCTTGTTGGTCCATGCTCGCAAACAAGTGCCCGACAATGCTTGCGATCATTCGACTGGTGGTTCATGGGTAGTGGCAGCGCCTGTGGCTAGTTCATCATGCGCAGCTTCCCCAAAGTAGCAATGACATCATTAGCCTCTATTCACATCCAGGAAGGACCCGCCTTTTCCACTCGCAAACAGTATCTTCTCCGTCCCATAATTGCACCAACAGCTTCAAGTGTTTCAAAACATACAGGCATATTTCCAATCCGGTATTTCTTCACTAGCCACACCCTTCATCTCCTGAGTCGTGTGTCGGTCGTGGCGCAACACCTCATCTCGAACGGATAATTGATGATAGTCACAGAAAAGTCAAGAGGCAGGCGTAAGCTAGGATATAAGTGTGGATAAAAGAGTAAAATACGGGGACTCACAATGTAAGTTCTTTGTGTGATATGAATACCGCAGCATTTTTATTATCTCAATATCATGTCACTCCATATGAGATTGCGCTGCGCAATATGCTGCGTTTTGGGCTTTTGAGGGATGTTCTACATCTCCCAAATCTTTGACATTCGCTTACCAGTCTGCATCAAGGAACCGATCTCTCTCTACTCGTTCTAAGAAGGGTGGTAGCAGTGAAAAAACTACGCCAAAGCACCGCTTCACCATGGCGTCATTGCGAGGCACCCAGCAGCCCGAGCTGTCGAAGAAACTCTATAAAATCATAAAGTCAGAGAACCACGCCATCAATGCGTACGAAGTTGCGGCGCGTGAACGTCACGGCATCGCCCAGCAGCTTTCGGAATGGGGGGAGTCTACTGGAGATGAGACCATTTCGGAGATTTCAGATAAGCTGGCTGTGTTGCTAGCCGAAATTGGAGAGCAGGAAACTCTGTATGCACACGGGCTGGAGCAATACCGAGGTGTTTTGAAGCAGATTCGCAATACTGAGAGCTCGGTTCAGCCTAGTAGAGACAATAAGACCAAGGCATGAGCTGAACTGGGAGTCAAAATGGAAAATGCTAATGATGTCATAGGTGTCGGATGAGATTGCCAAGCTGAAATATAAAGACCCCACAAGTACTAAGATCGTCCAGCTTGAACAGGAGCTCGTCCGTGCAGAAGCACAGAGCTTGGTTGCCGAGGCACAGCTTGGCAACATCGTCAGTGTTCTCTTCCCTCTACTCTTTGATGTATGTTGACCTTGGTTAGACTCGCCAAAAGTTCAAGGAAGCATATGACGCTCACTTTGCTGCCACCATCGAACGCGCTGAGAAGCAAATCATCTTAGCTAAACATGCCCGTCGGCTCTTGAACCTGGTCGATGATACCCCAATCCTACCAGGGGATGTACACCCTGCGTTTAGCGAGATAGAGGTTGCACGTCAAGTCCTCAATGACGCAGAGATGGATCTCCAGAATTACCAATTGGATGTTTTACCGATCACGTCGAACGCTGGAAACCTGGGCGCTGGAGCGATGCCAGGTACCAGCGTGGCAGGTCAAGCTTCTACAATTGACCAAATATCAGGCAGTGGGGGTGCTAGCGGTGAAGAGGAGCGATATTACGAGGCTACAGATCCTGTGGCTGATACGGAAAAGGGGGAAAGACAAGAACCAGTGCAGAGGGAGGTTGCGACCGCCGTATAGGAGCGGTTCCTTTCCAACCGATATGGTTGAGAACATGGCCCTGTGATTTCCATGACACCAGATATTCTGCTAGTACGTGTACTAATTAATGACCTGTTGTTCGATACGCTTGACGCATACATTTCCAAGCTGGGTACACTTCTGAGGCTCCAGTATTTTGTCGTGTCTGGCTAAGTATGCAGACTTGGTGCCTAAAAATGTAGTTGGCTGTAGCGAATGAACAAGATGAACACGTGGAGCAATCCGTGTATATGACGTTTAGGCACAGCAACATTGAGGCCAGGCTTGCAGCCGTGGTAAATTCTCTTACTAGGAATACCGGTGCCTAGAGGCCCTGGAGGGTGCGCAGTGTCATGGAGGCGGCGATAAAGAAGAGGTGGCCTCGGGGTAGAGCTCTATCAACTTGTCTGTGCACCTAGGGCGGGGGTCTACATTAGCGCGGAATGGAATGTGCCGCCGCCCAAGAAGACACATCAAGCTCCAACCTCATCTTCAAATTCCCAAGCGCCCACGCCAGCCACAGTGTCAATCCGCCTACCACTTCTCTCAACTCCTTGACCTTCACCACCGCCCGACCCTCGCTACCCTCGCCATGGCGGATCGCAAGAAGAGGGACAGGTATGCGGGCCCGGCGTATGAATTCGGAGCCAACTCTAGCGGTCAAGCTGGGGTGGGTGTCCCACCAGCTGTGCCAGGCTATGGAGTGCCCGCAGCGCCTGGATATGGAGCGCCCGCAGCGCCTGGATATGGAGCACCCGCAGCACCTGGATATGGAGCGCCATCGCCAGCCTACGGAGCACCTACTCCTGCGTATGGAGCTGCGCCAGCACCTGCGTACGGACAACCACCAGCGCAGGACCCCAATGCGCTCAACCAGCAATTTGGACAGATGAACCTGGGCCCTCAGCCAGGACAGGCAGTCCCGCAAGCCCAGCAACCCATGGCTGCTACACAGCAAAACCAACTCTTTCCCTCTGACCTTATCGCACAGCCTTTCCATGTCTCGGAGCTGTACAACCCTCCCCCACCTATCCATCTCCCCTCCAATGCCGCTGCCACGCCCTCCGAGTTTGCGAACGAATCAAGCAAATACCTGCGATGCACATTAAACACTATCCCAACCAATCATTCGCTCTTGAAGAAGAGCAAGCTGCCATTTGCCTTGGTCATCAGCCCTTATGCTAGCCTACACGATTCTGAAGACCCAGTGCCAGTTGTGCACGACCAGGTCATCAGCCGTTGTCGGCGCTGCCGAGCGTATAGTAGGTCATTTTGAATCGTCTTTTAGGTTGAACTTTGTTAATTAAGTATGCAGTTAATCCCTTTGTTGTGGGTCTTACCGTGACGTCTAGCGTATGCACAGTTATATGCTAATACTTTTGGCAGTCCTTTCTCGACCATGGTCACAGATGGAGGTGCAATATGTGCAACCTGACAAACGACGTCCCACAGGTCCGTAATCAGCGTTGAGGTGAAGCTACCAGAGGGAACCACGTTAGCTGACCAGCGACACACAGGCATTTGACTGGGATGCAGCACAGCAGAAGAGTGTAAGCGTATTCTCGAAGCGAATTCTCGGCTCATTGCGACCTCAATGCACATGGAGATGAGACTCGAAGTTATGCCTAATGTGTTTGTACTAACGAGATGCAGGTGGATCGCTGGAGTAGGCCTGAATTGAACCATGCCGTCACTGAATTTGTTGCGCCACAAGAATATATGGTTCGACCGCCACAGCCTCTGTGTTATTATATCATTCTCGATTGTACACAGGCCGCTGTGAACTGCGGCCTTCTTGCAGTTGTGTCGCGAGTCATCAAGGAGTCATTAGGTCGGATACCCAACGCAGATGGACGAACGCGCATTGGTTTCATGGCGGTAGACTCGGGCCTACATTTCTTCTCCATCCCCCCTGATAACAGTGAGAATAACGATCCACAACAATTGGTTGTATCTGATTTGGAGGAGCCGTACCTGCCAATGCCCTCGGATTTGCTTGTTAGTTTGAGCCAGTGCCGTACCAACATTGAGAGCTTCTTGGACCGCCTCCCAACAATGTTCCAAAACACACTTGTTCCTGGATTTGCGCTCGGGTCTGCTCTTCGCTCCGCACACAAGCTCATTTCACCACTGGGTGGAAAGCTTACGGTGCTTGCTGCGTCACTGCCAAATGTCGGGCATGCTGCATTGAACCCCAGGGAGGACAAATCCTTACTTGGTACCGGCAAAGAAACTAGCCTGCTACAGCCTGCCAACAATTGGTACAAGTCATTTGCCGTAGAATGCTCTAAGAACCAGGTCTCCGTCGATATGTTCTTGTTCTCATCACAATATCAGGATGTTGCAACTTTGAGCAACCTCCCGCGATTCACGGCCGGCCAAACGTACTTCTACCCCGGGTGGAATGCCGTCAGAAACGAGGACGTAGTGAAGATCGCAACAGAGTTGGCAGATTATCTGTCAGCTGAAATTGGGTTGGAGGCCGTTCTACGTGTACGCGCTACTACTGGATTGCGAATGTCCGCATTCTATGGCAACTTTTTCAATCGCTCGTCCGACCTATGTGCATTCCCTGCCTATCCCAGAGATCAAGCAGTTGTTATCGAAGTTGCCATCGATGAGACGATTAGCAAACCCTTCGCATGCCTTCAAGCAGCTGTTTTGCACACTACTTCGAGCGGTCAACGCCGTATTAGGGTGCTCACTCTTGCTGTACCAACCACAGAGAGTTTGGCTTCGGTTTATGCTTCAGCAGATGCGCAAGCGATCACCACCTATTTCAGTCACAAGGCTGTTGAGCGCGCCTTGTCAAGCGGACTTGATCCTGCGAGGGATGCACTTCAAGCAAAGGTCATTGAAATTCTATCAACTTACAGGAAAGAGTTGGCGGGTGGCAGCATGGGAGGCGGTGGCCTACAGCTTCCCCAGAACCTGCGTGCCCTTCCAATCCTTTTCTTGGGTCTCATAAAAAATGTTGGTCTCAGGAAAAGTGCTCAGATACCTTCCGATCTTCGATCAGCTGCACTTGATCTTCTTTCCACACTTCCTCTTCGATTGCTAACCCAGTACATCTATCCAAGTTTTTATAGCCTCCATGTATGTTTTTACTAGAGCGAACAAGATGTGTTTATTAGCTAACAGAAGTCAGGATATGCCAGATGATGCTGGCGTGCCAGAACCTACCACAGGCCAGATTACAATGCCACCCTCGATCAACCTTTCGTCTGCCGCCATTGTACCATATGGTTTGTATTTGTTGGATGACGGTGTCAATCAGTTCCTGTAAGTTTCATATGTGATGCAGTCTTCACCGGTAAAGCTAATGCTGTTAGATGGATTGGCCGTGATGCGGTGCCAGCACTTTTAGCGGATGTCTTCGGCGTGGAGGACCGTACACAGCTGAAGCAAGGGAAAACCTCGCTCCCCATTTTGGACAACGAATATTCTGAGCGAGTGCGAGCAGGTCAGTCTATTTGCACCACTTTTCATATTCGCAATATATTGATCTTTACGCAGTCGTTGAAAAATCAAGAGACCACAAATCCAAGGGCGTGGGAAGCATCACCCTCCCAACCCTATATATTATCAAAGAGGATGGTGACCCGAGTCTCAAGCTGTGGGCGCAGACATTGCTAGTTGAGGACCGAGCAGACCAAGGCGAGAGCATCGTCCAATGGATCAGCAAGCTTAGGGAAAAGGTATGTCCAGACCCCGAGGACCTGCCACTGATACTGTCAACGTGGCCGGATTGATACGGGACCTGAGTTACTGACTTGATGGCTAGGTCGTGCAGTAAGCATCACGGTGTGGGCACGCATAGATGATGAGCTACAGAAAGCCCAAGAAGCACACGCAATTCTTGGAGCGAATCGGTGGGCTGTGTATGTGTGCAGAGACTTGTTTAGAATATCAACATTTAGAGCGACACAAGTTTGCCAAATTCATCAAAACCCTATCTTGACTTCGTGACTCGAATGAGACGTTCATATTCTCAGGCTTATCGTTGGTGTTGCGCGTGCCTCCTACTGTGCAACTAGAGATGTGCGCCATCGCTACACGACACAGGGGCGTATGATGGTAAGACGTATGACAGTCAGATTTTTGCATGTTGTCGTGACGGAGCATTGGGTAGTGTTGATTTGTCTGTAGTCAGGTATTATTTGGGTGTGAGATGGTAAAGAATTTGTGTTGTGTCGCTCCATTTCAGCTCTATCCTCTTGGCGATGTTGGTAGAGGGTGTCCCAGTTGGCATGATCGCCCATCCGCAGGACGAGGGTATTGTGTTCTCCAAGACGAATAAAACTTAGAAGTTTTTTGTTGTACAATATGTTTGAGATGGAGCCAAGAGTACAACCTTGACAGAAAAGGACTAGTGCATTGGTTCGTTTAACTATTACCCCGCACTTGGAAGTCCCAAAGGAAAACGCAGTTCTGTATGCGGGCGATATCTCCATAAATATGTACTATTAATTTCTCGTAATACCCATAAAACCCTCATGGGCCGGTAACTCAGTGGTAGAGTGTAGGACTGCAGTTCCCCAAGACCGTTTTCCCGAAGTCACCGGTTCGACTCCGGTTCGGCCCTGATTATTTTTTTTATTTTTATTTTTTATTTTAGCTTTTTTGGGCTTTTTTGACTTTTTTTTCGCCGCTCTTTTACCAAACGATCAAGCCCGCAAGTCATCATGACCCTTACAGTAAGCTGGCTACGGCATATGCATAAAGACTATTTGTGGTATTCTCTGAAGGCAACATTATGCCGATTTACTCTAACTGCTACCGAATTCCTTTGAAGCACCAAGATGCACAGGGGACATGCAGATAGGCGAAGTCTGGTGGCACTTTTTTCGCCTACGGTGGGTTGCCCCTCAACACCACGCCGCCATGGCCACCACGGACCAGGCTCCTGGCGGCTGAAGGGCTCATGTGTTTGGCTGGTTAAGCGACGCCCGCATAAACCGGCACGCGTAAACCGTGGCTCGACAGTGTACCAGAGTTTCACCCGGATTACCTAGTTGATTGCATGTCCAGTCGCAAGGAATTGGTCATGATGACCCTGCGTGATCCACGCCCAACTATGGCACCAGGAACCAGGAACCGGATGCCTGCGGCCCTCCTCTCCTGGACAGACGGCAGGCATGTGCAGGACTAGAGGCAGAGGCAGAGGCAGAGGCAGAGGCAGAAAGCGAGTTGCCCAAGGCCGGCACAACCGCGGATGCTAAGTCGTTCGCTTCGGCAAGGTACAAGAGGTACAAAGTGAGTCCGTGGATCATGTTCGAGTCCCCTGCATCGGCGCTTGCCCACGCCCTTGGCGGTGCTAGTGTGCAGCGGGCATGCGCGTCAGCCAATTGCTCGCGCTGGAGGTGGGCTTGTTTGGGATTCCGGACCCCAAGGCGAAGCTGGAGCATGCTGGAGCGCGGCGGTGCGAAGCTGGAGAGTGGGCAGGCCGCCGAGGACTAAACGTGAGACCAGGCTGTGCGTGGTGAGCCAGCGCCGCTGGTTGGCACGGCATGTGAAACGCGGCGGTGAGGGCTGCTGTCCCGCCCGGCCATGACGTGGAGGCCTTTGTTTGTCCGTCTGCAAGGCCAAAGATGAGTGTCGGGCGTCAGCATCAGCTGGTGCTAAGTACCCAGACAGCAGATGCAGGATCTGCGCTCAGCAAGGGCATCGGCCAGGTCGCATGGTGTCGTCCCATCCCAGCCCCTCCTCGCATGCACTCCTAGACGGATAGATACTGCTGTCCTGCGGCCTGCCTCCTGCACCCACCGACACTTGCTGCCTCTGCTCGACTGGACTGGACTGCCCTTAGCTTGTGCGCTGTTCCTGGTACCTGTCTGTGCTGCACTGCTGCTGCTCGCGCCCCCGTGCCGCGCAGTGCATCGAGTCCAAAGAGGGGTGCCTGTAATCTGCCCGCCACTCGAGGCACACCCGCCTTATCGTCGCATCGCATGCTCGCTGCCAAACTCCGAACGTCCGTCATCACCACGGCTGCGCGCTCGTGACAGCCAGGCACCGCTGCCCTTCACCACCACTGCCTTCACCACCACTACCCCCCACAGTGCTTACCCACCCGCTGCTGCTCCCCGCCGGGCCCTGTCTCCGCATGTTGTTGCAACGCCGCTCTCTTCTCGTCATCATATCCGTTTCAGCCTTCTGGCACCCACTTTCAGGCAAGAACCACCCGCTGTATCATAGTGATTGCCCCGCCGCTCGTCTGGCCACTATTTCTTGACCTCTGCTCGTCTATGCTACCTGCCACCTTCCGCCAAACATGTCTACATTCCAGGCTGTCAACACAACCCTGACCGTGCCTGAGCCGCCTCCAGGGCGTGCCGGAGACGAGACAACGCCCACAACACCGCGGCCAAACACCAGGTTCTTTCCAGACTCCAAGGCTGCCGACGACATCCGTGCTGATGACCCGTCTGCCAAAACCCCGACCCGCAACAGCTTCGCTGGCCTCGTCGGCCAGCGGCCACTGCCTGGCTCTCCATTCACCCCTTCGCGCGAGTTGAGTGAGACGCCCTCGGCCAAGAGCGAGACGAGCCAGGGAAATTCCCACAGGTCCACGCAGTCTGTGGCTTCGCAAAGAGACGTGGAGATGGGCGAAGGCGAAGAAGACGACAAAGACGGGTCTGACAACGAAAGCGTAACCAGTGACACCAACAGGCCGTCGAAGAAAAAGAAAGGCCAGCGATTCTTTTGCACCGACTTTCCGCCCTGCAACCTGAGCTTCACGAGGAGCGAGCACTTGGCAAGGCACATTCGGCAGGTGCCTCGCTCATCAAGATGGTCCAAAGGCTAACATCATACAGTAAGCACACAGGCGAACGGCCATTCCAGTGCCACTGCTCCCGGAGATTCTCACGCCTTGATAATCTACGACAACACGCCCAGACAGTGCATGTCAATGAAGATATACCGGCCGAGTCGCTTGCAGCAACTGGAACACGCTTCCAGAGGCAGATCCGAACCGATCGCGTAAGACCACCTGGAAACCGCTCCAGGGCAAATACTCTAGGAAGCACAGGAGGACATAGTCGGGGACATAGCAGGAACTTGTCAGCCTCAAGCATAACTACCGGCATGTCGAGCATAAGCGTCGCTCAGTCACCAGACGTGAGGCGTCGACCACCACCACTGGCTATGGCCAGCGACAGCTCCGCACGAGCGCGTCTCTCACTAAACACGATAGATGCGTACAATCCGCCTTTGATGGGCAGCCCTGGACCGCAAATTGTTGAGTATGACGCACAGTCGAATGCCCCCACTACACCAACATCAGCCACTTTCTCCACAGCCGGAGGAAGCCCTGCTCGCTTTGGATCAACTATGCAGTCACCAGTATCGACTTCATCCCGGCCTGTATCGTGGACCGGTCCCCCACCACCTAACCGACGGTTGTCCATCCCCTCTGGTGGCAACCCCTTCGCAGGTGCACCAGGCCAGGCCCCCCCGCCATACATGACACCTATACAATCATCTGCTGCCCCGACCTTCTCTGGTCAAAGCAGCGTGTACGCCAGTCCTGCCACATCCAACTTTTCCGAGTCTAGAAGGGATTCCAACGCAGACGCAGACTGGAGAAGACGCACCTGGCATCCCGGGGTGTATAGTGGTCCACGTCCAGCAACGAGTGGACTGGGTTATCACCAAACGCCTGACGCTCCACGGCCATCATACACTTCGCAGCCAGCAGCTTCGCAGACCACTAGGCTCCCTGGTATTGAAAGCTTTGACTACGCCCCCCCTTCCCTCCTACTTCCACGGCGACAACCTAGTCCGATGCAGGTGGACGCTCCAGCCCGCCCACTTACCTACCATGCACCAAATGAGCCCGCGCATAGTAGAGGTCATGAGAAACGAAAAAGCATCTCATGGGAAGCTGCGCTACAGAAAAACTTCAGTCGTCCCGAACTTGCAAGCTCATCACAACAATGGCCAAGCTACACAGGAAGCTCCGGGCAGCCAGCTGCCCGGCCGACAACAGCACCGCATGGCTATTTCAGCCACCGCCAGCCGATACATCCTCCTCAGCCGATTCATATACCTCCAATTGATTCTCCAAGATCTTCACAGGAGCAGCCGGTAACGCCTCGCAAGAATAAGCGACAGGCTTGGTATAACGGTCCCGTCACACAACCAGCCCGAGTTTTGCAGCGCACATCCCCGGAGGACTCAAGCAGCAGTGAAGGGGTTCCCACGCCAGGCAACACGACAACGAACGAATATCACCCTGCAATTGTGCACAGTAACGGCTTCGTCGAAGCGCATCCTCCAGTGCCGCCTGTTGATGATCACAAGTCGGGCCCAAAGGCTTCAATCATGGATAGGCCGCATCCGCTTCATTCCCCTACCTACCCACAGTACCACAGCCACAGTCTATCCAGCTCAAGTTATCGTCCGCAGCGTGAACCTGAAAGAGGACCAGTCACTTTCGGCCAACCCTTGCCTCAGCCACCTGCCAATGACATGCGGCGATTGCAAGCACTTGTAGCTGTCGCCACTGGCGAACAGCAAGCGGTGGAGAATCCATCATAGACTCTGTTACATACCAAGACACACGATGCACTCGATGGCACCGTTACACTATTATTTCCTAACATTACTTTATGCATGCACACGACGCTACGACAACGACACACGAATTTCTTTGATTTTGACGCCATGATTTACATCTCTGATCTGGTCCAGTACCATATGACATGTCAACTCGCTTTGGTTTAGCTGATGGAGCGGACTGGTGTTGACGCTTTTGAAGATACCCATGCGGCCTTCCTACTCATACCCTGATTTGGCATTTAGTTTTCTACCATGCGATCGTGGGCGTTTCCAGCATTATGCTTTTCAGTTATTGGAATGTTATGGATATTATGGGATACCAAATCGTACCACAATAGGGGTTGTGTGGTTTGAGTTAGGCGGGTGAGTTTGGCTCGGGGTTCTGTTCGCAAGCCTTTGTTATCTGATTCTGCTTGCTATTCTGCGAATGATTCTCATTGGTGGGGAAATTGGCCGAGGCGGAGGAAGGTAATGGCAGGCGAGCTGCAATGTGAACCGTGTTTGGGCAATTTAAGCCTTGTATTTATTTTCTTGAGCTTTGAGACTTCCATGCCTGTCTTCCGAAACTCCACTCCTTTGATTCCCACACATGTGCCTAACTTGTTGAACAATCGGATGTGACCCTGACTGGATTTTGAATACAGTATTCAGTGTTGAAAGGAAGTACATTTGGCTGGTGAGAGTGTTCTTTAGTAATGGAGTCTATTATTGTGAACCTCGCAATAGAACCTTGCATTTGTTATTCTCAATACTTTGCCATACTTGCCCAATATGGTAGGCTAAGCTCGGACCCACGCTAATGCACGCCGGCTTGAAAGTCTGTAAACTTTCTTGCACAGCATCACTTTCTCTTCCTGGCGTCCAATTCCGCCCGAGGCCACTGTCCATGTCGCTATGCTCGCATGCAATTCGAAAGATAACGCATTCACATGCCCCTACACCTAGATCATTGCTGCCGTTCTTGTACCAGACCACTACCATACAACAATGGAGACCTGCCACACGGCTGGCTGCGCACCGCACCTTCGCATCACGGTCAAAGTCAGGCACCGACGTACCATTAGACGAATGGCTCAGTAATGATGATATGGAATCTACACATAGCGCCTCGCCAAACAAGCATTATATGCCGCAAACTTCGCATCGTACCTTTGTGCCACGATCAGATTTCCTAGAAGACATACCATTCGAAGATAACTTTGGGAATCGGTCCTCACCCGTGTCCGAAACCCCTTCTGCACACAAAACAACTATGACCAGCACCGAGCGAGCGGCATTTGAGAAGCTGTACAAAACATTCAATACTCAGGGCCAAGGACGATCAAAGGACGAGAGTGGAGAACATGAGGAGCTGGATCAGATAGCGGATGAGTACTGGGAAGATGATGAAGATGCCTCAGATAATGTGGTCGATCGAGCGGTTTTCGATGCGGTGTTACGTGGTCCACAACGGCCGGGTAATGTGGACAAAGACAAGATTGGTACTGAAAATGAACAAGAGTATGACGACCCGAAGAAGGCACGAATCATGGCAGAAAGGAGGGAACTTCGGTTAGAAAAGATGCAAATTAAAAGGCATTGCCAAGGAGAATACCAACGGGTCGTCCATCTGTTCGAGGCTGCCCAGACAGATGATGAGCTTTGGAAAATCCTTGAACGCGAGGTCTTCAACCAATTACGCTCAATAAACTTCGATAAAGCCAATCCAACGAAACTTCCTCCTATTGGTGCGCGGACAGTTATGTGGGGCCCTCCAGGCACTTCTAATACGGTTGACCGGCGCGTTCTTTTTCGAAACTCTTCCCGAAACATTGTTAAAGCTCTCATGGTCCTGCGCGAGAACTTCCCTGCCTCTCCCCTCCCCTTCAACATTGTGCCCTCTCTAAAAGCCATCGGTCGCGCACCCTACGCTCTCTGTGTCACAACAACTCTTTACAAACTTCTCATCCGAGCAGCGTGGATACAACAATCCTCATATACCCTCATTGACGAAATTCTCTGTGACATGGATGCCAATGTCATATCCTTTGACTTTAGCATTTTGGCCCTTCTGGATAGCATCATCACTGAGCATGAGCAGGCAAGGGGTGGCTCATTTGGTCAGGAACTACAGAAGTTGTTCAGCATGGATATGCAACTTGAGGGTCTAACCAAAGTCACGGAGTGGAGAAACCTCATAGCAGAAAGGTTAGGTGTACAAAGTTACAGGAAACAGCAATGGATGCCAGGCGATCATGAAAAGAAGCCTAGTAGTAGAGTATTGGGTAAGTTTAGGGGCACGGAGGTTATTAATGACTTGCTTGAGAGAGCGGATTCTGTGGGGTACATCCAACGCCAGTAATCTAGTGCTCAGCAAATATGTGGTGGGAAATGGGCCTGTGAGCAGCGAATCTTTGTGATATCAATAATAGTTCTCAAAGCATCTCGAAGAATCCAAATTTGAACACATAGGTCGTCATCATGTGATTGTTTTCAATAATGTTGAAAGGAAGGAAAACTGCCGCCACCTTGAATGAAGCGAAACAGTCACATGTTGCCGTTGAACCGGGAACGGGTTTAACAGCATTGTAGTCCGAAGGAGAGAAGTGAAGGTAGATGATGATCAGGGCGATATAATCTACATGTAGCTTACTCTATACCCCACAAATGACTATTGAAAACAACTCCAAATACGTCAGTCTCCTCCTCCCCGGCCCATCGCTCCCATACATCATCACAATCCCCGCTAAATGCACGAAGACGTAGCAATTAAACCAAAATATGCATAATCCTACACTGACATGAATTCAACTGCGCCTTACCATGCATGCATCCCTAAAATCTACAAACTCTCCCACCCACCATTGTTGATTTCACCCTCTAACCTTCTTGCCACCAAGCTCTGGATGCCACCCTCTAACCACACCTTCCTCAGCAGTGCATCATAGCGCTTCTGATTCAAGAATAACTGATGATGCCGGCGCAGAGTCGGATCCACCTCACCGTGTTTATCAAGGTAGGGCGCAACAGCCCAGGCACCATGGTCCAAGTTGAGAAAGAGAACCATGCATTTGCGGATGTGAATGAAGAGTCCGATTTGGCCGCCGCATCTGTATGATGTTAGTGTGTTATTTTTGTTTTATCGAGTATATAAATTTACTTGGCTAGATGTTGGTTGCATCCCCCGCGATGTTTGTCCGTCATGCAGCATACGGCCTGGCTGCACATGATTTCTCCGCAAAACAAGCAAAGCGCTGGATCGGTCAGTTCTTTGCCGGTGGTTGGGCACCTGCGGCGTATCGCTTCGTCGGTAAGGGCGTCGTAGTTTTTGGGTAGGCCAATGAGCTCGAAGATTGCCGGGTGGGAGAGTGATATGGTTGGCTTGAGAGGTATATTGCCTGCTTGTACCCACAGCAGGTGCCGGAGCCAGCCACCAACGATGGAGCGAGTCGTATATGCGGCTGGCGTTCTACTTGCGAAAGAAGCGAAAACCTCATTGAGCAAGGGTAACTTGAGAAGTGGGGAAAGACGTGCGAGCTCGGGTTCGTCGATACGCTCAAATGGAATACTGGGTAACTCAACTCCATAACGAACGTGCATAAGTATGGCGGCTTTGCGAACAAATGGTAACGCATAAGTTGATACCATAGTATAGATGAAGTAGAGGAAGTTGGGGTCCCTAAAGCGAGTAGGGACGGGCATGTTGTCAATATCTAGCGAGGCTGGAGAGTCGCTCATTGTACTTATGTTGTAAACGATGCAGACGAAGAAGAGCAGGTTGTTTAGCTGATCTGGGGAAACGAAGCCGTTGTTGACCTTGTCGGCATCGATAAAACGCTCTGGGTGTTGAAAGTAACCTTGGGAAGACGTAGTTTCTTGCGATTCTAGCACCATGTCGGACGAGAATATGTGTATAACCCGAACAATCTCTGCCAAGTAGCAAAGGCGCATCACGTGGTGTATATCGAGATTGGAGTCTGAAGCCGCACCGACTGCGCACTCCGAGAGAAAGATAAAAGGATCCTGGCAAATCAGAGGGGCGATACCCTTCAGATCGAAGCTTAGGGCCTCCGGGTCAAAGATGCCAGGATGACCGACAAATAGCTGGCGGGACTGCCGGCGCTGGCTCTCAGTATATTCCTCCATGGTCTTGGTAGGCTCGTTGTTTCGAAGACTACCAACAGCGATATACGAGGATACGGTCTCTGAAAATACGCGCAGATGTGTCAAAGTTTGTGGCGAAATCTTGTCAATCAATGTGCCCCTAGCGGAATCTAAAAGCACACCACGCTGAGCAATCTCTACAGCTGCAATGGAGTTACCTAGGGCTTGTGCGAGCGAATCCGTATGTGTCAGATCTTCCACAGCGGCAGATGGGGTATGTGGATAAACAAAATTCGAATGGATACCATTTGCACGGAAAGTGTCTTTTAGTCTTTGATAGACTTTGACCAGCTCTAACATTGGGAAGTTTGGTAATAAGACCGGGCTGTTTTCGTTAGACAGCACGCCTGGTGTCTGTGATTCATCTTGTGGTACGCCCAGAAAAGCCGGAACTGTGAAACGGGGTGGCTGCTGTTGCATAATTGCTTGTGGGGCTGCTAACGCTACCTGAGTCAAATTGAGCAGATCAGGAAGCCGACTACTAAGAGGTTGAATAAAATCTCGTTCACCGTAATCATAGAGCGCTTTCTGGTTATGAGTGAGATCCACAGGCGCTTTCCCGGAAGACCCTTCCATATTTCGGTAAGTTGAGACGAGATGTATCTGGATCCAATCCTCAAATGATACTCTTGTCTCCAATACACCAGGGTGGACGACTTTTTTTGGTTTCCAGATAATTGGCAAGAACATATTACCGAGAGCTTTACAGAGGGGACACATGAACTCCTTCAAGTTAGGTCGTTCGGGGTGGTTCCTTGCTATTTGACTAACATGTCGCCGTTGAGTTGCTTGAAGATAAACCTCAAAACAAGTATAGTGCATAATATGGCCACAGCCAGTAGTAACCGGACCTGATTTGAGATGTATGTGGGGGAAGCCCCTGCCTAAACCTTGCCTCTCAGTAGTCATACGTTGGCCAGCAGCCGATACTTTCTCGATTATGCGTCGGTTCTTGCCAGATACTCCGAAAGGTCGGATGTCATCGGCAGATCGATCCAGACTTATGGGAGTCTGTGTCACCTCATCTATCCAATCCTCATCTTGTAGATCAGTCTGCCGTAATATTCTACTCTCAGAAACGTAGCCAAAGGTACCGTAGAGTCGCTGTTCATCGGTGTCTTCTTGACATAATATGCAAGTACCAGATGGGTACTTTATCGTTTTCTCTTGTTCTAAGAGTCCGCCGGTTTCGTCTTCCAGATCGCTGAAATCATCCTCACCCCAATCGAAGTCTTGGCTCGCCATAAACTTGCCCTGCTGCTCTTTGAAAGCTGCCATGACCTTTGCCTGCCTCTCCAAAGCTTGCTTTTTCTTTAGCTCCTTCTCCTGGAGGGCAAAGCTAGATGGTGATGCTGTATCCATCCTATCAGTTGGCATGTTGAGCGCTACAGCAGCGATGATAAATGAATTCTGTTGACGTTGTTTGAGCCTGTGAAGTATCAGGTTGATCTTGGGCTCACATGCTTTGAAAGCTTCCTTCTCTTGAAGAGCTCTGAGAATAGAGAGGATGGTTGGATGTTCAGGTATTCCCATGTTGGCATGCTTTGTAAGCACTGACGTGACGAACGAGTCCGGAGTATCTTGAGACCAGTCATGCTCTTTGCTCTTGTCTTCGAGGACTGCGACAAGTAACAACTGAAGGGCAAATTGGATGTATGCCTCCACACGTGTTGCAGGTATATTTGGTGTAATGACTGCAGCTCTCAGTCCATAGCCTAAAAGGTAATATATGATCTGTGTGAAAAGTGGTGTACGCGTAAAAGCCGAAAGATTTTGAAAGAGTCCGGATGGAATTGGACGAAGTTTCGGCTCGTAGACGATATCACTTGCTTGCTTCCCAGTTTTCTTTGCTGTGTAGTTCTTGTAAATCGTTTCTGCTTCTTCGCGTTGATTGCGGTTGTATTGATGAAGGTAGGGATCAACCAACTCAAGATATTGATCTTTTAGCTCAAAAGTGCCACTGTCAGACAAACCCTCTGGAGCCCGGAATCGAGTCATCTCCTCAATGACGGCAGGAAACTCATCCATATTTTGTATCCGGTCAGATAGTCGTAGGGTCATTTCTGAGTGACAGAGTGGCTTGAAGCAGAGAACATGAGCAATGTCTCTACGCATTGCTGTCAGATGCGACTCATTGTTCTCCTCTAAGGGTACCAATGACGAACGCTCACTGAGAATGACGATGAGTAGATGCATGAAGTCCTCGACCACGTCAATTGCTTGACTGTCTTCAAAACCATGCTGGCTGGCCTCGTAATTTCCGGTCATCCAGCCTATTAGGCCATAACGGTCGATCATTGTAGCAAGAAAGACCGATGGGTTACATAAGACCAGCGCAGACTGAAGGAGAAAGACGTCTCGTTGATGTGAGACATCCCTCTGTGATACACTCCGGTACTGTGTCATTTGATGTCGAAGTGTAATTCCATTTCTAACCCATATTCCAGCCCTCATTTGTGCTAGCCATGCGCAAACCCGGAGTGGAAAATCAAATACTGCAAGAAGATACTCTGGTGGTTCATGCACAGGGATTGAGACACTTGCTGGATTGAAATCTGCCTGAAGCTCATTGTGGGAATAAAGAAGTAGGTCAAGCATTTGTTCTTGAGGCATACTTCGGGCTTTATCAATCAACCAAGACAGGGTATAGTGAAGCGCGTGATGAAAGCTCATGGGTTCTTTGGCGACGATGTAGTCAACAATCTTGTATGATGGCCCGAAAAAGGTGGATGGTTCAGCATCAAATTCAAGGACTTCTAGAGTCTTGAACCTTGTCTCTTCTTTTAGCTCTGTCTGGTCGAAACGCCGTCGCTCCGCGCCTAGAGAGCTGATAATTACCACCTTGGCTGCTGCTCGTATCGCGCGGCGTATATTGGTAGGATCTTCATCGCGTCTCCACGCAAACGATTCGGCAAAATGTCTACATAGTTTGTTGATCTCTCGAGTGATAAGTGAGGCACTTATCCAGGCTTCAGACTCAAATTCCAAATGCTCGCCAATAGCGCGAACGTTGGGACATATGCCCTGGTGAAGCTTCACCAGATCCAAGAATTGTAACAAGTATCGGTCTTCTACGCGTATCCGTTCTTGGACGAATTCTGAGCCGAGAAGATATTTCATGTCGAGGAAGAAATGATACATGCGTCGGTTTGTGACTGCGCCTTGCTCGAAGGCCAAAGTCGCTTTTGGGTCTATGCTGGAGGGATAGCCAACTTGACGTGTGGTCAAGAAGGTGTAGAGTATAGCCATTAGATTTGTAAGAAAATTGCCACGCTCAACAACTTCAGATGTGATGGACGGCGTAGTCAACATCTGAAGGGAGAGGTTGATGATGGAGTGATCTGGCTCGCGATCCGCAATCAGATAAAGTTGTGCTAGAGCAGTATACACGCCCGCGAAACGTAGGCTTAGAAGACGCTTAAACTGGGGTATCGTGACCACGGTGCTGATGAACACATCCCGTACTCCTACACGCAATTGTTTCCACATGCGTAAGTCGTACAGGATGAGATGGTCGAGTCTTAACCGCTGCCACAGATCTTCGTGAGCAGGAGTCCCTGGTTTCTTGCCAAAGCTTTCAGGTTTCTCTAGCCAGTACTTGGGTGGCCGTGATAGCCTCAGTGGCAACGATCTGCTTAACGGAGTCTCTGGCACCTGCATCATCGGCTCAACATGACTAAGAGTTGGAGCTCCCATTGGTTCGCTGTCGGACTCTGCAGGTGTAATGCTCTGTTCAGGTTGTCCTCGTTGTGGAGGGGGTGGGGGCGGTGGAGGAGGATATCCCGCCATGGTCGCCTCGGAAACTTCAAGTGCCTCATCTGCACTTTCATAGACTTCCATTTCGACATCTCCGTCATTGTCCTGAGCGCCGACCTCGTCAATGTCCATATCATCACCGCCGTCTGCGGCGCCGTCGCCATCGCCATCGCCATCGCCATCGCCATCGCCATCGTCTTCTTCTTCGTCGTCGTCCGATGCCGTTGTGTCGTCATTTGTATCGGTGCGTCGCCGGCGAATTCTAACAATCTGAGCATGTCGCCGCATTGGCAGCAGTCCATAGAAGCTATTGACCCCAGCCTCCTTATCCTCCCATTCGTGGTCATCGAGGCCGTCTTTCCCAATACTCTGGTTGGAAGCTTCGCTGCCAACGCGCCAGGGCTTTAGGAGCTCTTCACAGATAGTGTGTCGAAGCACTTGGTTATTGTCACCAACGCTGCAGCCTGCAATATCGGCAATCCACTCGACCAGGGCGCCAGCCATTTGCTCGCGGAAAGTGTCCCGGGCCGATCGAATGGTGACGGTCAACTTGATTTCTTCGATGATCTTCGCCATGCGCAGGAGCTCTTTCAGATCGGTCCGGTATACGACGGCGCAGCGGCCGACGTCGTTAACCTCGTTCGCCTTGGCCAGGCCAAAAGCCATCTTCTGCTTGCATGCACGCGCAACCTGGTCGCGGACGTCGTTGACAGTGTGCTTCTCGTCGTTCCAGAGGACGAGGCAGTATTCCTTGCATTCCTCTGGCTGGTCGCCCGAGTCGTACCACTTGGAGGTAAGGCGCGAGTGCTGCTCGTCCTGCATGACCGACTCCTCCGACTTGGGCAAGCGCAGCTGCTCTGGGGAGCAGGAGAAGACGTCGATGAGGTAGTCGAGGGTGCGCGCGAGCGTCATGCGTATGGTATCCAGCAGCTCGTCCGGGAGCATCGAGGCCTCGCGCGCCTTGCCAGCGGCCTTGGACTGCGGGCCGGTGTCTGGCGAGTGGATGTTGCAGTGGACTGGCTGCACCCAGGCCTCGTCGTCGCCGCAGTCGCAGCACCCGGAGTTACCAGGCGACACGCTGACGTAGACCTGGTGGCCGTCGTGGTCCGAGGCATCGAAGCAGCGCGCGCAAAGCACGCACGTGTCGTCGGCGGTGCATGTCTTGCATCGGTACGTCGCCTCTCCGTTCTTGAAGATGTGGCCGCACGGCTTGCCCCGCGCGGCGGCCGTGTACTCGGCGCCCTCGATGGCGCCCTGGGAGTCGCGCAGGCTCCACGGCTTCTCTGGGTCGCTCGGCAGGCCGGCGGGGAAGAAGAGGGGCAGGTAGTCGGCGCGGCCGGCGAGCGAGCGGAAGAGGATCTGGCGCAGCTCTCTGTTGGCCGCCTCGTCGAAGCGGTAGTGGTGGCGCCGGGGCAGGTCGCGAAAGTGGCGGCAGAGCTCCTGCTCCTGCAGAGAAACGAACATGATGCACGCGCGCCAATGTGCCGAGGGCGGGCTGGCGCGGGCGGGTGCACGCACGGCGAGGCCGACGACGGTCGGGTGTGTGTGTTGCAGAGGCGGCGTGGGCCGGCCGCTTGTAGCTGTCTGTTGTGTTTGTTTTGCGCCGTGCCTGTCGGTGGGGTGGGAGGCGTGGTTGCAGTCGAGAGGCACCAAGCATGTCATTGCGCCACTCGGAGGGAGACAGTCACCTCACCTCCCCGCCCCTACCGCCCATGGCGGCCCGCCCCCGACCAACAAACAGGCGGAGCTGCAAAGGCAACAGAGCAGATGTGGCCGGGAAACACACATGCGTGCCACATGCGTGCCACATGCTGGGCTTGGCCAAATCACGCTTTTCGCCCATCACGTCCTCGTAGTCGTCGCGGTGATGCATGCTGGATTACACCTCAATGTACAGAGCCTATCTATCTCCCAGCACTCGGCCACGCCGCATGTCTGTCCGTCTGCCCCTCCCCTTTCCCTATTCTGCGCTGCTGTGCCGCGGCCGCACTACTCGTCCTCGCCGGCCTGCTCCAAGTATCGCTGCTTGATGTCCTTCCATTGACGCTGTCCATTGCATTAGCTGCCGCCCTGCTTCGCGCCGCACAGTCACACGTACGCCCTTGTTGACCGCGTCCCAAATCTTTTCTGATCCCGAGTCGAAGGCTCTGTTGGTCTGTTTAGCACCCTGGCCCGGCTGTTCGCTTTCTCTGCTGGCTGTGACATACAGTTGGAACCCAAAGGCAGTGCCGAAGACGGCAAACAACATGGTCGTGTTGCTGCGGAGAACCGCGCTGCAACCCGTGGTCAGTACCGCTGCGCTGGACGGTGCGCTGCCGCGTGCGCAATGGGGGAGGCGTACTTGTAGACGTTGCCGAGTAACTGCACATGGCTGGCGGTTAGCGCTGCTCGGGTCCACCTGCACTCCAATTGACTTACGCCGGGCATTTTGTGTGCTGTGGGACGGGCCGGGGGGGAATCGCAAACGTAAGAGGGAGAGCTGGCGGTGGTTGTCGACGAAGATGGGATCGAACATGTTGGGCCAGGAGGATTGGCGGCCCGGGTCACGGCGATCACGCCTCTCCTGATTGGCCCATGGCCTGCTCCACCACAAGAGCCCTCCCACCAGGCTGAGGACGACGTCGACTAGTCAGTCACCTCGCTGGTCTCGAAACACGCTCCTTGCTGTGCACCTGCCCATTTTCCTGTCTTGATTCTGCCTCACGCTGCCATGCCGACAGCAGAGACGCCCTCCGTATCCCGGGCGGGCATCACAACCTCTGCCAGCGGCGAGCGCCATATCCCTTCCTCAGTCCGGGCTGACGGCACCCTCCGCAAGGAAATCAAGGTTCGCCCCGGCTACCGCCCACCGGAAGATGTCGAGCTCTACAAGAACCGCACCGCCGAGGGCTTTCGCAATAGAGGCAAGGCCGGCGTGCCAGGCGCCGACGGACTCAAAGCCGACGAAGACCTTAGCAAGCTCAGCCCAGCTGCGAATAAGAACGCCAAGCGCAGAGAGGCGAGGAAGAAGGCCGCTGCCGCCGCCGCCGCCTCTGACGGAAAGCATGAGGGAGAAAGCGACAAGGCTGCCGAGAGCCAGCCCGTCGATAGCGCCAGGCCGGCCGAAGCCGCTGCAGAGCCAGAGAAACCCAAGGACCCCGAAGCCGAGAAAGAGAAGGAGGCCAAGAAACTCCTCAAAAAACTGAGGCAGGCTAAAGACCTGAAGGATAAGAAGGAGAAGGGCGACAAGCTGCTGCCAGAGCAGTTCGAAAAAGTCATCAGGATCAATGAGCTGATCCGTCAACTTGAGACACTCGGTTTCGACGCACAGGGAGAAAAGAAGCCAGACACATGAATACAACCACGCCCCATCCAATAAGAGATGTATGTTGTAGTCACTGGCAAAACCAACCTTCCATCACGCCAGTAATCAAGTGTCGAATTGACCGCCGTCACACCATCTGCCACATAGAACAGCAGAAAGCCGTGGAGGGGGTTTTTTTTTTTTTGGCCACACAGGTCTCTCGGATTCCAGGCCAGTTTGCTAGCTGATGCTTCTTGACAAGGCCATCCGCACTCGAACTGTTGACATGACGGTGCCATTGGCTCTACATAGCACGCCATTAGTATGGCGTATGGCTAGTTCGGGTTGGGTTGGAGGTGTATGGGTAACATTGCCTGAAAAAAAAAAAAAAAATCACACTACATGCATGCGGTGCATAGCACAATGAGAGCACAATCAACAAAAGAACAAAATATCTTTCCATGCTTCACCTGTATTGAAACATTCCGTTTCACACGATGCAGCCAAAGTTACCTTCGCGAACACATCTTTTCTGTCACCACTCTCCTGGCTTGGCAATCGTCTACCTGAAAGTCAAAGCTGGACCAAAACAATTCTGCAATCTAATAGTGTACAAAAGATAGTTATGGTACATGTGTGCTGATATCAAACAGCACCCATCAAAGTGCCACAAAAAAACGCCATTTCCGAGACCAATGGGTATAACAAAACGGCATAACAAACACAAGAGGATACGGTTCAGACACGTTTTCTGCTTACACATCCTGCCCACCCTTTCATACCTTTCCAAGTGGTATCCATCAGCCTCTTCATTGATGGTTTCCTCAGCTGCTATTTCCTAAGCTGAGCCCATCTCACTTCCATTCCTCAGGTGCAACTTCGATTTTGCTGAATCGTAATTTTCAACACCGTTCATATCGCCGTTCGCTGGCATTTGTGCCAGCCAGCTAGGTGGCGCCATTCCTGTCTGATCATGAATTGTGCTTAGCAATGGTGGCAGGCTTTGAAATAGATTCCGGATCGGTGCTCCTGGATCCGCCACTCCATCACCTTGCGCGCCAGTACTCCAGACATTGATCTTAGGCTGTAAGCCTTTGATGGCATTTGCGTTCGCGTCCGCAAGACGTTCGTAAGTTCCTTCTTTGAGCATGAGATATTGCATCTGTGACGAAATCAAAGTCAGCGTTTGTTGTGTCGTTGATCTAAACTTGGATGAGCTTACAAGACCCTGTGGGCCACCAAGGACATTGGCAAGATCGCCATATGCCTTCGCCATTGCCGTCAGACCTTCGGCTTCACGTTGCTGGGTAATAAGCCTTGCTTCGGCGTCTCGTTCCTGGCGGATAAACTCGGCTTCTGCTTCTCGCTTGGTGACAAGGAAATTGGCTTCCGCTTCCCGCTCCTTGGCTTGAAAGTCGGCTTCTGCGTCGCGAAGACGACGATATGCAGCAGCTTCAGCGTCGGCCTGTTCACTGAATTTCTTACCTTCTGCTGCTTTCTCTTGAGCGTACAACTCAGCATCGGCTTTCTGCTGCGAGGACTCCTTCTCGATCTTTGCCTGTACGACCTTTGTAGCTCGGAGACGCTCAAGTTCCATGAGCGCCCTCTTCTTCTCAACGTCAGTATTGAGCTCCGCATCCCTTCGTTCAGCCTCGCGCTTAGCATTGATGCGAGCAATGTTCAAATCATTGCCAATCTGGATTTCCTTATTTGTGAGCTTTGCGTCTGCGGCAGCCTTCTCAGCTTTGCGCTCTGTTTCCAATACTGCGGTCGCGGCATGGATCTTAGCGACTTCTTGCTTCGTCTTGCCTTGTTTTTCAGCTTCTCCGACTTCTCCACGCATGCGAGCGTCGGCAACGTCAACTTTGGCTTGGTTAAGGGCGCCCTCATGGGCTTTGCGGGACAAGAAAGCAAAGTACTCCGATCCAGGGGTGTCTTGGAGCTCCTTTACATTGGCATTGTATACACAGAGTCCAAAAGAGTCAAGCTCAGACTGTACCTGTTGGATGACTTTATCCTTGAACACTTTACGCTCGCGAAACAATTCCTCCATTGTCATTGTTGAGACGATGCTTCGAGTCTCACCCTCGATGATGCCTTTGACAATATCTTGCACGTGATTACGACCTGCGGCTACAGCCACAGCTCCCTTGGACGCCGGCGGACGGCCATCAGATTCACCAGTGAGTAAAACAGCGTACTTCCGAAGTGCTTCCATGCTATCTTTAGGACCAATGGTAAAGACAGCTGGCAAACTGAACTGGAGCTTCTCAATCGTCATGGCCTGCATCTGCATGCTGAAATCGAATGGCGTGATGCTGATTTTGGTGACCTTTTGGAAGGGGTATACAAAGGCCTGCATTTGTCAGCATGGTGCATCATACATTTGTTATCAATCAGTACCTTCTTCTTGATCAGAACCTTGTCGATCCCCACACCCGTGACTACGAGGTAGGAATTCGGCTCTGCAACATGATACCAAACCATATTGATATAAAAGTTGAATGACTTTGATGTAGTGTCAGGGTCGGGACTGTTTTAGTTGAGTGATGTTGAAGAGATAGGTATGAACTTCGACCGTATATGAGCCCCTTTATAGTCTCGGATTGATAAAGATGGTAGATATGTTGGATGTGTCAATGGAGAGTGACAACTCTTATCACCAGTATGCTCGCCTGGAACCGTAACACTACTTTGATCCCAAGGTAGTAAATAAAGTATTTATGGTAGTATCATCAGGCAAATCAGGCAACATCACACAGTGCCTTTATACAACCTCAGTAATTGGGCAGCACCTAATTCATGGTGTGAGTCTTGACCGCAAAGCCCTGAGTATGCACCGGTGGCGATTTTGGGCTTAGCGTACGCTCAATGAATGGTTGAGCCACACGCTAAGCCCCACCCACTGGGCTTGAAACGGCTAGGTAAGTTGTTCTTGGGATACCTAGTCAGCCTTGTTGTCCACAGCCACATTCACTCTAGCTTCGAAATCCGGTCTAAAGCCGAAGCGTAGTCTTCTAGAAGGTCTCATGGTTTTGTTCAGTAAACTAAAATAGCCAGTCAATGTTGTGTTGCTACTTGTTTCCTGCCCTTTTTGAGGCTGAGGAGTAGCCTGAGCAGCATCATTATCTCATAAAAGAGCCTAACGACAGGCAGCAGGAGCAACAGCACAACACA
Organism: Ophiosphaerella korrae; assembly: GCA_028456385.1. Classification (NCBI taxonomy): domain Eukaryota; kingdom Fungi; phylum Ascomycota; class Dothideomycetes; order Pleosporales; family Phaeosphaeriaceae; genus Ophiosphaerella; species Ophiosphaerella korrae. The sequence goes on from JALNQF010000015.1 coordinate 416,043, forward strand.
GCCCCTACTCGTTCCATCTCACCCACCTAATATTCTACTCATCTTGGCCTCGCACCATATTCCGCTTCAACCTCCGAGCCAAGCCTTCCGGCCCCGCTCTAGGTATCTTGTGGGCCTTAAACCTGGCCCCCCTCATCATTGGGTACCTCTTAAAACACGGGTTCTGTGCTCAACCTCAGATTCAAGGTACTGTGATCACGAGACATAATATACGAGCTGAACACGACCTGCGCCATGCAAGGCTGAATCAGGTAGATCCAAAGTGATGCTTCCATAGCTTGCCTAGATCCGTTGCCACTGAAACTGGAACCATAGCTCTCTAGAGACCGGCTCCGGACATAAAACACTCAGACATATGACAAGTCATCACATGCTCAAATCTCATACCAAGGCACACTTCATCGACGACATTAACCATCATCCATCGCGACATATCAGTGTTGTTGTATCTCCTACAGTCTCCGATATAACAACCCCTGAACCCCATAACCCATGGACAAAGATAATTTACCGCCCTCGTATTTAGAGTCAGTAGGCCACCCACGACAACCCTTTCACTCCCCTACGTCGTCACCTCCAATGCGCGGCCAAGCCCTCCTCGACCAATTAACATTGACCCGCTCAACACACATCCAATCCATCATAGAAAGCTATATCCTCCCTGTGATCGAAGCCCAGGCCAGTTTCGGAATCTCCACCACCACCCTCGCTCTGCTCCCATCCGACATTCCCCTTCCCGCTGTTCCCGAAAAGTCTGAATTTAGTTTCGACACGGTGGAAGCCAAGGAGGGGGTGGAAGTCATTGGTTTTGCGAGCGACGATGAGCCAAAAGTAGTGCGCTTGGAGGGCCAGATGAATCGGACCGAGTTTTGGCGGATCCAGGCTGTTGTAGGGGAGCTGGAGAGGGTGTTAAGGGAGAAGCTAAATGAGAGCGGGGGTTTGGCGGGGTTGAGGAGGCAGACGGGCGTTGTGGGAGGGGGCATTGGGGAGTTTGAAGAGCAGCGGCAACCACGGCGGAATTTCTTGGGTAGAGTGAGATCGGACAATCGGGCGCTCAGTAAGAAGCCAGAGGCGAGTGTTGAACGGATAGATAGCGAGGTAGGGATAGTTCTTGTGAAGGCGCGGTTGGAGGAGATATGTTTGCGGACGGCCAATGAGTTTGGGCTGTATGATACCATGACCAAACAGTGTGTCACTATAAGAGTGGATGCAAGATGCTGAAGAGGTAGAAGAGGTAGATTCGTAACTTTAAGGACAACGTTTTTGATATCCCAAATTTGAACAGTGAAACATGCCTCGACTCCAAACACCGTGCCATGCATATTGAGCATGTATGCAACACAATACTCCAAAACGCCATGCTCTGAAGAACTAAAAATGTGTCGAGATCAAAAGTCGTACCCCACACCAACATTCAACCCCATCCTCATATTTTCCACCGTCTTGCCTCCTACACCTTTGAGCATTGCTAGCGATTCCAGGTCAAGTACTTCGACATCGTCCATCTCCATTAGGCAATTCACAATGTTGTCTGCCTTCTTTGCCCCTACACCCTTGAGAGCCCTGATTTGACTGACGTCGCGCGAATTGATAATTTTCAGGAGATGCGTTGTCCGTGGTGTTTGCTCGCCAGGATTGTGTGATGCGGCTCCCTCATCTCGGAAGATGGGAAGTTTCTTGCTCGCCTTTTTGGGTTTGCGTGAGGCCTTAGGTTTGTATTGAAAGCTATCATCCGAGGCATACGATTCATCATGATTAACTTCAGGTGGCGGCAAGAACTCGTCCTCGTTGTCAGATTCCATTATCGGTTTTACTATTTTCTCCTTGGCTTTCAGAGGCACCATAAGGGTTGATGCGGGTACAGCTAGCGAAGTTGACATGATAGGTGCGGATGCATGCTTCATCGTTGTGCCTTCTTTGTTTCCTCGTATACGGTCCTCAAGCTTCTTCATTTTCGTTTCTAACTTGACATTTCCCGGGAAGAACGGTTGCGCCAATCGGAACATTCTCAAGGCACTGGTGTCTTCCCCGCGCGCAAGATGTTGTTTTGCCATTAGCAGAAATTGCAGCCCTTGAGACTTTCCATCTTCCTCTTGAACATCAATGCGGTGTTCCAAGTCATCGAGACGCTTTTGTAAATCTGCTGACAATGCAGGCGCGGCAACCCCATTGTCCTGGAGTGCCTTTTCCGCAAGTTTCTCTTCTATCCTTTGCGCAATTAGGGCTTCGATCGATGCTTTTGTCATAGCAGGCTCCGCGTTACGTGCCCGGAAAGTACTATCTGTTGTTCGGAGAGACTTGGTTGGCCGTGACGTGAAGGTGGGCTCGGCTGCTCGTTTCTGCCCATCTGTCCGTCGCACACCCTGGTTCTGTGATGGAAGGTTAGAAGTACGATTTGCAGGCTTGCGGGAGTCTGAGTATACAGAAAATGCTTTGACGGGCTTTTCCCCTTTTTTCTGCTTTTCTGGTTCCGGCAAGTTGACATTATGCGCTGCCGCTAATGGTCGCAAAGGCTGTCGAGCGATATTTGATCCTCCGATGCTGCTTGTTGCTAGAGGCTTGGTCATCGTTCGAAGTACGGGGTCATTCTCCACTTCAGCAACTTCAATCTTCTTGGTGCGGCTCGCAAAGTTGAGTGAGCTCAAGGTATCTAGGTGGTATGCCCGCGTTGGGGCAAGATTCAAAATCATGACCGTCAGTCCCTTGTTCTGGCCAAGGGACAGAATCCTTGTCATCTTAGATTCGCGATATGGTATCCGGTTCTGTTTCTTGTTCATTGCTTCTACACATTGAGCCAGTACGAAGAGAGACTTGTTAATAGCAGAGCTTTCGACTAGGCGTTCTCTGTTATTATCTGTGCGACGATTGTCTTCTGAGCCAGCCAAATCAATACACGAAGCACGGCTAACGTGTATGGTGGTCTCGGTTGTCTGCGTGATTTTTACACAAAGTATGGCATGCGATCGTGAAGAGTGTGCGTTCAGCTATACTTTGTCAGTTGCAACGTGAAACAGCATCCGACGACACTCACTTTGGTTGCTGACGTGGACCGGTTCATGTTCGCCTGGTCGTAAAGTTGTTCAAACTCTTTGAGGGTTGTGCACGGCTTCTCTGTCAAGCCGACGACGACGGTCTTTCCATGGTAGTCCCGTATAGGAAGTCCTGATGGCGTTCGCTTCTCTGGGGGCTCGAACAGGTCATAGACGCGGTCACAATAGATTTCAAAATATTCCAGCGCCACTTCCACCTGCGTCGCACTAGCCGAGTCCTTCTCAATCTTCTTACATCTTCGGTAAATCGCGCTCAAAAGCCTTGGAATAACACCTCGATCTGCCAGTGACTTTCCTCCACGCATGGTGTGCGTCTTGCCAGTACCGGTACAGCCATGGGCAAATATAGATAAATCGAAGCCATTGAAGAGCTGTTTTACGGTGGGCGCAACTGGTCACGTGTCAGTCTTTGGCCAGCGCCTTGTCCACCTGAGTATTGACATACTCTCTGCATCGAAAAGCTGCTGCTGTGTCGCGTCCTGTTCGTAGACAGAACTGAATTGGAAGCTGAAGGACTCGGCGTCGTTCTTCGGGCTCGGCAGCCGTACTATTGTTGCATTGCTTTCGCCGTCGACGTTTTCTGCGCTGACAATCGTATCTTTGTCGAGCTCGTGCTTGAGCAGTGGCCGAATTCGCGCTACGACACGGACACTCATGGTAGATGACGACCGAGGCGGATGTGGATGAGATGGACGTGGGAAATAACAAAAGTCTAAGTCTACAGAGAAAAGAATGCTTGCGGATTGACCTACCGTGACGTCGAGCTTGAACTGAGCCTTGCGAAGAGCTATCCCAGTCGATCGTGTTTGCTTCCCTGACCGCCCTTCGCGTGTTGCCTTAGCAACTTGTTCGCGCCTAAACGAAAGTGGAAGCAGCACGTGCATGAACAATCATCATGTGCCATAAGTGCGCAGAAGGCTACAAGACTTTAATCTTCAGTCTTTGTAGCAAATTCGTAACTCTAAGCCCATATCATTATCTTATCAAAATAGCTGGTGACTTCGGTCACGGTATCCGATGAGATATTGGGCACCAGCGAACGTGTTCATAAAGTCACATGAACGTGTCGCAAAATACATGCATACTTAACCTAGAGACCAGTAGCTGTTCATAGTATATGTTGGGGAGTAATCAATTATTCTGCATGCCGGCCTCTATATTGAGGCCTGCAGGCCTAGCAGTTAACACGCAAAACAGCTTCATGGTCGCATTGGATGAGAACGGCCCGGCTAGCTGCCGAAGAGCCTCATTCTCCAAATTCTATTCCTGGTGTATTGATTAATTAACTTACCCCACTAAGAGCCGCCGGAAACCTGGGCAACGATTTGTGTGGCGAGACGCCAAAGAGGCTCTCTTTGTGGCAGTCCATATGCGCTTCTGATTGGTTTGGCCTCCACGGCATGGTGAAACATTTCGCTTATTTGTGGGAGCACCACCACCACTCCTCAAGTTACCTCTAAGGTTCTTTCAGAACGGACCAGTGACACGTACAAATTGCAGGCTACTGCGACAATGCTGGGCCAGTGCTCCACGATGGGCTATTTTGAAGTCAAACGGTTGTTGCAGCGGCTAATGGAGCTTCAAAACCAAGCAGTGGTCCTACTCAACCCAGTTTGGCCGGACATCTAGACCGACGTTTTACTAGAGACGAACGAGTATTGCTGTGTTTCTTGTCTGTCTTTTCTCGTTGTGTTTCCTTTTGTCGATCGTTTCTCTCATAGTCACTCAATCCCTCAATCTCCTTCGCTCTGTGTTTTGCCGTTTTCTACTACTCGCAAGCGCGCGTCGTCTTTCTCTTTGATCTTTCTCTTAATTCAGAAGCCATCTTGAAGATGGCTCTTTTCCCGAAGATATTGCTGCTAGCAGCTTGCTCGAGTCTCGTTACTGCAGGACCAGTGCCGAGAAATGAGAGACGGCAGCTGTGAGTATTATTTAATCTACTACTGATTGCGTTCCACTAATCTCACAAAGCTTCAAAAGTTACGCAAATACTACGACGCAAGCCCCATCCACTGTCAAATCTATACAGGTCTCTGTTCCAGGGCCCACTTCATTTCCAACACTCACTTCGGTCACTGGCGTCTCATCCGCATCCTCCCCACTTCCGGACGGACAGCTAGTTAACGCTGATACTGCACTTGTTATTGAGCCTATACAACGAACCGTCATTACGCATATCATATCTGCTATAACCTTTCTGAATCTCAAAGGTGAGCCGATCGCCACACAAAATGCCGAGACCATTCTGTCAACCTCCTTCTTTACGCCTACGCCTGCGCCTCCCACCTCGGTGGTACCAACCTCAAGTGTCTCCCCTGTATCATCTTCAAATCCCAGTCCGTTGGCGTCGCCACTAGAGAGCAGTACTGTGCCTCTATTGGGTACCACCACTTTAGCCTTTTCTTTAAGCTCGCAAGTGGCGGTCGAAAGTGGGCCTAGAAACGGAACAAATCTTCCATCATTCACATACTCGCCTGACGAGAGCGAGACTAGAGCTTCATCCATTGTCTCGGTCCCCATTGTGACCAGCAAGGCGCCCATTGGAAATAGCACGGGTTTGCCAGGGTTTATCTATCCAGGATCATCGCAAAGTGTTCAACCTACAAGCACGGATATAAGCTCAGCAGCTACACAGAGCTCTTCTATCTCCAAAATGCCAGAAGAATCTGTCCCCAACGCTACGGACTCGACCACACGTACGCGTATTATCATTACAAAGACTGAATATACGACGGTGTTCCCGTCATCATCTGTCATTGTAGCGTCTTCAGCTGCCACCCAACAACCAAGGCCTCCTCCGAATGGTTCAGAGCTCATTGCAGGATCCACACCTGCCCAGGGTCAGCAATCTATAGCACCTTCGTCGCTTGTCACTATCTCAGCAACTCGACCAGTACTACCGCCGGTCATCGTTACACAGTACACAACGGTCACACCAAAATCTAATCCTGCTGGAATGACCACTACCCCAGCGGGCCCTGTGTCCACACCCAACACCCCCACGCCGTCAACAGCAGGACTTCCATCACTTTCCTCGTCATCGCTCATCTCACCAGGTTCGTCATCTAAAGCACCAGACACTCCTGCCCAACCATCGTCTGTCGCAGCTTCGTCAAGCCCTCCACAAGCTTTATCGTCAACTACACCTGCTGCTCAATTACCATCTCCTTCTTCAATGAAGCCGCCTCCCCCAGCAGTGCCGTCGTCGACATCAGACGGTCCACTTATTATTAACCCAATTGCATCCAGTCAATTGTTTACGGTGACCGTGACAGCCACAGAAAAAGAAACTGTTACAGCAACGGCGACAGTAACTGTGAGTATTACTACAAGAGCTCAATGAAGATAGGTAGAAAAGAGTAGAAATTGAGATACCTGAGGATATACAAGTCGGACGCGTAATTTAATACCCAGCAAAAGCATAGCATGTTGATCCTGCTATATGAGTATTTTCTTTTGGCACTATAATTGAGATATAATTGAGCTACGGACAACCTTTGCATATTATTATGATTGTGTTAATCGGTTGTGTAGCATAGCTGTTTGAATTTATATTTTTTGGCTGAATTGGTAAACCCTAGTTGCAGGCCATTTCATTTTGACACTTTCAACATCCTGTTGGTTCCAACATTATGTTAATAACTAAGGGATTATTTTATCTAGCTCCCCATGGGTTACCAGTTGGCTTTATTTCGCCTAGATCCGTAGCAACTTACCTCTTGCATTAGTAGCCGCTTTGCTCCCGCCTATTGTCGCCATCCGCACCTCCTCCCCCCTCGCCATTATTGTCCCTTCTACTTGCTTTGGCTCCACCAGCAGCTTCTTGAATGCCTTGTGTATCACCCCTTAGCTTTGCAAAATATGCCTTGATATCTTCTGCGCCAATAGCCTGGCCACTTTCTGCAAATGGCTTGAGTAGCAGGGAAACCTTGTCCTTCAAATGTGCGTAAGCCATAGCACCTTGAATTGCTTGCACACGATCCATATTGTTGAAGGCAGCCTCGCCCCGGTCGAGAATTGAACCTGTACCAACGGATTGCGCGCCGTCACCATCTTCGGATATAGGAGGCTCGTAGGTATCTTCTTCCTCAAGAAGTTGGGGGTAAGCTTTGAGATGCGAGAAACAGGCTGTACAATGGCAGAGATAATCGCGAAAATCGGGTTTCAGAAAAAGGGAAAAGGCGTGATTTTGGGCTGTTAGAGAGAGAGGGGGTAGAGTGGCATGTTTGCAAATTAATGTATCATCCTGCTTCTTTGGTGTCAGAGGTAGAATTGTGGTTCCCTCAGGAATGATTGGAAGCGTGCCACTAGGTTCTTCAGATTTCTGGCGCTTAGCTGAAGCTGGGACCGAGAGGGTTGCCGAGAGGGGTTCCTCCATATCCTCAGAAGCTTTACGCTTTTTGGACGTGCCGTAAATAGACTCTTGAGTGCCCACAGCGGCCTCTACTATTTGGGATTCATTGAGAGTATTGTCACAGAAGACTGGTGGTAGGAAGCCAGCGGAACCCGCATAGCTCTTAATCCAGGGGTTGGCCTCCAGGCACTTATAACAGATGAAGTGGTCAAAGTCGTCTTCTGCTGGAAACCCTGGAGGCAAAGGTGGGTCATCCTCTTCATCTCCGACTTCTGCTGCTGTATCATTGCCGTCGAGGCCGGCATTATTTGCTAGCGCGGCATGTATAGACGTAGGACTGGCGGGTGCTGCACTCTCCGTGGGTTCATTTACCCTTCTAATCGTCGTAGGCTCGTCTTCCTTCCTGGCATCCATGGGGATGTCTGCTTCTTCATGACTTTTGTTTAAGCTATCCATCTTCTTATTCTTGATTAGTTTCGCATACTCCTCACGTTTGTAGCCCACGAGACACTCTGGATGCCACCAATCTTCACCACACCCTCCATCCTCGACAGTGCCCAGTCCCAGGCATTGAAACATTGTACCTTTTTCTTGATGAGGGTCATAATCCTCAGCGCAACCACAAAATATATTCCGGAAGTTCTGGTTGTATTTGTTGCTCTTTGCAGGCTCCCCACCAGCTACATCTCCCTTCAGACCAGTCTCCGGATTCACGCGGAGTGTGCATGGTGCCGTCTCCGGCATGCGAGCTGTACCGCAATCGCATATGAAGTTGCGCTTGTTGAAAAGCTCAACAAGGGTGTGCTCACCATGGCAGGATATCGAACAGGAATAGCAGACAGCTGCAGGTGTGTATGGATCAGTGGACGTGGCAGGAGGGGGGTTGCAGGTCAGGCAAGCGTATAGACTCTGACGAAGTGGACCAAGGTCGCGCGTGCATGTATTGAATTGCTGTTGAAGGTCAGTTGAAGGGCATGGTAGAAGACGGCTGTACTAACATATGGGAGGGCCTCGCGGGCTTCGGCCTCGAGGCTGAGCTGCTCCTTGATGAAGCTATCATAGAGATGTCAACCACTGACTGTCTGGAAGTAAAGTCGTATGTGCATTTACTTACTCGGCTGCTGTCTGTGAGTTTTCGGATGCTTGGGAGATGCTCCCAGCGCGCGGCTTCGATGATGCGGGTTGTGAGTCGGCCATTTTGGCAGTGACGTCGCAGAAGAAAAAAAGCACCTTGAATTCCCGCCGAGTGGAGAACAAAAATTCAAGACAAGTCGTGGATGTTGGGTGTTCTTGTCATGCTGGATTCAGCTAGAAAGTGAGGTGTGAGATTGGAGATGGTGGCTGGTGATTGGTCAAGCAAAAACCACTTTAAGTCGACAACCTGACGCGTCGACGCGTTGATTTCGCGCGCGGTCCCCTTTCACGCCCCCCCGCATCTACACACTCTCGATAAACACCACCCCTTTGACGTCCAAGCTTTTTGTGGACCTTACTCACATTCATATAACATGAGGTATGCTTGCTTGCCCCCGGGGATGTTAGGCAGTTGTCTAAGCAATACCTGCCCCGCATTGTCGCCGATCTAAAGACTCACACATCTAGTTCACCACTGCGCTCCAATATGTCTTCCGCGAATCGAGGTACTGGGCCTAGCAGCAGAGGGAACAAGCGCACGAGAGATGACGATGACCTTCCATCTTCAGCGGCGCATCCTCCATCAAGTCGTACGTCTGGCAATCCTGAGTAATCTATAGTCAACTAAACCACAGATAGCAATGGCTTCTTCGCCGCCAATGCTCCCCCATGACGACGAGGCAGACGTTTTGGACGATGATGATATGATGCGAGATGTCGATGATCTAGACGAGGAAGCTGAAGAAGCAGAAGGCATCGATCTCTTTGCGGATGATTTCGAGAACGACTACAGAGCGCGGGAGAATGATGCCTACGAAGGCGAAGGCATCGATGATGAAGGCGATTTTGAAGAACTTGACCTTGCCCAGAGACGAGAGCTTGATCGGCGCCTCAATCGCCGGGACCAAGAAGCTAGACGTCGCATGCCAGCCGCCTTCCTGCCAGACGAAGACGAACAAGATGGTCTGGCTGATCTTATGAACCGCCGTCGCGTAAGAAGACATCGTTATGACGAAGAAGACGATATGGACATGGGCGATGACATCATGAATGAGGAGATGTCGCTCGAGGCACTGACTGATGTGAAAGCCAACACGTTGACCGATTGGGTTGCCCAGCCTCAGGTCGCCAGGACCATCGCGCGCGAGTTTAAGTCTTTTTTGACAGAGTACACTGATGAACAGGGGACTTCAGTCTATGGAACTCGTATTCGAACGCTCGGTGAGGTCAACGCCGAGTCTTTAGAGGTCTCTTTTGATCATCTTGCTGAACAAAAGGCGACTCTAGCTTTCTGGCTTGCAAACACACCCACTGAAATGTTGAAGATTTTTGATCAAGTAGCGATGGAAGTTGTTCTTCTACATTACCCGGATTACGAGCGTATCCACGCAGAAATTCATGTTCGCATCACCGATGTTCCGGTCCAGTACACTCTTCGTCAGTTGCGTCAGTCCCACTTGAATAGCTTAGTTCGGGTTAGTGGCGTTGTCACTCGTCGCAGCGGTGTTTTCCCTCAGCTCAAATACGTCAAGTTTGATTGCGCAAAGTGCGGAACGACCCTCGGCCCATTTCACCAAGATTCCAATGTCGAAGTCAAAATATCCTTCTGTCAAAATTGCCAGTCACGAGGCCCATTTACCGTCAATTCTGAGCGAACAGTTTACCGCAATTATCAAAAGCTCACTTTACAGGAATCACCAGGAACCGTACCCGCCGGTCGACTTCCGCGTCATCGAGAGGTCATTTTACTGTGGGATCTCATCGACTCTGCGAAGCCCGGTGAAGATATTGAGGTAACCGGAGTTTATCGAAACAATTACGATGCTGCACTCAACAACAAGAACGGCTTCCCGGTTTTTGCTACCATACTTGAGGCAAATTATGTTGTCAAGTCTCACGATCAGCTTGCAGGTTTCCGCCTCACGGAAGAAGACGAACGCGAAATTCGACGGCTTTCCAAGGATCCTAAGATCGTTGACAAGATTATCAGCTCAATCGCGCCAAACATCTACGGCCACACTGATATTAAGACTGCTGTAGCGTTATCACTTTTCGGGGGTGTTAGTAAAGAGGCAGCTGGACGTCACTCTATCCGTGGTGATATCAATGTTCTACTTCTTGGAGATCCTGGTACCGCCAAATCTCAGGTGTTAAAATTTGTGGAGAAGACAGCTCATCGCGCTGTTTTTGCAACGGGCCAAGGAGCTTCCGCCGTCGGTCTGACGGCCTCTGTCCGTCGAGACCCCATGACTAGCGAATGGACTCTCGAGGGAGGGGCGTTGGTGCTTGCTGATAAAGGTACCTGCCTGATTGACGAGTTCGACAAGATGAACGACCAAGATCGGACGTCTATTCACGAGGCCATGGAACAACAGACAATTTCCATATCTAAAGCAGGCATCGTTACCACGCTTCAAGCCCGATGCGCAATCGTGGCCGCTGCTAATCCTATTGGCGGTCGCTATAATTCAACGATTCCTTTCTCGCAGAACGTAGAGCTGACGGAGCCTATCCTATCCCGTTTCGACATCTTGTGTGTTGTCCGAGACACCGTTGATCCCACAGAGGATGAGCGGCTAGCGAAGTTCGTTGTCAAGTCACATAGTCGGGCACATCCCCTGGTGAACTCAGCGTATGGGTACGCAGACAAGGCGAAGGCTGCGCGAAACGGCGAAGATGAAGAAGGCATGGAAGTGGATGAAGATGTTCCAAGCAAGGAGGGTGAAATACCACAAGAATTGCTAAGGAAATACATCCTCTACGCCAGGGAAAAATGCAGACCCAAGCTGTACCAAATTGACCAAGACAAGGTTGCTCGTCTCTTTGCAGATATGCGTCGAGAATCAATGGCAACTGGAGCCTATCCTATCACGGTGAGTCTACTCTGATAAGCCACAACACGTCGCTAATGCTTGACAGGTTCGTCATCTCGAAGCCATCATGCGAATAGCCGAGTCATTCTGCAAAATGCGTTTATCAGAATACTGTTCTGCGCTTGATATCGATCGCGCCATTGCCGTGACTATTGAATCGTTCATTGGCTCGCAGAAGGTCAGCGCGAAAAAGGCACTCTCGAGATCCTTCGCCAAGTACACACTCAGTAAACCTGGTGCTATCCATGCTACTAATCGTGGAGGTCGACAAGCGCAAAGAGCAGCTGCCTAACTAAGTGGTTACATACAGTAACACAAATTCATGTGCGGAGTTGAAAGATATAGTGATTACGATGGGACGAGAAGCATGACACCAGCACGGGCACCTGGAGCAAGACGAGATATACTCTTTCCCTATTCGAAGAATACTAGCATTTGAAATATATCGCAACATAGCAACAGAATAGCAACGATAACACAGATGCGTTATCTTATGAATTTCTATTCGTCATCAAAGTCAAGGGGGTGATTGCAACTGAGTCAAAAAATGTGCAGAAACTAGGTCGCTGACTAAGGCTAGCGCAAATCTTGGCGTCGGCTAATCCACACGAATTTCGTTTCCTTTTCATCAACCAACCACGAACTCAACCGGAGCGCAACAACACTACAGGAACCACTACAGACACCTTCCTGAGCGCAGAGATGGCACCAAAGAAGAGCAAGAGAACCGCCGACTCTATCAACTCGCGCCTTGCGCTTGTGATGAAGTCTGGCAAGTAGGTTTATCACTGCAGCGAAATTGAGCAGCAAACTGATTGTATAGGGTCACCCTCGGTTACAAGTCGACTCTGAAGAGCCTGCGATCTGGCAAGGCCAAGCTCGTTATCATTGCTGGCAATACTCCTCCTCTAAGGAAGTCTGAGCTTGAGTACTATGCTATGCTTTCCAAAACCTCTGGTAGGTTTTACACATTGCGCCAGACTTGTACAGAATACTAATCATGATTAGTTCACCATTTCTCTGGCAATAACGTACGTACCCCATCTCGATCCATTCTCATGGCCTAACGACGAGTTACTCTGGCGCATACTGGGCATACTCCGAGGGCTGGCCCTGAGAAGAGGTCCGATTATGACTTCGGAGGGCTACCACTAACTATTGGCGATACAGATTGAGTTGGGTACCGCTTGCGGTAAGCTCTTCCGTTGCTCCACCATGTCAATCCTCGACGCTGGTAAGTTCGATGCTGTTCAGGTATACGTACGCAATGATGCGCTGACACAACTTAGGTGACTCCGATATCTTGACCACCAGCACTGAGTCGTAGACAAATGGCACGAATAAGAGGGCAAATAGAAATGATACCAACGCGCGATGGATGCCGTCGGTGACGATATTAAATGAATAAATGAAGCTACCAAGCTTTCTGCCAACATTTCATTGAGCACTATGGTGCACTGTGCCCATGGTGATGCAGAAGTGTGAATGTCTCACATGTCTCACATGGATTGATAGGTACTTCAAATGTGTTTTGCACACTACCTAAAACTCTTGCAATCTGGGAGGATTTTCAGGCGGTTGTTGCTGATAAATCGCACTGTGGCGCTGCCTGCATGCAGTACAACAGCGTGAATAAAGACCACGGTCTCGCTACACTTTTACTGTACGAGGTGTAACATTTCTCGCCGACCGCAAGGACTGTAGAATATGCAATTTTGAGGCACTTCCGTGTTTATCCAACGTTGACTTGGCACTAATAGAAAGTGCACTTTGTAACGTCAGTTTCGGGCTTTTCTCAATCCGGAAGTGGCGGTGCTCGCTTAACGGGCGCGCTCGGCCTCCGCACCACGATTCTTACAAATCGACAGCAACAACGACCTTGCCTTCGCTCTGACTCCCACCGACACTACCAACACTTAAATACAGGGTAAGGTGCGGCTGTCAAAATCCCCTCCTACTAGAAGTACTAGAAGACTCGTTGCTAATCTGCTAGAATAGTTGCGCATTTGGCCTCGCTCATTTCAACCACTGAACACGCACTCACTTTGATTTGTCACCAGGTCTGAAGTCGTCACAATGGCACGCCGTCCAGCCCGCTGCTACCGCTACTGCAAGAACAAGCCCGTACGCTACACTAGATAACTATATGAAGCAAGGAGAATGGCAGACTGACGGAAATGCAGTATCCCAAGAGCAGGTTCAACCGTGGTGTGCCAGACGCCAAGATCCGTATCTTTGATCTTGGCCGCAAGAAGGCAAACGTCGACGATTTCCCCCTCTGCATCCATCTTGTCTCCAACGAGTACGAGCAGCTGTCCTCAGAGGCCCTTGAAGCCGCCCGTATTTGCGCCAATAAGTACCTTGTCAAGATCGCCGGAAAGGAAGGTTTCCATCTTCGCGTCCGCGTCCACCCTTACCATGTCGTCCGTATCAACAAGATGTTGTCGTGCGCTGGAGCTGATAGGCTTCAAACTGGTATGCGTGGTGCTTTCGGCAAGCCCAACGGCCTTGTCGCTCGCGTGAACATTGGCCAGATCCTCATGTCTGTCCGAACAAGGGATTCCCACCGCGCCACTGCTCTTGAGGCTCTGAGGCGTTGTCAGTACAAGGTATGTTTAACAGCCGATATGGAGAAGCGCACCACGCTAACTCGAACAGTTCCCTGGTCGTCAGAAGATTGTCGTCTCCAAGAACTGGGGCTTCACTCCCCTCCGCCGTGAGGAGTACGTCGAGAAGCGCAAGGAGGGCAGGATCAAGATCGATGGTGCTTACGTCCAATTTCTCCGCAACAAGGGTAACCTCGAACAAAATATGCGCCGTTTCCCCGACGCATTCGCGCAGGAGGCTTAGGCTGAAGATTTGAGATGACGTATGCGGATGATCATGGGTCAAATGGGATACCGGGTATGGCGTGATTTGCTTTTCTCTTCAGTCATGGATGAAGGTTCGAGGATGATCATCCGCAGTGTAGAACTGTAGAGAACGACCAATATAAGCCTGACAATGACAATAAGATAATAAGCACTCCGTCTTTTCCCTGTAATGTTTCTCAAGAATTGCCTATAGTCCTCTCAAGCCCATCATATCAGAGCCGAATCACTCTCTAAAATATTACTCTAAAATCCTCGAAAGACGCCTAAAGTTTACATTGGGGGTGCGATAGCATTAGGTATTTGTATGTAGACGACCTTCACCAACTTGATCATACATATAGTCTAATATAATGTGCTATTTGCTATTCGCTTAGTGCTGGTACAACCCCATGCTGATAACACACCACGAACATTCATAATATTCTATCACTGCAAAGCTCACGCTACGAAAAATGATGTACTCAAACCCCAATGCCTGCGCCGCGGCCCTCAGTCTGCGCCTTTGAAAATTGTTGCAACAACTGCAATACACCACCGCGATTCGCACCTGGTACCTCCTCTTCTTCCTCGTCGTCCTGTGCAAGTCTACTTGTTCGCCATGAGTCTCCAATTGTACTCTCTTCCTCGATACGTGTACTGGTTAGGGCTGGCGCATCAGTCACAGGTTGTAGCAGAGTCCTGTATCTACCATGTGGCATTTGGCGTGGTGAGGCTCGGAGGAGAGATGCAGACGAGGGTTGGTGATGTGGATCGAGGAGAGTGGAGGATAGCGGTTCTTCTCTACCAATTGGAGCGTTCCTGGGCGTTCGACGTTGTACTGTCTGTCTTCCTGTCGGACCTCTACTTGTGCCTCGCACGCCCATTTCCAAGGGCTGTGCCGTTTGAGACATCGCGCCAAAGGCGTTGGGGAACTGTGGTGGAGGATAAAAGTTTCCTTTTCCCTGTAAGCGGCCGTTGTAGGCACGCCCATTAGTTCCGTAAGTATCCATAAAACCATAATACGATGCCATCATTTTGTTGTCTTTCGCAAGGAAGTAGTCTTCCCGAGGATCCGAGTCCTCTCTATTCCTTGCGTTCGGGTTGACAGGTGTATTGTTGATGTTCTGTGTGCCTTTGTTGAAGGGGAACATGGAGAACGAGCATGTGACACCCAAGCCGTCGACAACAATGGAGAATTCGCGGAAGAAGTCGACGATACGCTCACTGCACTGTGGCATGCGGAGCATGAGTAGAAATGGAGTAATGAACATGCTCAAGACCTCTTCAGCAAATATGAGAATCTTAGGCTGGTACAACTTCGCAAACTCAGCTCGGACCTCGTCTGTATGTAGGCGGTCTTGCCATGTTTCCGGCTCATAACGGGTATGGTAAATGACATGATTGAGGTAGTATGCTGGGTCTGTTACCTCATCTTCTTGGGGACTACTTCCACGAGCGACACGATAAATGGTAGTCAGAACGCCAATCCAAAATATTGCAGTTTTTCCAGGCGATATCTCAAAGGTTAAGAATTGTTCAGAGTCAAGAAGGGTAAAGGCGACGAGAACGGAGGCGAAAGCTCCAGCGATAAAAGCGACAAAGGATGATATCTGCTCCGTCTTGTCTTTTGGAAATTGCGCCAGGTAGAGATTTGCATAGGGATATGCCATGTTACGGCGGCGCTTGAAAAGATGCGGCAACTCATTGAACTCGCGGAATTTCCATTGGGCAAATGTCGTAAAGTCCCGATTGCTTAGTTGTCCGGGATCTTTATGGTATTCCGTAAAGTACTTGAATAAATAAGATGTTAGGACAAAGACAACAGCAAAAGGCGCGCAAATGATGCTAATGATCCCGGTCCAAAAGAATCGTGTTCTTAGTTTCTTCACTAACTCTCTTCGATTTCGTTCCTTGAGGAAATCCTGGTTGAATTGGCCATTGGGGCCGCTAAAGACGAAGTCCATGACTGCGAGGTTGACATGCCATCTAGTCGTCTCGGAGAATATGTAGCGATTGCCGAGAAATGGGATAGGGACTGTGACGTCAAGAATTTCTTTGTTGAATAGGGCTATCAGATAGTTATCGCGTCGCATCAATCGGCTGGCAATGTCAATTGCGTCTAGTCGTTGTCGGCTCTTGGAGTCTAAGAGTTTGCGAGTCTCGGGTGATAGATTTGATGCTGTAGTTAGATTCAGGTCACGAAGAGCCATAATCCGGCTCACGATTTGGGGCCATTGTATAGTTTGAATGTCTCGATCAGGTACATCGAGGAGGTAATGGTAGAAGTCGTGCATGGCCCGTAGACGTGGCAGATCCGTTATCAAAGAGTAGAAGGAATAAAGCCAATAAATGGTGGAGATCCAAAGGGCAAATATCCAGAAGCCGTGTATTCCCTTCGTACATTTAGGTACCACAACTTGGCTCATCTTGTTGCTCCCGGATAGCTTTGAGTAGTCAATGCACCAGCCGAGGAAGGTCATGAATCCGATGGTGAAGGCTGATTGCAACAAGGCAAGCGTCCGCCGCAACAGCACCGAATAAATACCACATCCTACATAGTATTCGTAGACGTCACTCATGTAAGTGTCTAGGTCCGTCTGATTTACCCAGAGCCACAAAGCCTTCTCCTTTGGATCAGCGGTGAACTGCCCACCTCTCCCTATGTGGCCCCAAGTTCTGGCAGGAGCACCCCTTCTATCGTCCTCGTGTAGACGCTGTTGTTGCCTCGTCGTCTCCCACTGCGCCCGTGTCTGTCTTGTCGAAGGGCCAGGCACAGGGGGTGGTAGTCCGTGGTTTTGGATCGGGAGCGGGTCGAGGCCTCCTTCTAGCAAGAGGGACTGGGGCACATCATCGTCGTCGTCTAAAGGTACGGCGCGCGCTGGCGCAGGTTGTCGCCACGCAGGGGCCCGACTTGCTGTGTTGATTCCGGGCGGCGCGGCATCTCGCCTGGTGTTTGGGGAGGCAGCACGGCTCTCGGCCGTCATTTGGCTCGAGGAGGCTTCGGCCAGTAAGTCGTTTAGGTCTTGAGCCTCGAAGCGTGCCCCAAAATTCTCCTCGTCGATGTCCATGTCAGGACGTTCATGGGTAGAGGAGGAGGGACGGCGATTCTGGGCGTTGAGCGGTTCTTGTTCAAAGGGGTCATCTGATGCGGAGGGCAGAAGCCTGGAGAGCAGGTTTGACGCCATCATGGCTGCGTCGTGGCTCTTGTGCCGCCAGGTGCTCAGGCAACGGTGGGGCGCGTGGGTGTGCTTGGGCGTGTCTGAGCGTCTGGGGGGCAGCGAGGTCAGAGGGCGGGAGACGTGATCCCCAGGGCTGCCAAAGGGTCCCCATGAGTGTGAGGCCAGATGTAGGCAAAGGCCACTTCTCTCTACAAGCCGACAAAAGCCGTCTATGCAGTTGTCATGGGACGCTGGCTATGTTGAATGAATGCAGGTGACGCGCACTGGGGTGCCTGGGTACCTATCTATCGATAAGCCTCGGCTGCACCTTCCCCGACATGCTACACCTCAGATCTGGTGTGCAGCTCTGGGGGCCAGAGTGACGATACCCGCGCCACATCTCTCAATGACCGCTTTGCAAGGGCGTGCGACGCCCGTCCCTTCCGACGGCTCGTCGCTGGCTCTTCCATCCACAGGAACCGCCTCGCGCGGCGCCAGCGCCTTTTCAAGCCGCATCACCAGCGTGCTGTCCGCTTCATATGCAGATCTAGAAATTCGTGATGCCTTGGAAACACTCGATGCTCGCGGCGTGTATAATACAGCCGAGACAAGACGCCAGATTCGGCTCAACGTTCAAAAGGAGGTGGTAGAATGCAATGGCGAGATTGTAAAAGACTTCGGGCAGGTTGCAGAGGTACCTCCATCAAGCAGTCCCTTGGCCATACAATCCCACTGATATGCGACCAGCAACTGAGGCGCATTGGCGCTGCTATCGACAGCTTGAACAAATACTGTGCTGACATGCGAAGCCATATTGCAGCTGCCAACCAAGAGACTGGACCAGTGCTGGAGGAAGCCACAAGTCTCATGACCCAACGGCAGCAAATTGAAACCAAACAACAGATTCTCCAAGCTTTCAATTCCCATTTCCTTATCTCAGAAGAAGAGGCTACCGCGTTGACCTCCACTGCTGAACCAGTAAATGAGGATTTCTTCCAAGCGCTGACACGCGTGAAGAAAATTCACCATGACTGTCAGGTCCTCTTAGGGGCAGAAGATCAGCGATTAGGCCTAGAAGTGCTCGAACAGAGCTCCAAGCAGCTCAATGCTGCTTTCCAGAAGCTTTACCGCTGGATACAACGCGAATTCAAGACTCTTGATCTGGAAAACCCCCAGATCAGCGCTTCTGTAAGGCGGTCACTGCGTGTCCTTGCAGAACGGCCCACTCTGTTCCAAAGCTGCCTTGACTCATTTGCCGAAGCGAGAGAATCCATCTTGTCCGAATCGTTCCATGCTGCCTTAACTGGTAATGCTTCAGAAGCAAAGCACGTCGTCACCAAGCCAATCGAGTTCTATGCTCATGACCCACTTCGATATGTCGGGGATATGTTGGCTTGGGTTCATTCCACCACAGTATCGGAGCAAGAGGCATTAGAGAATCTCTTCATCTCTGATGGTGAAGAGATTAAACGCTCTATTCAAGAAGGTCTAGAGAGTGAGCCCTGGCTGAGGGACGGTGATGCGGTTATATTCGACGGAAGGAAAGCCCTCAATCAGCTCGTCAGCCGAGACTTGAGTGGTGTCGCACGTTTGTTGCGACAACGTACCGAGCAGGTTGTTCAAAGTCATGACGACGCAACCCTTGCATACAAGATTGCCAATTTGATTGGTTTTTACAAGGGCACATTTGCCAAATTGCTTGGTCCAGAGTCCGATATTTTAGAAGTTTTTGGCACGCTAGAAGCTTCTGCTATGCGGCAATTCCGGGCAAATATGAGAGATCACGTTGCTGCCGTACAAAGCGATATCGCTATAGCACCACCAGATTTATCGCCCCCCGACTTCCTAGAAGAGGCATTGCAGATGCTCAATGTACTTGCAAAAAGTTATGATACGTCATCCGCGGGTACTGAAAACCAAGAAGAGGGTTTCCTAGCTGTGCTTGCAGAAGCTTTGGATCCTTTCATGAGCGGCTGCGTGAATCTGCAGAAAGGGTTACAACAACCAGATAGTGCTATATTTGCTATCAACTGTTTGTTCGTTGTGACAAGAGTTCTTTCCACATATAGCTTTGTTAGCGAGCGAGTTGAAGAGATGAACGACACAATCGCTGACCAGGTCGCACAATTAGTTGAATATCAACATCAATACCTGTTGCACGAGTCTGGTCTTATCATCCTTCTCGAATCTCTGTCATCGATCACGGAGTCAGAAGAGAGTTTAAAGACAATTCCAGATCTCGAAGCCTTCAAGCCAGATGCCCTTGTTGCAGCAAGCCAACAGCTCGATGAATTCCTTCCATCCGCTCTCATCGATGCGGCAGAGAACCTCAAACGTTTAAATAATAGAAAGATGATTCAAGACATTACAGAGGAAGCGGCTGGTAGTTTCTGCGAAGACTTTGAACTTGTGGAGAGCAAGATCATCAATGCGGACGATCTACTCTACGATGAGAAGAAAGACCAGGACCCGGGATTGCGGGATCTATTCCCAAGGACTAGTGGAGAAATCAGGGTTCTTCTAAGCTAGGTGGACTTGATATGCCTACTCAATCCCATAATTGATTTGAACTCGAATATATACTTTGCAGCTTGATCCTGTCACCTCATTTACTTGGTTTGATAGGCACTCGATGATATCAATCCCTTTAGTATCTTATAGACAGGCGAAGGGTATTGGGATTTATTGTTCGTCAATGGCTCATTCTGAGGGCCCAGGACTCAAAATCATTGTGGTTTCTTTTTCTCCCACTCCTCAGGTGTATGGCACTTCGGTGTCCAGGCATGTATTGCCGCAATCTCATCCTTGAGTATTGTGTTGACTAGACGGTGTCGTGCTAGCGTAGTCTTCTTGATGAATTGTGGTGAGACGATGATAGCTTCGTACATTTGGCCGCATCCACCTGGGATACGTTTTAGCCTTGATATATCCTACTAGCGAACGCAGTCGCCGTGTCGGGCGGCTTTATAATGAAAGTAGAAGACAAAGGCCGCATGATCTCGTAGCAATGCGGGGTGCCAGACCTGAACAGTCATGGCAATGGGAGAAATATATGAGTAACCGAGCACGAAAAATTACAGATGCTGTGCAACAAAATTTACATACCACTCAAATCGGCAATCTCGACGTGCTCTGCTCCAAGACCCTCCCTCAATTTCTTCTCTATCCCCTCTTGGGTGACACCGGAGTTGGTCGGTACGCTAGCCGCCTCTTGGCCCGTTCTTACACTCATGGTGTTGGAGCTTTCCGGTCCAACTGTCAATTTATCGAGAGTTCTGTAAAGTGTGTGTCTTGGGTCCATCGGGTTCGGTTGCTGATGACAAGATAAAAGGTCCTATCTTCGGATCTGATAAGATTGATGTGGGTGGGATTCCGAATCAGGACCGAGGCGATGACGTAAGTGGGAGGCCGCAGGGTTTATGTGCGCATGGGCTTTTGGACACTGTGGGCAAGATATGAGTTTGGCCAAGATGCATTGAAGCTTTATGTTTCGTCCCAGCTTGAGACGGCCCTTTGCGCATGCGATGAGCACCACCATGGCTACTTTGGCGCCTTTTTCCAGAGCGGTAGTGAGGGCTATGCAGAAGCTGTACGTTTGTATTGTGCCCTTGTAAGACTACTACAATACTAACAAAAGACAGCTACCCGCCAGCGCTCGCCGATAACTCTTGGGACAACACTGGTCTGCTCCTAGAAGCGCCGTTTATTTCAGATCGCCGCCCATCGAACATTGCCCTTCTCACCATCGACCTTACAAAAGCCGTCGCAGATGAAGCCATTGCACTTAAGTCTTCAATCGTCATCTCCTACCATCCCATCATATTCCGCGGATTGAAGTCGATAACACTAGCCGACACACAACAGCAGACTCTGCTGCGCCTGGTCAGCCATGGCATCAGTGTGTACAGTCCGCATACAGCAGTTGACGCAGCCCCGGGCGGGCTTGGAGACTGGTTGGCAGATATTGTGACCGGGACCAAGACAAGTTATGATGCGAGCGATTCGGGATCTGCATTAAGCCAACAAAGCAATAAAGTAGATGAGTATGATCCCTTCATCGAGAAGAAAAATCCTGCATATACTCTGAATCACCACCCAAGCCAGACTGCGCTTCGCCTCCTCAAGCAGCCATCGACGACAACTACCACAGTCTCCCATTCACGCCGACCAGTCATTCCACAGTCTCCTGAGCTCGCATCGCATCCTGGTGCAGGCATGGGACGCATTGTAGAATTCAGTCAGCCACAGCCTCTTGCTACGCTCCTCGATCGTATTAGCAAAGGTCTCAACAACCCAAAGGGTTTTCCAATTGCCATACCACAAAATTCCACCATATCAGACTTGACGATTCGCAGTGTGGGCATCTGTGCAGGCTCGGGCGCAGGATTGCTGAGCAAACTAGATGTTGATTTGTTGTTCACTGGTGAGATGAGTCACCACGAGGCTCTTGCGGCAATCGAGAAAGGACAGGTAGTTATAAGCTTATTCCACAGTAATTCTGAACGCGGCTTTCTGGCCGAAGTTCTGCTAGGCCAGTTGGAGCAGGCTGTTGAAACAGAATGGGGCAAAATTAGGGAAGAGGAAGAAAACAACAACCATCTTAGGGAAGCGCTTTCTGACGAAAGTTTCGATATTGCGGTTAGTGAAGTGGATAGAGATCCATACGGCATTGTAGTGTTAAAAAGCGACATGGAATAAATAACAACAATAGCGCATATCAGCATTGGTTCTCATTCGGATAGTGAGCGGAAGTCCTTCCGATTAATTTCCTGATATTGGCCCCGCCCCTGCCAAGATGCGGCTGGACCCCGCGCAGTTCCACAAGACACAACCCCTGATTTCTCAAAGTTTGACAGTATAGTTTTCGTAGCTGGTTAGAATGGCATATAGGAACAACAATATATATTATGATATTCAAATATTTTTCATTAACACAAGAAACCATTGATCCTCCGTGGCGCAATTGGCTAGCGCGTCTGACTGTTATCTCTGGTAGCTTATCAGGAGGTTGAAAGTTCAAGCCTTTCCGGGGGAGTTTCTTTTTAGCTTTAATCCTAGACCCTTTTTGTGAAGAGTTGTGATTTTTCACCAATGGACCATATCTTCAGATTTAATCTTCCTTGGGATGAAGTGATGGATATACCCTTACTTCGCCATGTTTTTATGTTTTTGATTGTATCCAACTCAGTCGTTGAGCGAGACTCAATCAGACAGTCAGTCAATAGAGATTCTTTTTCTTGCACACTTATAGAGTCTTCAGATTCATGTGCATCAAATATTTTGGTGTCTGTTGTTTCGTTCCCTTAACATGAACAAAGCCCACATCTTCCACTATTTAGCAAAAAGGTCTTTACTATGCAAGTCCCCTTAGAATGGCTACACCCACTCGTTAATCTCCTGTGGGTCAATGCCCTCGTGGAATGCGTAATTCCGGGCCTTGATCTGCTCGTCCAGCATAGCTTCCCTTGCCGCACTACCCTTGCTACCAAGCCCAGGAATGTTATCAAACGCATCGATAGCTAAACTATAACGATCTGTGCCGTTGCGAATCGCCAACTCGAGTAGTGTGTCGTTGTTACCCTTCTCCTTGTATCCACGGACACGAAGATTTTGCTGACCCTTGCGGCCGTATGTCAGGCGGTGGATAAGCCACGGTTATGAATGGAAATTGAAGATGCACGACTTATTGTCTGTGAAAATAGCTTCCCATTCATACGCTGTGAGGCCATGGGGGTGTTCGCTTGCGTCGATAAGTTTAAACAGATCGACTACGTTGACAAAGTGGATTCTAAGGTCAGGGAGGTGTGTTCGGAGAAGTGCTGTGGCTGCGAGGGATTCGTGTGTTGAGACGTCACCGCGGGATGCCATTACAAGATCGGGCTCTTCGCCTTTGTCATTGCTAGCCCATTCCCAAATTCCAAGACCCTTGGTACAGTGTGCTATGGCTTGTTCCATAGTTAAGTATTGGAGGTGCTCTTGCTTATCAGCAACGATATCATTAAAATAGTTTGAACTGCGAAGGCAGTGGCCTATTGTTGAAAACAGGCAGTTTGCGTCGGCTGGGAGGTAGACCCGTACAACATCGGGACTCTTATTAGCAACTACGTCAAGGGATTCGGGATCCTTTATAAGTATTAGCATGTTATAACTGCAAGACGTACATGGGAAATATACCTGATGAGTGAACCGGTTATGATCTTGTCGCCAAACAGCTGCTGTGAGGAGAATATTGAGTGAAGCGATTTTCTGTCTCCACTCAACCTCCAGACACTTCTCAATCCACTTGCAGTGCTGATTGACCATGGAATCAATGATATGAATAAAAGGCTCATAGCTATTAAGCAAGCCATGTCGACCAGATAAAATGTACCCCTCAAGCCAGCCCTAAAAACAGTCAGTAGCCTTATCTTATATGGAACCGTCAAAACATACCTCCACGGTATGCTCAAAAAGAATTTCCATAACTCGGCCTTTGTGGGCCAAGTTCCCCCATCATCGTCCTCATCGAAGTAGTTGCCCAACCAGACCTTCTTACCAGCCTCGTAAATCTTGTCGAGTTTGTTGGACTGCGTTTCGTCAGGCCCAAAGACACGGAAGGTCTTCGGGTTCTCCTTGATCACGTCACGCAGGAAGGTGGCGAAATTGGCCATACTGCCCATTCTAGTTACAGCTCCTCTTGTGACATCCACACCATAATTTCGGAAGTCAGGCACGTGAAACTTACCACGAATAATTCCACCATTGGCGACCGGGTTAGCACTCATACGCCTGTTGCCTTCAGGGGCCAGTTCGCGAAGCTCAGGAACGAGCTTGCCATCTTTATCCCAATGCTTCTCCGGCTCATAGCTACGCATCCAATCCTCGAGTAATTTGAGTTGCGACTTGTCCTTGAGAACATTTGTTAGGGGTACCTAATGTGCGCGCCAGTAACCTTCTGAGAAGTGGTCTCCGACCTTGCGGGGTCCAGTCCAACCCTTTGGCGTGCGGAGTACAATCATTGGCCAACGGGGTCGGAAAGTCTTTCCAAAGTCACGGGCTTCTTTCTGATATTCTCGAATATTCGTCACACAGCATTCCATTGTTGCGGCCATGGCTTGATGCATTGTTGACAAATCGCTACCTTCAACAAAGTAAGGTGTCCATCCGTAACCGACAAACAAGGCTTCAAGCTCTTTGTGGCTGATGCGGGAGAGCACAGTAGGGTTATTGATCTGATGTCCGTTAGTAAAACTCTGTAACTCATAACTCGAAATTTGCATACCTTGTAGCCATTCAGGTGAAGTACGGGAAGGACAGCTCCATCCGTGATGGGATTGATAAATTTTGTTGAATGCCAGCTTGCGGCAAGGGGCCCTATCTCAGACTCACCATCACCAACCATAGTGAGTGCGATTAAATCAGGGTGGTCAAAAATGGTGCCGAACGCATGAGAGATGGAGTAACCTAGTTCTCCTCCTTCATGTAATGATCTATTGTGAGTGGCTCGCGGAGAAGTGGATTCCTGCGTAGGTATATCATTCCTAAGCACATGTACATGCTGGTATGGAAGTAATCTGTCATTTTTGAAACCTCGTAACCGCTAAGTGGATGCTCAGTGATCGAAGCCCTGGCAGGGCCAAACGGAGACAAACTTAAATGGTCGAGATCCTCTACAACCTTCTCCGGGTCTGTAGGCGCTTTGGCTACCATAGCATCCATTTTGGAGCTTTGCTGGGAAAGCTTATTCTTTGGATCTTCGGCTATTACCAGCAACAATGTGATGGATGGAAGTCGGTGGACGTGACCTTGGGACCGCGTTTACTGAGCTAGAAGGTCTTCCTATGCTAGAGGGTTTAATCGGAATCAAATAGATGTTTGTACAGGATATGATTCCCGAAGGATAAAGGAATGCCGGTTGCTGCACAGCTTTGCCTGTTATGTAGTGAGCTTAGAATCGTGTAGCAGCTGTGCTGTTGAGGTCGCGAGAGGCGACACTTTCCTGATCTTTTATAGCTGCGCCATTGGTCATTTACAAGAACAGTCATGCTATTGCAACCACTTCATCATGAACGGGAACCGCTCCGTCGAATTGGCAAGCATGTGGTGGGTTCGCCTATGATGATGACCTGATGTCAATTGCATGTAGTTAGTAGCTGGACGTGCCTCTCGTGTTGGAAGTCGGAACCTTGGAAACTTCACCCTACTAATATGGCCCCTCAATGCTCTCCTCTACCAGAAGTACAACATTTTGCAGCGGCAGATATGCACATCATCCGTCATCACCTTATACAATCCATCATATCTACCAGAAACTCTCCTCTTTATGGGTCTAGATAGCTAAATCCAGGGTGCCTTGTCCCACAACACTTACGTTGTATATAAAGTTCAAAGTCTCTGAAAGCATATTTAAGATCGTTTTCGATGGTTTCTTTTTCATGAGCAAGCTGCTCATTGCCCTATAGCTTAAATGAGTCTGTCTTCTTAGTTACCACCTATCGGTCATCCTGATATCTTCTAAATTAAGACAGCCATGTGTCACTTTATTTCTCCCGCCACCATTGGGGAAAAAAACCTTAACTCTTGTTGACGTTTTGTACCGACGAAAACAGTTTAGTCCCGGAACACCGCGGCTCACCAATCTCGCCTCCTCAGATTGATGATACATCTAGTACTATTCAGGAAGAGAAGAGTAGAGAGAAGGGTGTATCTATGAGAAATATGAAATTTGAATAAAGAAGTACCATCTACAACAGGCCATCAAAAACTTCTTATACTCTGCCATTAGTGACGTGAGTGGATGCTTGCTAAGATACTCTATATCGATGATTCAATAAGTGTGAAACCCGTACTACACCAAAATAATGCTTTGTGATCCGGGCATGTGTTTAAAACGCCCATATCTCTTGATTAAAGCAATGCCCCCTGGGCGTTATGGTCGTGGAAGGAAGGGATTCACAGGTATACCGACGGTCGAAGTGGTTTCAGACTTGGCATATCGATAAGAGGCTTTAAATGATGTTATTGGCCATACCGGTACAGGCACACAGTTTGCTCACTAAAAAAACTGTGTCTCACTTCAACACTACATATGGGTTATGACATCACCTGCCTAACCGCCAGCACAGGCGCCCCCATGCTTTGTGATTGGCCTCAACCAAATTGCCACATGCAATTCATACACGAAATGGTGCATGTTCCATGTTCTGTCTACGATGTACCTGCATGCTTAGCTAGGTTTGATAATTGCCCGGGTTTTACGCGCCTATCGGAAACACAAGGGGGTAACATGAGCGGGCTGCCGCCCTCCCTGCTAGTGTTGACGCGGATTTAAGCCAAATAACGTATAGCGCTTCGTATTACAAATGCATCTAGAAGCTGCTAGAATAGAAAGAGAATATAAAACAGTCAAGAAGTTGTAATAGCTCTAATACAAAATGCCAAATCTCGTGCGCTAGCATTGTAGCTACTACTCTATTCAATCTCCTATTCCTCAAGATCTAGTCACCTAACTCTCTTACTGTGAGTGTTACAACAGTAACAAGAGAGCTACAGATGGAACCAATAAGCCCCACGACAATCAACTCAGACCTATATGACGCTGAGGGATACGAACCCGATTGGGAGGCTACACATAACTAGGACACCTAGGGTGATCCGTGATCTGTAGACCCTTGGCATCAACAGATCACAGATCGAGGTGATCTGCGATCTGTTAGTCTTGGCACCTACAGATTAACAGATCACTATAAGTATATAGTTAGTAGCAATGCGCATTATTAGGATAGCATCAGCAATTCAATTATTAACTACGAGCGACAATACAGAGACAGTTGCAAAACATCCTCTATTGTTCTTAGCCTATTGTAGATTATAACACGAACTCTTGTCATTAATTCTTAATCTACTAACTACCTAATAGCTATTAGGAAGTCGACCCTAGTAACCTAGTTACACCTTGCTAATTTAGTTATTGCGAAAAGCAAAGCGTAAGTAGCGCATAGTCTAGCTAACACGATAGTAGAAAGTTTAACTAAGAAAGTAGCTAAGGCACCTATAAGTAGTTATAAGTTAGATAATATAGTATAGAAAGATATTAAAAACTATATAAACAACCTAATCTCTAAAAAAGAAGATATAAAAATAGTAATTAATATACTAGAAACTTAGAATAAAGAACTTTAGGAACACGTAAAATAAAATAAGGCCTAGATTAAAGCTATTATTAAAAGATAAAACTAAATAGAACTAATTACGTAACACCTAGAGATAAGTATAATAAAGAAACTACCTAAGATACTTATCTTTAAAAAGTTTAATAGAATAAAAGAGAAACTAAAACCCTTTATAGCTTTAGTACAACTCTAGATAGATATATAAGTACTACACTTTAATATAGAAGAAAAGAAGGTAATATATATTAGAATATACCTTAAAGAGAATATAATAAAATAGTTTAAACCTTACTAGATAGATTATATAATATACGCCCTAATAACCTAGAAAGATAAAACTAAAGCTATTTTTAGAAGTTACAAGTACTTTACTAGGCAAATAAGAGTAGTATTTAAGGATATAGATATTACCTAATAAGTAAAAAAAAAACTTAAAAAGCTTATATAAAGTAAGAGTATTCTAGAATATATATTATAATTTAAATAACTAAGTTAGAATATAGAATAGAATAAATTAGCTCTTATATTATAATTTAAATAAAAACTTAATATAAAAATCTAATATAAAATAATCTATATAGAAAAACTATAAATACTAAAAGCTCTAAAGTAGTAAGTAATATAAATTAATAATAATCTTTAAGAATAGAAGAAGAATAAATATAGAGGTTATACCTAGAACTATAATAAGAGAAACTCTATAATCTTTAATACTAATAAAAATAAAAAGAAAAAGAGAAATAAAGACTTTATATACTTTAATTATAGTAAGAAAAGCTACTATATAAAAGATTACTAATTATAAAAGAAAAAAGATATAGTATACTATAAATATAGAAAACTAGAATACTTTATAAAAGACTATAAAAATAAAAACTTAAAAAAAGAAACTTAATTAAAAATAACTAAGAAAAAGAAAGAAGTACTATAAGTATAAGCTAAACCTTAGAAAAAAGTAGCTAAAAGTAAAAAATTATAATATATAATACTCTATTAGACCTTTTATTATAAAGATAACTACTATATATACTTTTCTAGTAAATAGAGAGTAAGATAGTTTTTATAGAAAAATAAAGTAGTAGTAATAAAAGAAAGAATAAAAGTATAGCTAGAAGAAATAGTATATATAATAGACTTACTAATAGAAGACTTAGAAGGAGAAAGACTCTAGATACTATTAATCTAGGCTAAAAGACTAGTACTAGATAAAGAGACTACTATAGCTACCTCTAAAGAATAGTAAAGAAGTAAAAAGTAAGTTAGTATAAAAAGTATAAAGTATACCTAGCTAATAATATATAGCTATAATAGCTATATAATAATAGAAATAAAAGAATAAAATAAAAAATAAAGATTTATTTAAATATATTTAATAGTTATAAATATAGAAGAAGTATATAAAGACTAAAAAGAACGTAATCCTAAAGAAATAAAGTTTATACTATTTTAAGAATAGATAAAGTAATATATAGTTATAGTAAAAAGAATACTTATAAAAAAAGAATAGTAGTACTTTATAAAAAAGATATAATAGATTAATAAAGCCTATATACTAAGAATACTAGTAGTATACTATATTTTAATAAGAAATACGCCTAGAAAAGATAAGTACTAAGAAAGAGATAATAAGATAATAAATCCTAAATACTTAGTATACTTTAAAGTATTATAGATATTATATTTAGATAAGAATAATATTATATATAAGAACTCTAAAGTAAATAATAGTATATAGCTTATAAGAAGAAGAGGCTATAACTATATAAGAGTAATTCTAGTAGAAAATATCTAAAGATAAGAAATAATCTTAGAAGATAAATACGTAGTAGTAAGACCTAGCCTAAAATTAGCTAAGAAGTATATCTAAAGAAGACTATAGTATAAATATATATATAATAAATATCTAAAATATAAAGAATATAAACTTAAAGTAAGCTTATAGCTTTAGAAAGATAGATAATTTATAAAATTACTTAAGTAAAAATAACTAAAAGGTATAAGAAGCCTATATATTATAAAAATAAGTATATACTAAAGAAAGAAAGTATAATTAATAATTAATAGTAGAGCTATAAGAAACTTTATATTAAGAAAGTTTATAGAAATAAAGAGAATATACTATATAATAAAGAAGTACCTTTAATAATTAAGTATAATTAAAAGAAAACTATTTTAAGAACTTATTAGGTTTAAGATAGTTTTTTCTATACTTAAATTAGAAGAGATAATAATTAAAAATATAGTTATAGATATAATAACAATAAATAATAAATAAGATATAATTCTAGAAATACTATAGTTATAGATAACTAACCTATATATTAATTAGAGAATAAAAAAAATTAATTATAGTAGAATAGATATATTAAAGGCTAATATAAATACTTATAAAAGAGAATTCCTAGAAAAATATAAGAAGTAAGAAGAATAGCTTATAAAGCCTAAAGATTACCTTCTAGAATACTAGCTATAAGACTTAATAATAAAAATAGAAAAAGAGAAAAATATAGAATAAAGCCTAGTTTACTAAAAAATAGAAAAAGAGTTAAAAATTAAATAAGTATTTATTTAAAACGTAATAAAAAAGGAATAGATATAGGAATTTAAGTCCTTAGTAGTATATAGACTTATCTTTATAGATAAGAAAGAGATAAGTAATAAGAAACTCTATATAGATTTTAGAAAAACTAATATAGTTATAAGTAAGAACTAATACCTCTTACTATTGATAAATATAATATAAGATAAATTATAAAAAGTAATAATCTTTATAAAGTTAAATATCTAGAACGCTTACTACTAGATTAGAATTAAGAAAAGTAATAAATAGAAAATAGTATTTAGAATATAATAAAAGCTATATAAATACTTAGTTATATCTTTTAAACTAATAAATATACTAGCTATATTTTAAGAAAGAATTAATATAGTACTAAAAGAGTACTTAAACGTATTTATATTTATATACTTAGATAATATCCTTATATTTTTAGAAATAGAAGAAGAATATATATAATATATATATAAAGTACTAAAGAAGCTAGTAAAAAGTAAATTATTTTTTAAAATAAAGAAATATAAGTTTTATATAAAAGAAATAGATTTTCTAGAGTTTATTATAGAACTAAGAAAGATTAAAATTAACTTAGAAAAGATTAAGTTAATTAATAAATAGCTAATACTAAAAAACCTAAAAGAAGTATAATAATTCTATAGACTAGTAAACTTTTATAAAAAGTTAATAGTAAGATAGTCTAAAGATATAAAACTAATAATAAGGCTTATAAAAAAAGATATACTATTTAAATAGACTAAGAAATATAATAAAGTATTTAATAAAATTAAGAGAAAGTTTATAGAAAACTTAGTTATTAGAAAATATAATCTAGACCTACTAGTAATAGTAAAAATAGACGTATCTAACTTAGTCTATAGAATAGTACTAATATAAAAAGACCTAAAAACTAAAAAAAAATACTTAGTTAAATACTTCTCTAAGAAAATAAAGCCTATAGAGCTTAACTACCTAATCTATAATAAAGAAATTATAAAAAAGTTATTTCTTATATCTTTTATTTTTATACTAATATTAGTAAGTTTATAACTTACTAATATAGTAAACTTTATTATAAGTGTAATAGAAGTAATCGAGATAGAACTAATTAGTCTTAACCTAGGTACTAACAAAGTATAAGACGAGTAGAGTAATAACTTCGATTAAGAGACTATATATAACTAAGATACCTAAGATAATCTATAATTTATAGACTCTTAGTAACTATAGATTATAGATTAAGATAATCTATAATCTACTAGTCTTAGTAACTATAGATTATAGATTACAATAAGTATATAATTAGTAGGATACGTATTATTAAGATAGTATTAGTAATTTAATCCTTTAACTATAGAATACTAATACAAGATAGTTGTAAAACATCTTCTATTATTTATAAGTTATTATAGATTATAACCTAAGCTTTTACTATTAACTTATAATCTACTAATAACTTTTAAGTACTAGGAAGTTAACCCTAGTAACAGCCTATTATACTTTACTAATTTAGTTATTACAAGAAGCAAAGCGTAAGTAGCGTATAGTCTAGCTAATATAATAGTAGAAAGTTTAACTAAAATAAGTAAAGCCCCTAAGAGTAGCTATAAGTCTAATAGTACTATATAAGAAATAATTAAGAACTAAATTAATAACCTAATCTTAGATAAAGAAGATATAAAGATAGTAATTAATACCTTAGAGATATAGAATAAGGAACTTTAGGATTACGTAAAGTAAAATAAAGTATAGATTAAAGCTATTATTAAGGGCTAGAATTAAATAGAACTAATTACGTAACGCCTAGTAATAAGTGTAACAAAGAAACTACTAAAGATACCTATACTTAAGAAGTTTAATAGAATAAGAGAGAAACTAAGACTCTTTATAGTTTTAGTATAGCTCTAGATAGATATATAAGTACTATACTTTAATATAGAAGAAAAGAAGGTAATATATATTAGGTTATACCTTAAAGAAGACGTAATAAGATAGTATAAACCTTACTAGATAGATTATACAATATACTCTCTAATAACCTAAAAGGATAAGACTAGAGCTATTTTTAGAAGTTACGAGTACTTTACTAAATAAATAAGAGTAGTATTTAGAGATATAGATATTACCTAATAAGCTAAAGAGTAACTAGAGAAGCTTATATAAAGTTAGAGTATTCCTAAGTATATATTATAGTTTAAATAACTATCTTAGAATATAGAATAGAATAAGTTAGCCTTAATATTATAGTTTAAATAAGGACTTAACTTAAAGATTTAATATAAGATAATATATATAGAAAAACTAAAGACACTAGAAGCTCTAAAGTAATAGGTAATATAAATTAATAATAATCTTTAAGAATAGAAAAAGAATAAGTATAGAGGTTATACTTAGAACTATAATAAAAGAGACTTTATAATCCTTAACGTAAATAAAGATAGAAAGAAAAAGAAGAATAAAGACTTTATATACTTTAACTATAGTAAACTAGGCTACTATATAAAAAACTATAGATCTAAGTTAAAAAAGGATATAGTATACTATAAATATAAGAAACTAAGATATTTTATAAAAGACTATAAAAATAAAGACCTAAAGAAAGAAACTTAATTAAAGATAACTAAGAAAAAGAAGGAAGTACTATAAGTATAGGCTAAACCTTAAAAGAAGGTAGCTAGGAGTAAAGAAGTATAATATATAATACTCTACTAGACCTTTTATTATAATAATAACTACTATATATATCTTTTTAGTAAATAGAGAGTAGTATAGTTCTTATAGAAATAGAGATATAAAGTAGCTATAATAAAAGAAAGAATAAAAGCTTAGCTAGAAAAGATAGCCTAAGTAATAGACTTACTAGTAGAAGATCTAGAAAGAGAAGAGCTCTTAGTACTATTAATCTAAGCTAAAAGACTAGTACTAGATAAAGAGACTACTATAGCTACTTCTAAAAGACTATAAAGAAGTAAGAAATAAGTTAGTATAAAAGATATAGAGTATACCTAGCTAATAATATATAGTTATAATAGCTATATAATAAGTAATATAGAGGAATAAAATAAAGAATAGAAGTTTATTTAGAAATACTTACTAGTTATAAGTATAGAAAAAGTATATAAAGACTAAAAAGAATATAATCTTAAAGAAATAAAGTTTATATTATTTTAAGAATAGATAAAGTAATATATAGTTATAAAAAGAAGAATACCTATACTAAAAGAATAGTAATATCTTATAAAAAAAACGTAATAGATTAATAAAGCCTATATACTAAAAGTACTAGTAGTATACTATATTTTAATAATAGATACACCTAGTAAAGATAAATACTAAGAAGAAGATAATAAGATAATAGATCTAAAATATCTAGTATATTTTAAAGCTTTATAGATATTATACTTAGATAAGAATTATATTATATATAAGAACCTTAAAGTAAATAATAATATATAGCCTATAAAGAGAAGAGGCTATAACTATATAAGAGTAATTCTAGTAGAAAATATCTAAGGATAAGAAATAATCCTAGAAGATAGATACGTAGTAGTAAGACCTAGCCTAAAACTATCTAAGAAATACGTCTAAGGAGGACTATAGTATAAATATATATATAACAAATACTTAAAATATAAAGAATATAAACTTAAAGTAGGCCTATAGCCTTAAAAAGATAGATAATTTACTAAGTTACTAAAGTAAGAAAAGCTAGAAAGTATAAAGGGCCTATATATTATAAAAATAAGTATATACTAAGGAAAGAAAGTATAGTTAATAATTAATAGTAGAGCTATAAAGAACTTTATATTAAAGAAGTTTATAAAAATATAAGGAATAAAATATATAATAAAAAAATACCCTTAATAACTAAGTATAATTAAAGGAAAGCTATTCTAAGAACCTATATAATTTAAGATAGTACCTTTAATACTAAGGTTAGAAGGACTAGAAATTAAGAATATAGTTATAGATATAATAATAATTAATAACAAGTAAGATATAATATTAAAAATACTATAGTTATAGATAACTAACCTATATATTAATTAAAGAATAGGAAAGATTAACTACTATAAAATAGATATACTAAAAGCCTATAAAAATACTTACAAGAGAGAATTCCTAGAAGAATATAAGAAATAGGAAGAATAACTTATAGAGCCTAAAGATTACCTTCTAGAATATTAGCTATAGGACTTAGTAATAGAAACTAAAAAAGGAAAAGACGTAGGATAGAGCCTAGTCTATAGGAAAATAGAAGAAGAGTTAAAGATTAAATAAGTATTTATCTAGAACGCAATAAAAAATAAATAAATAAGAGAATCTAAATCTTTAGTAGTATATAGACTTATCTTTATAGATAAGAAAAGAATAAGTAATAAAAGACTTTACGTAGACTTTAGAAAAACTAACGTAGTTATAAGTAAGAACTAATATCTCTTACTAAAAATAAACGTAATATAAAATAAGCTATAGAAAGTAACAATCTTTACAAAGTTAGATATCTAGAACGCCTACTACTAAATTAGAATTAAAGAAAGTAATAAATAGAAAATAGTGTTTAGAATATAATAGAGACTATATAAATACTTAGTTATACTATTTAGTCTAATAAATATACTAGTAGTATTCTAAGAAAGGATTAATATAGTACTTAGAGAGTACTTAGATATATTTATATTTATATACCTAGATAATATCCTTATATTCTCTAAAATAGAAGAAGAACACGTATAATATATATATAAAGTGCTAAGAAAACTAGTAGAAGCTAAAATATTTCTAAAAATAAGGAAATATAAGTTCTATATAAAAGAAATAGATTTCCTAGGATTTATTATAGAACTAGGAAAGATTAAGATTAATCTAGAAAAGATTAAGTTAATTAATAAATAGCTAATACTAAGAAACCTAAAAGAGGTATAATAATTCTATAGACTAGCTAACTTTTATAGAAAGTTAATAGTAAAATAGTCTAAAGATATAAAACCTATTATAGACCTTATAAAGAAAGACACGCTATTTAAATAGATAAAGGAATGTAACAAAGTATTTAGAAAAATTAAGAAGAAATTTATAGAAAATCTAGTTATTAGAATATATAACCTAAACCTACTAGCTATAGTAAAAATAGACGTATCTAATTTAGTCTATAGAATAGCACTAATACAAGAAGATCTAGAGACTAAAAAAGAATACTTAGTTAAATACTTTTCTAAGAAAATAAAAATAGTAGAACTTAACTACTTAATTTATAACAAAGAGATACTAGTAATCTATAAAGTATTTAAGTAATAGAGAGTATACTTATAAGGAGTAAAGTACTAGATAAAAGTCTATATAAACTACAAGAATCTTATAGGATTTATAATAAATAAAGAACTATTATAATACTATATAAGATAGTAGGAATACTTATTAACGTTTAATATAGAAATTATATATATAAAAAGAAAAGATAATTAATTTATAGATACTCTTAGTAGAAGACTAGACTTATAAGAAAAAGTAAGTACTACTAGTATAGTTCTAGTTAAAAATAAAGAAAGATACCTAGTCCTAAATATACCTAAGATAGCTATAATACTTAAAAGAATAAATAGCGAATTAGATAAATAGATTTAGAAAATAATATAAGAAGTATCTAAAGAAATAGAGAAACTAGAAATCTAAAGAAGATTAGTATAAGCTTATAGAAGAATATATATTCTAAAGAAGATCTAGAGAGAATTTATACGATAATTCTATAAATTACTAGTATATAGTTACTAAAGAATTAAGAAAATATTAGATAGACTACTACAAGACTACTATATTCTAAAAGTAAGATAATTAGTAATAGAAGTACTATAAAACTATATAGAATATTAAAGAAATAAGTATAATAGATACGTACTATATAGAATACTATAACTAGTAGAAATACTAGAATAACTATAGGGAGTTATTATAATAGACTTTATTACGAAGCTACTAAAGTCTAAAGACCTAATATTAGAGGTTAAGTATAATAGAATCTTAACTATAGTAGATAAACTTATAAAGTATTTATACTTTAGGCTATATAAAGAAAAAAGTAGGATAGAAGTTACTATATATTAGGTCTTAAGAATAGTAATTAGTTAATATAGACTACTAGATAAAATTATTATAGATAGAGATATACAATTTATATTAAAACTATAGGGAATAATAATAGCGTAATTAAGAATAAAATATATAATATCTATAGTATATTACTTATAAATAGATAGATAGTTAGAATAAATAAATTAGATAGTAGAATAATACCTAAGATACTACCTTAACTATAACTAGAATAATTAAGTATAGCTACTACTTATAGTATAGCTAGTATATAACAGCGCAAAGAATATAGTAATAAAAGTATTACTCTTTTTTATAAATTATAGATTTAAGCTTAATATATATTAGATACTAAAGAATTAAATATCTTAGTCTCTAAGAAGAGAAAACTTTACTAATAGACTTAAAGATATATATAACTAACTAAGATAAGATATAAAATTCCTATATAATTAGATAGTAAAGTACTATAACAAAAAGTATAAAAAGAGACCTTAATTTAAAAAAAAAGAAAAAGTATAGTTAGTATAGAAAAATATTAAAAGTAAATAACTAAGTTTAAAATTAGACTACGTTAAGATAAGACTATATAAAATTAAGAAAGAAGTTACACTAGTTATATTTAAACTAAAGCTACTAAATAAGATAAGGATATACTTAATATTCTACGTAGCTCTACTAAAATAAGTACTATAAGAAGTAGAACTACTAGTATATAAAGTAGATATATATAGAGAATAAAAAGAATAAGAAGTTAAAGAAATTTTATAGTACTAGTTCTATAATAGAAGAAACTACTACTTAGTAGAATAGATAGGTATAGATAAGAAAGGATAACTATAAGAGAAAATATAAGAACTAGAAGATAATCTTAATTACTCTAAGAAACTAAAAGAGTTCTAAAGTTAAAACCTTCTAGAATACCTAGTAGTAAACTAAGAGAACTAATATTACTACTAATAGATAAAGAGATAATAGAGACGTCTAGTATAGGACCTACTATAGTAATATTAAACGCCTTATCTAAGTCTAGCTTAGCTTCTAGAGCTACTAACTACTTAGCTAATTTCTTATTATTTAAAGCCTTTATCTTATAAAAATAAGAGAAATAAGCTTAATTCTCTACTAGCTTACTTTACGTAAGCTCCTAGATATACTTATACTTAGCTTTAGCTTCTATAATTTAAGATAGTAATTTCTCTTAAGTCTAGTTAATAGCTTTTCCTATTATTATTAAGCTTAGACGTAAAAATAAGTATAATAAACTTATACTTAGAGAGAGAGATACTAGATATATTATAAGAACTACGTATATTTATATAAATATACACTTTATAAGCTTTACTATTATTTATAGAAATAATATAAAGAAAAGACTTAGGGTTTAACTTAAGAGAAGTATAGTAGAAATAAAAAAATATTTTAATACTATTACGTAATACGTAATTAGTAAAGAGGTAGTAATAATATATAGATAAAATAGGTATAAGAGAGGATAAAGAACTCTATATTAATAAAGAAACTAGACTAATAACTTTAGCTTTAAGATAAGAAAACTAGGACCTACCTAAAGAGAGAGATAGTATTATAAGTATAATAGAAGTAATTAAGATAGAACTAATTAGTCCTAACCTAGGCGCTAACAAAGTATAAGATAAGTAAAGTAATAACTTTAATTAGGAGACTATATATAACTAAGATACCTAAGATAATCTATAATCTATAGACTCTTAGTAACTATAAATTATAGATTAAGATAATCTATAATCTACTAGTCTTAGTAACTATAGATTATAGATTATAATAAGTATATAATTAGTAAAATACGTATTATTAGGATAGTATTAGTAATTTAATCCTTTAACTATAGAACACTAATATAAGATAGTTATAAAATATTTTCTATTATTTATAAGTTATTATAGATTATAACCTAAGCTTTTACTATTAACTTATAATCTACTAATAACTCTTAGGTACTAAGAAGTTAACTCTAGTAATAGCTTATTACAAACTTACTAATATTATAAACTTACTAATATATTAGTAAGTTTACAACTTACTAATATTATAAACTTACTAATATTATAAACTTACTAATATTATAAACTTACTAATATTATAAACTTACTAATATTTAACTACCTTTCTACTTTTAGTTAGCGCTTAGTAAGCTACTAAGTATATATACCTAGTACTTACTTAGATAGCTTTATCTACTATTTACTCTTTTTAGTTAATTATTAAAACTACCTTATTAAG
>JALNQF010000150.1:0-110113 GCA_028456385.1 Ophiosphaerella korrae
TAGATAGATAGATAATTAGAACGCATAAATTAGATAGTAGAACAATACTTAAGATACTACCTTAATTACAACTAGAATAACTAAGTATAGTTACTACCTATAGCATAGTTAGTATATAACAGCGTAAAGAATAAGATAATAAGAGTATTACCTTTTTTTATAAACTATAGATTTAACCCTAGTATATATAGAATACTAAGACTAGAGATATCTTAGTCTCTAAGAGGAGAAAATTTTGCTAATAGACTTAAAGATATATATAAGCAATTAAGATAGGATATAGAATTCCTATATAATTAAATAGCAAAATACTATAACAAGAAATATA
Source organism: Ophiosphaerella korrae (assembly GCA_028456385.1). Taxonomy (NCBI): domain Eukaryota; kingdom Fungi; phylum Ascomycota; class Dothideomycetes; order Pleosporales; family Phaeosphaeriaceae; genus Ophiosphaerella; species Ophiosphaerella korrae. The sequence continues at coordinate 329 of JALNQF010000150.1, forward strand.
AAGAGGGACCCTAATTTAGAAAGAGAGAAAAAGTATAGTTAGTATAGAAAAATATTAAGAGTAAGAGACTAAGCTTAAAATTAGACTACGTTAAGATAAGACTATATAAAATTAAGAAAGAAGTTACGCTAGTTATATTTAAACTAAAGCTACTAAACAAAATAAAGATACACCTAACCTTCTATATAGTACTACTTAAGATAGTACTATAAAACGTAGAACTACTAGTGTATAAAGTAGACACGTATAGAGAATAAGAAGAATAGGAAGTTAAAGAAATCCTAGTATATTAGTTCTATAATAGTAAGAACTACTATCTAGTAAAATAGATAAGTATAGATAAAAAAAGACAACTATAAGAAGAAATATAAGAACTAGAGGATAATCTTAACTACTCTAAGAAACTAGAAGACTTCTAAAGTTAAAACCCTCTAGAACGCCTAGTAGCAAACTAAGAAAACTAATATTACTATTACTAGATAGAGAGGTAATAAGAGTACCTAACGTAGGACCTACTACAGCAATACTAAATACTTTATCTAAGTCTAGCTTAGCTTCTAGAGCTACTAACTATATAGCTAATTTCTTATTATTTAGCGCCTTTATCTTATAAAGATAAGAGAAACAAGCTTAATTCTCTACTAGCTTACTCTATACAAGCTCCTAGATCTACTTACGCTTAGCTTTAGCCTCTATAATTTAAGATAGTAATTTCTTTTAAGCCTAGTTAATAGCTCTCCCTATTATTATTAAGCCTAGATACAAGAATAAGTATAATAAATATACACTCTATAAGAGAGATACTAGACACGTTATAGGAACTATAAACGTTTATATAGATATACGCCTCGTAAGCTCTACTATTATTTATAGAAACTATATAAAGAGAGTACTTAGGATTTAACTTAGAAGAGGTATAACAAGAATAAGGAAATATTTTAACACTATTACGCAACACGCAATTAGTAAGAAGATATTAATAACGTGTAGAAGAGGTAACTATAGAGAATAATAAGGAACTAGAAATTAACAAAGAAAGTAAGTTAATAACCTTAGCTCTAAGATAGATAAACAAGGACCTACTTAGAGGAGGAGATAGTATTACAATAGTAACAAGAGAAATATAGATAGAACTAATTAGCTCTACAACTAAAGGATTAAGTTCTTATAAATATAAAGAATACAAACTTAATTAGGAAACTACACATAATTAAGATACCTAAAGTAATCTATAATCTATAGACGCTTAGCGTTAATAGATTATAGATTAAGGTAATCTACAATCTATTATTCTTAGTAGTAACAGATTAATAGATTAGGATAAGTATATAGTTAGTAGCGACGCGCATTATTAAGATAGTATTAGCAATTTAATTTCCTAACTATAGAACGCTAGTACAAGATAGTTACAAAATATCTTCTATTATTTATAGTTATTATAGATTACCTATATAAACCTTTACTATTACCTTGCAATCTACTAATACTAGAAAGGCTATTAGGAAGTTGACCCTAGTAAGCTAGTAACATCCTTTAGCCTAGATTAATAAGGTTTAGGGCTCTTCCCTTTCTAAGTCTTTTATTAGTAGGTCTATTATATACGCTATTTCTTCTAGCTATACTTTTGTTCTTTCTTTTATTACTACTACTCTATTTTTTTATAAGAACTATCTTACTCTCTATTTACTAAAAAGATATATATAGTAGTTGTCTTTGTAATAAAAGGTCTAATAGAGTATTATGTATTGTATTTCTTTACTCTTAGCTACTTTTTCCTAGAGTTTAGCTTATACTTGTAGTATTTCTTTCTTTTTCTCTATTATCTTTAACTAAGTTTCCTTATCTTTTTTATAGTCTTTACTTTTATAGTCTTTTATATAGTGTCCTAGTTTCCTATATTTATAATATACTATATCCTTTTTCTTCTTTAATTAGTAGTCTTTTACGTAGTAGCCTTTCTTACTATAGTTAAAATACGTAAAGTCTTTATTCTTCTTTCTCTTTCTATCCTTGTTTACGTTAAGGATTATAGAGTCTCTAGTGTCCTAGTTTCTAGTTTAGCTCCTATACTTATTCTTTTTCTATTCTTAAAGGTTGTTATTAATTTAGATTACCTATTATTTTAGAGCTTCTAGTGTCCTAGGTTTCTCTATATATATTATTTCGTATTAAATTTTTACATTTAGCCTTTATTTAAATTGTAATATAAGGGCTAATTTATTCTATTCTATATTTTAGCTTAGTTATTTAAATTATAATATATATTCTAGGACACTCTTGTTTTGTATGAGCCTTTTAAGTTTCTCTTTAGCTTGTTAGGTAATATCTATATCCCTAAATACTACTCTTATTTATTTAGTAAAGTATTTATAGCTTCTAAAAATAGCTCTAGTTTTATCTTTTTAGGTTATTAGAGAATACGTTGTGTAATCTATCTAGTAGGGCTCGTACTATTTTATTGCGTCTTCTTTAAGGTGTAGTCTAATATATATTACCTTCTTTTCTTCTATATTAAAGTATAGTACTTGTATATCTATCTAGAGTTATGCTAACGCTATAAAGGGTCTTAATTTCTCCCTTATTCTATTAAACTTTTTAAGAATAGGTATCTTAGGTAGTTTCTTCGTTGCACTTATTTCTAGTTGTTAAGTAATTAGCTCTATCTAGTTCTAGCCTTTAATAATAGCTCTAATTTGTACTTTGTTCTATTTTAAGTAATCTTATAGTTCCTTATTCTACGTTTCTAATACTTTAATTACTATCTTTATATCTTCTTTATCGTCGATTAGTTTATTTATATAATCCTTAATTGTTTCCTATATAGTACTATCTAACTTATAACTACTCTTAGAAGCTTTACTTATTAAACTTTCTACTATCGTGTTAGCTAGACTATGCGCTACTTACGCTTCGCTTCTCGTAATAACTAAATTAGCAAGGTGTTACTAGCTTACTAGGGTCGACTTCCTAATAGCCTTAGTAGTATTAGAGGATTATAAGGTAATAGTAAAAGCTTATATTGTAATCTACAATAGGCTATAAATAGTAGAAGATGTTTTACAACTATCTTTATATTATTGCTCGTAGTTAATAATTAAATTGCTAATACTATCTTAATAATACGCGTTGCTACTAACTATATACTTATCCTAATCTATTAATCTATTACTACTAAGAACAATAGATCGTAGATTACTTTAATCTATAATCTATTAACGCTAAGAGTCTATAGATTATAGATTACCCTAGGTGTCCTAATTATATATAGTTTCTTAATTAAGTTCGTATTCTTTATATTTATAAGAACTTAATCCTTTAGTCGTAGGGCTAATTAGTTTTATCTATATTTCTCTTGTTACTATTGTAACAAGACTATTGTAGTCTCTTTATCTTATACTAGTCCTTTAGCCTAGATTAATAGTATCTAAGGTTTTTCTCCTTCTAAATCCTCTATTAGTAGGTTTATTATATATACTATTTCTTCTAGCTATACTTTTATTCTTTCTTTTATTACTACTACTTTATTCTTTTATAAGAACTATCTTACTCTTTATTTACTAGAAAGGTATATATAGTAGTTATCTTTATAACAAAAGGTCTAATAAAGTATTATATACTATATTTCTTTACTCTTAGCTACTTTCTCTTAAAGTTTAGCCTATATATTAGGTACTTCTTTTTTATTATTAGTTATTTTTAACTATATTTCTTTCTTTAGGTCTTTACTTTTATAGTCTTTTACAAAGTATTTTAGTTTCTTATATTTATAGTACGTTATATTCTTTTTCTATTTTAACTAGTAATCTTTTACATAGTAGCCTTTTTTACTACAACTAAAGTATATAAAGTCTTTATTCTTCTTAAATTTCTTGTCCTTATTAGCGTTAAAGATTATAGGGTCTTTAGCGTCTTAGTTTTTAGGTTACCCTCTATATTTGTTTTTCTTCTATTCTTAAAGGTTGTCGTCTATCTATATTACCTATTATTTTAAGACTTCTAGTGTTCTTAGTTTTTCTATATAAATTATCTTGTATTAGATTTTTAAGTTTAATCTTTATTTAAATCTTAATATTAGTAATACTTTATTCTATTCTATATTCTATAATAGTTGTTTAAACTATAATATATATTTAGGAATACTCTTGTATTATATAAGTCTTTTAAGTTTCTCTTTAGCTTATTAGGTAATATCTATATTACTAAATACTACTTTTATTTGTTTAGTAAAGTATTTGTAACTTCTAAAGATAGCTCTAGTTTTATCTTTTTATATTCTTAGCGCGTGTATTATATAATTTATCTAGTAAGATTTAAACTATTATATTATATCTTCTTTAAGGTATATTCTAATATATATTACCTTTTTATCTTCTCTATTAAAGTATAGTACCTATATATTAATCTATAGTTATACTACTACTATAAAGGGTCTTAATTTTTCCCTTATTCTATTAAATTTCTTTAGTATAGGTATCTTAGGTAGCTTCTTTATTGCACTTATTTCTAGTCTCTAAGTAATTTATTCTATCTAGTTCTATCTTACTATAATAGCCTTAATTTAAATTTTGTTTTACTTAATGTAATCTTATAGTTCTTTGTTCTATATTTCTAGGGCCTTAATTATTAGTTATATGTCCCCTTTCTTAGCAATTAGGTTGTTTAAGTTTATCTTAACTACTACCTAGTTAGTTTTATCTAACTTATAACTACTTAGAGGTACTTTACCTCTCTTCTTAGTTAAACTTTCTACTATTGTTTTAGCTAGACTATACGCTACTTACGCTTCGCTTCTCTTAATATCTAAATTAGCAAAGTATAACAGGCTACCTATGTTAACTATAGGTAGCTATTAGAGTATTAGTAGATTAGGAGTTAATAGTAAAGTTCGTGTAAATAATCTATAATAACTAATATTAATAGAAGATATTTTATAATTGTCTTGTATTAGCGTTCTATAGTTAAAGGATTAAATTACTAATACTATCCTAATAATGCGTATTATTGCTAACTATATAGTAATAATATCTTAGTAGCTTTATTACTTTGTATTTACTAAGATCGCGAATTTACAAATTTGTTATATAATAGCTTCGCAACTTTATATTTACTAAGATCGCGAATTTACAAATTTGTTACGTATCTATATTGTAGTTAGCTTCCTAGTTAAACTTATTATCTTATAGGTTGTTACCTTACTCCTCTTATACTTTGTTAGTAGCTAAGCGTAGACTAATTAGTTCTATCTTAGTTTCCTTTGTTACTACTATAATAAATATAGTATTCTAGATAAAATTATTATAGATAAAGATATAAGATTTATATTAAAACTATTTAGAATAATAATAGTATACTACTTATAAATAGATAGATAGTTAGAATATATTAATTAGATAGTAGAGTAGTATTTAAGATACTACTTTAACTATAACTAGAATAATTAGGTATAGCTACTACCTATAGTATAGCTAGTATATAATAGTATAAAGAATATAGTAATAAAAGTATTATACTTCTTTATAAACTATAGATTTAACCTTAATATATACTAGATACTAAGTTTTAAGGTATTTTAGTTCCTAAAAAGAAAAAACTTTACTAACTAACTTAAAGAGATATATAACTAACTAAGATAAGACGTAGAGTTCTTATAAGATTAAATAGTAGAGTACTATAATAAGAAATATTAAAAAAGACTCTAATTTAAAAAAATAGAAAAAGTATAGTTAATATAAAGAAATAATAAAAGTAAAAAATTAAGCTTAAAACTAGATTATATTAAGATAAAACTCTATAAAGTAGAAAAGAAATTTATACTAGTTATATTTAAATTAAGATAACTAAATAAAATAAAGATATACCTAATATTCTACGTAGTACTACTAGAAAAAGTACTATAAGAAGTAAAACTCCTAGTGTACAAAGTAGATATATATAGAGAATAAGAAAAATAAAAAGTAAAGAAAATCTTATAATACTAATTCTATAATAGGAGGAATTACTACCTAGTATAATAGATAGGTATAGATAAAAAAAAGTAACTATAAGAAAATATATAGAAACTAGAGAAGTTCTAAAATTAAAACCTTCTAGAGTACTTTATAGTAAACTAAGAAAGTCTATAATACTACTAGTAGATAAAGAGATAATAGGAACGCCTAATATAATAAGAGCTAAAGTAGCCTCTATAATAGTTTTAAAGTTAAGCTTAGACTCTAAGAAAGTAGCTTATTTAATAGACTTTACGTTATTTAGGGCCTTTATCCTATAAAGATAAACTAAATAGGTATAATTTTCTACTTATATACTTAGAATCTAGTTTAATTCCTTTTTAGCTTATATAATCTATATAGATAGTTTATCTTAAGCGTAGTTAATAGCTCTCTCTATTATAAATAAGTATTATTAACCTATATTTAACTAGAGATATACTAGAAAGATTATAAGATAAATAAGTATTAGTATATATATATACTTTATAAGCCTTACTATATTTTAAAAAATAATAAACTAATAGAGAGTTTAAAAACTTATAATAAAAACAAAGAAGTATTATAATACTATAATATAATATAGGATCTACTAATTAAAGGTAATAAAGAGTAGACTTAGTAAGTATAGAAAAAGAGAATAAAGAACTTAATATTAATAAAGAAACTAAGTTAATAACTTTAACTCTAGGATAAATAAATAAGAGCTTACCTAAAAGAAGAGATAGTATTATAGGCGTAACAAGAGAAATTAAAATAGAGCTAATTAGTCCTAACTTAAGTACTATTAAAGTATAAGATAAGTAAAGTAATAACCTAGATTAGAAAATAGACTATAACCTAAATACGTAGTAGTAATCTATAAATACGTATAATAGATTAAAGGTAATCTATAATGTTATATAAATAGGTTAGTAGAAGTATATAGTTAGTAGTAATTTAATTATTAATAACAAGTAATTATACTTTAATATCGTAAGAATTATTCTATTATTTATAGCCTATTATAAATTACTATATAAGTTTTTAATATTAACTTTTAGTCTACTATAACTCTTAATAGTTACTTGTAGTTAATAATAGGTAACCTATTATAAAAGATATTAGATTTATATTAAAACTATAGAGAATAATAATAGTATTATTAGGAATTAAATATTAAATGTTAATTGTATACTATCTATTAATAAATAGATAATTAGAATATATAAATTAAATAGTAGAATAGTACTTAAGATACTACTTTAACTATAACTAGAATAACTAGGTATAGCTATTACCTATAGTATAGTTAGTATATAATAGCGTAAAGAATATAGTAATAAGAGTATTACTTTTTTTTATTAACTATAGATTTAACCCTAATATATACTAGATTCTAAGATTAGAAATATCTTAGTTATTAAGAGGAAAAAACTTTTCTAATAGACTTAAAGAAATATATAATTAATTATAATAAGATATAGAACTCTTATAAGATTAAATAGTAAAGAACTATAATAAGAAATACTAAGAAAGACTCTAATTTAAAGAAGAGGAAAAAGTATAGTTAGTATAAAGAAATATTAAAAGTAAATAATTAAGCTTAAAACTAGATTTCGTTAAGGTAAAACTATATAAAGTAGAAAAGAAAGTTATACTAGTTATATTTAAGTTAAAACTACTAGATAAGATAAAGATATATATAATATTCTACGTAGTATTACTAGAAAAAGTACTATAAGAAGTAGAACTACAAGTATATTAAGTAGAAATATATAGAGAATAAGAATATAATAAGAGTTTATTAAATACTTAAGACTCTTATAAACTCTAGTACAAGTTTAGAGTAGAGCTAATATACTAAAGATTATAATATTATATAGTTATACTTTAAAGTAAAGCTAGTATACTATATAGGCGTATAAAAGGCTTAATACTTATAAAGAAAGTAAAGTAAGTATTATTTTCTTTTAGATACTAGTAGTACTATTAAATACTATCTATTATCCCTTTACTATTTCCTATAGCCTATAGTAAGTACTATTATCTTCTAGCTACTTCTTAATAAAAAAGACTAATGTTACTAGCTTACTAGGGTCGACTTCCTAGTAGCCTTAATAGGTATTAGTAGATTGTAAGGTAATAGTAAAAGCTCGTGTAGTAATCTATAATAGGCTATAAATAATAGAAGATGTTTTGCAACTATCTTTATATTGTCGCTTGTAGTTAATAATTAAATTACTAATACTATCTTAATAATGCGCGTCGCTACTAACTATATACTTGTCCTAATCTATTAATCTATTACTACTAAGAACAATAGATTATAGATTACCTTAATCTATAATCTATTAACGCTAAGAGTCTATAGATTATAGATTACCTCTTAGGTGTCCTAATTATGTGTAGTTTCCTAATTAAGTTTGTATTCTTTGTGTTTGTAAGAACTTAATCCTTTAGTTGTAGGGCTAATTAGTTCTATCTATATTTCTCTTGTTACTATCGTAATAACTAAGAAGTTAAAAAGATTTTATAATACTAATTCTATAATAGAAAGAATTACTACTTAATAGAATAGATAAGTATAGATAAGAAAAGACAACTATAAGAAGATATATAGGATCTAGAGGATAATCTTAATTATCTTAAGAAACTAGAGGAGTTCTAAAGTTAAAACCTTCTAGAGCGCTTTATTATAAACTAAAAAAGTCTATAATACTACTAGTAAATAAAAAGATAATAGAAGTATCTAATATAATAGGAGCTAAAGTAGCTTCTATAATAGTCTTAAAGTTAAGCTTAAACTCTAAGAGAGTAGCTTACTTAATAGACTTTATATTATTTAAAGCTTTTATTTTATAAAGATAAACTAAATAAGTATAATTTTCTACTTATATACTTAGAATCTAATTATATTCCTTTTTAGCCTCTATAATCTATATAGATAGTTTTTCTTAAGTATAGTTAATAGCTCTCCTTATTATAGATAAGTATAGATACGTAAATAAGTATTATTAACTTATATTCTACTAAAGATACGCTAAAAAGATTATAAAATAAATAAGTATTAGTATAAATATATACCTTATAAGCTTTACTATACTTTAAAGAAAGATAAACTAATAAAAAGTTTAAAGACTTATAATAAAGATAATAAAATATTATAATACTATAGCGTAATATATAATCTACTAATTAAATATAATAAAGAGTAGACTTAGTAGGTATAAAAGAAAACAATAAAGAACTTAATATTAATAAAGAAACTAGATTAATAACTTTAGCTCTAGAGTAAAGAAATAAAAACTTACTTAAAAGAGAGAATAGTATTATAGGCGTAATAAGAGAAATTAAGATAGAGCTAATTAGTCTTAACTTAAGTACTAATAAAGTATAAGATAAGTAAAGTAATAACCTAGATTAAGAAATAGACTATAACTTAAATATATAGTAGTAATCTATAAATATATATAATAAATTAAAGGTAATCTATAAGGTTATATAAATAGATTAGTAGAAGAAAATAGTTAATAGTAATAGGTATTATTAAAATAGTATTAGTAATCTAATCTTTAACTTAGAGTAATAATACTTAATATTATAAGAATCTTCTATTATTTATAGCCTATTACTTAATTACTATATAAACTTTTGTTATTAACTTTTAATCTACTAATACTCTCTCTTAGTAGTTACTTATAGTTAATAATAGGTAACCCTATTATATAGTAGCTTTTTTTACTATAGTTAAAGTATATAAGGTTTTTATTTTATTTTTTTCTATCTTTATTAGTATAAAAAATTATAGAGTCTTTTCTTTTATATTTATAAAGTTATCTCTAATACTTATTTATTTTTAATTCTTAGAAATTATTATCTACTTATATTACGTATCTCTTTAGAGCTTCTAGTATCTTTAGTTTCTTTATCTAAATTAGTTTATATTAGATTACTTTACTTAGTCCTTATTTAAATTTTAATATTAAAGATAGCTTATTTTATTCTATATTTTAAGATTTTTATTTAAACTTTAATATATATTCTAGAATACTCTTATATTATCTAAGTTTTTTAAACTTTTTTTAAGCTTATTAGATAACGTCTATATTTCTAAATACTACTCTTATTTATTATATAAAGTATTTATAAATTCTAAAAATAGCTATTATTTTATCTTTCTTTATTCTTAGAGCTTAAAGTAAGTAATCTATCTAGTAAAGTTTAAACTATCTTATAATATCTTCTTTAAAGTATAGTCTAATATATACTACTTTCTTTCTTTTATATTAAAGTAAGTTACTTATATATCTATTTAGAGTTATATAAATACTAAAAAAAGTTTTTATTTTTTTCTTATTCTATTAAATTTCTCTAGTATAAGTATTTTAGGTAACTTTTTTATTATACTTATCTTTAGTCTCTTAGTAATTTATTCTATTTAGTTCTATCTTCCTATAATAGCTTTAATTTAAGCTTTATTTTAGTTAATATATTCTTATAGTTCTTTATTCTATATTTCTAAAGTATTAATTATTAGTTATATATCTCTTTTCTTAGCGATTAGGTTATTTAAGTATATCTTAACTACTACCTAGTTAGTTTTAGCTAACTTATAACTACTTAGAAGTACTTTACTTCCTTTTTTAGTTAAGCTTTCTACTATTATATTAGCCTCGACTATATACTACTTATACTTTACCTCTTCTAATAACTAAATTAGTAAGATATAATAAGTTACTTATTATTAATTACAAGGAACTTTAAAAGAAGTATTAGTAGATTAAAAGTTAATAATAAAAGCTTATATAGTAATCTAGTAATAAACTATAAATAATAAGATAATTCTTATAATATTAATATATTATCGCTTATAGTTAGTAATTAAATTACTAATACTATCTTAATAATATATATCCTACTAGCTATATACTTATATTAATCTATTATATATCTATATAGATTACTCTAATCTATTATATATAATTATAGATTACTTTAATCTATTATATATAATAATAGATTACTTTATATTATATATCTAGGTTATAATTTATTTTTTAATCTAGGTTATTACTTTACTTATCTTATACTTTATTAGTACTTAAGTTAAGACTAATTAGTTCTATTTTAATTTCTCTTATTATACTTATAATAAATTATATTCTCTATATAAAAGTAATTAAACCTAAGTATAGTATAGCTACTATAGCTATTAAAAATAAAGAGTTTATATATACTTAATATATAAGACTAAGTTTATCTATTAAAGTACTTTACTTATTTAAGCTTAAAGCTATTATCTATTTAGCTATTATTACTTATACTAATTACTTAGTTAAGTAAGAAGTTCTAATACTAGCTAGCTTAATAGAGCTTACTAGATAAAATAATAAATAAAGAGATACTTTAGCCTAACGTATTAATATACTTAATTATTATAACTTACTTATAATTACTTAGCTAAATAATAGTTAGGTATCTAATCTTATTAGCGCTTATAACTACTTTTAATATACTTACTATACTTATTATAAATCTAGTTTTATTAAAGTTATATATATCTTTATTAAGTATTTTATATATATAGTATATATCTTATATAAGTCTAAATTATATATTAATTCTAACTAAGTCCTTATATTTTATATACTATAAGTAGAATTTTTTATTCTACTTTATCTAGAGCTCTACTTAGCGCTAGATAAATTATAATACTTACCTCTAGCTAACTAGTTAAGGAGGTAGATCTTAGCTATATATAGTAAGTAGAACGTCTACTATATATTATATATTAATAATTTAAGGAGGAAATCTACGTTAATTAAGAGTAAAGATCTACTAAACTAGAGACTACTCTTTAATAGGACTTATCTTTTAATTAATAGGCGTTATCTTATATTAGGGGTAGATACCTTAGAGATAGCGCTAGAGCGTTATACGTAGGATAGAGTATAGCTATGCAGCTTTACGCTAGCTTTTAATTTGGTTTGATTAAAGCGCGTAAGTAGCAAGAATACATCTGCCTTCTATTTGAGAGGCCTCAGGACGTTGGCGTAGAGTTATGATTGATGGGATAGAGGAGACCTCGCGCGATTTGGTGGGGTGGCCCACTCGGTGTCCTGGCCCGCTCACCGATCCGACACGTTAATGTTTGATGAGGTGTGTCAGCTGAGTCACAAGCGCATTGATTGGCTGCATCACAAAACCTCTGTCTTCGGAACTTGCAGCTGAAATTCGGAACATGTTTCCTACACTCGAACCAATCACCTAGTCTCTACTCCTTCCGCGGGTCATGTGCCTTGGCAGCCATGATCATGTCGCACAAATCTCCTGTAGCATTCGATGCGCAGAACTCCACACCATAAATTCACGATACCTGTTGAGCTAGCGATAATTAGTTTGGTTATTTCGCAGACTAATTCGGTCCTCTCCTTAGTATCGCATCTTTCCTTACCTATAGTCTTCCGTAACCCTGATGGCCCACCTCCCACGTCTGTCGTCCCGGTCAGGAAAATACTCTTGGTGAATTGCATGACGGAAGAAGTGTAGCATTGTGGCTAGGATGCCAATGATGGCGAAGTCGGTGAGTAGCAGAAGTCCAAGCAACAAGGATGTCGTTCGCGAGTTCTATGCGGATGCTGTCATTTTCCCTGTGACTGAATATGAACAACGAGGAAGATGGAGAAAAAAATGCTAGTTGGCGAGTCTAAGACTCTTGTTGTCCTGGCTTCATTTTTAGCAAGGCTTGCAAATCTCGCTGGGTGTCATACCAAGCAAGTAGAGCCCTATACAAATGACGATGAAATCTAAAACTAATGATACAGAACGGGCTACGCTACAGATCGTTGAACATTTAATGCGTCCCATAACACTTGGCGAGAATTCTTGAACAATTGATAGGTTTGTAGGTTGTGCCAAGCTCCAACTAAAGTTGCAATAATAGATATGAGGCCAATGTGGCTGCAGTAAGCGAATCATATGTAGGGTGCGTTTCAGCCACCAGCGATGTGTGCCTTCGCATCAGTATTCGCATTCCTCAGATCTTGACTGAACTCACACAACATAACAATTATCGAAGAGATATTTTAGAAGAGTTCAAGTGCCTCCCAATCCGGCTCGCCCTGGACAGCCTTGCCATGCATTTTTTGATCCAAGAAGCATAGCCCCACGAAAGTCAAACACCACTTTCCCTCTCTTTCCTTTCTCCTCAGCACAGCAAGTGCTCGACAACCAGCAAGCACATAGATCTCATCCAAAGGCTCCATATCATGTGGGCCCATGCCAGGCACCCCTTTTGAGGTGACAAAGAATTTTGTCGAAGCAAGATTGCGCTTGAGGGCTCGAAAGTGGTATCGCCCAGGCTCTTTACGACCAGCTTTCTGATCTAGTGTGAGATCATGTTCATCTTTTGTACGGTTCCAGTTGTGCCACCAGCTCTTAATTTCGTTCACGCGCTGTGGCCTGAGAATTCCGCGGCGAGGTGATAAATAATGGATCCAAATATCCGTGTCCATAAAAATGGCCCTCCAGAACGCGTCGTTGTCAGCTTCCGGAGCATGCTCGTGGTAGAGCTTTTTCCATTCATTGACCAGTTTCCGCGCGGTTTCATTGACACCATAGCCGTCGAGTGCACCGGGAGGCATGCTGTCGCCACAGGCGGAGGCGGTTTCCAAGTGCTGGCCTTTAACACTCAGATTGGGAGTCTTGGTCTCTTTCCACTCCCGTATGCCTTCGTATTTCACACCCCGTGATGCATTGTATAGCATCCAACGTTGATAATCGTTATTGTGGTATGGTTCGGAAAGGTCGACGGCCCATGATGGCAGTCCAATGATACTACTCTCCCTTTGGCCTATGGCCGTTTCCAGTTTCGTCAAATCTTCATTGTCTCCATACAGCAGCTTGGTGCATTTCATGAATATCTCTTCTGTAGCCCACCTCTCTGCTCGCGTTCTTCGGTCAGCTTCTTGCCATGCTGGAGGCATGAATCCATATATACCAAACCAATGGTCCCGGATTTCTGTTGCTGTGCGCCCTTGTATGCAATCAATTACATGCTCCAGCGCTATCCATTCCTTTTTATTATTCTTTAACGCCTCACGTTGAGTATAGATTTTGACAGGTTGTGTAGTGCGGTCACCACGGTTACGACAGAGAGCGAAAACTGGTCCACCAAACCACTTGCAACAGGCGGATCTTACATGATTGTCCATTTCATATATTCCATTCAACAGCCGTGATAGCTTGAATGTATACGGCGGGGCATGGATAGTAGGATCAACTCGCGGTAATACTGCTTCTTGTAGGGTCCTGATACATGGTCAGAATATATGCGAGCTGGAAGTTATCGCAAACTTTTCATACCAGACGCGAGTCCACCAGGTTCGAGACATCAACCATTGCAGGCAGTCCAACAATACTAGCCACGCCCGATTGGCCTCATGTCGAAGCTTCCCATCTGCTTGCCTTTTTAAGAAAAATACTGGATACGTGTACAGATGAGCTTTGCTCTCTGCAATTTTCAACAGAAAATCGATCGTGTACAAGAAGATGTTCTCTTTGCACTGATTTACGAACTCGCGATGCTCCTCCTCATTCAATGGTTTGAAGCCTTCCTGACTTTTAAAGTAGTTTAAATCATCTCTGGCTGAACGCTCCACAAACTTCCAGTTGGCTTCGGTGAGTTCCAGAGTTGATTTGTAATGTGGTTCGTGAATAAGTTCATTAAACCACGATTTGTTATCGAAGGGGCCGAACCAGATATGACATTCTTTCGCTTCTCGATAAATCCTAGTCATCAGTCCGATCTGGTAGCTCTTTTCTCTTGCGCTAGATTGATCAATACAAAGTGCATCAGCCCATAGAAGCCGGTCTTCATTTTCAAGCCTCAGGCTCTGGAGAAAGTTGTGTAGGTTTGCGGTTGCATTGAATGGTGAGCCACCAACGGTGATCGGCTTAGTTTGTGAAGGATCACCCCATACGTAGGATAGAGCCTCATAGTAAGGACCGCGGTCGAGGTATACGACTTCCAAGTCACAAGTTATAGGTGCACCACTGGTTCCAGGATGCACTCTTAATATGCGAGTACATGCACTGCCAGTGTCAAGCCGTGTTTCAGACCATGGACGGCGAGTTTCGTCGATTTCTACATTCGCAATGTTAGTCGCAGCCATCGCTCAGGCTTGATGATTGAGGATCAGGCTCGAGGTATTTCGGGAACTGCAAGACAATCCAAATGTGCCAAGCTGCCTCTATGCCGACGTCAAATGCGAGCCAACCAAGGCTGCCACTGCATAGCAGGCTGTAGCGATTACGGTGCCGCAACAAACCGCCGGTTAGTTCGCCATACACTAGAGTCAAGGTATGAATTTCTCCAAAAACACTATCTTGATGACATAAAACTGGTCACATGCCGCGTAGTAGAAGAACTGCGCTTGATCCGGCCTACAATAGGTATTGTAATCAGAGTTGTAACGAAGAAAAGTGACGGCTCGACTGACTCGGCCCCCAAAAGGATAAGATTCGGCGCTTTTATGGATCCCAATCAGCTCATAGCTATTCTAGGACATCAAAATCCTCGTATGTATAAAGGGTGAATATAACCTTGGAAAAGTCTAATGTGAGATTAGACGAAGGGATCCAGTTGAGACGTTTATTCTAGTGTGCTTAGAAACGAGAGGTAACATCCCAGGCGCCGGAAAGTGCCGGTAGCCGCGCGCGTAAACGCCGACTACCTAAAAATAGTCTAGTTAATTTTTAGCTTTATTTAGAAAAAAGTAGTATATATTAATATCTTTTAAAAGAAAGATTAATTTAAATATACAATCTATACCTAACTATTAGATAATAATAAAGTATTAAATATATAGAATTACTATAAATAGAATAAAGCTATATTATATAATTCTATAGTATACCTAGAATTAAGTAAAAAATACTAGTAGTAGTAAGCTTTATTATAGTTAATATTACTATACTATATACTTTTATAGTACTACTTAATAGATATTAGTAGTATTAATTTTTTTTTAAAAAAACCTTACTATATTACTTAGGTTTATAAGACTAGCTAAAAAAGTCTAAAGATATTAAGCTTTTTTATAATAATTACTATACTACGTAGTGTTTTACTTTTTTTTAAGTAGTAGTTAAAATATTAAGAAGTATAGTAGCTATAAATATAAACTCTAAAATTAATAGTATTAGTATATATAGTTCTAGTTAGTTAATACTATATATACTTATAGTTATATATTACTTATTACTTTTTATTTAGCTTTTATAACTACTTATATTTACTTTATATTTATTATAAAAAAAAAACTCTTAGTATATATACTAGTATACTACTCTATTTATACTAGTATACTACTTTATTTATTTTAATATATACTATATTTACTACTTAATTCTATATTTCTAGTACTACTAATAGTACTATTTTACTTACTTATAACTATAGCTTTATATAAGTTTTCTTTATTTTTTTATATAAATTAAATAAGTAATATTATTTACTATATTAGTTTATATATAGACTATATAAAAATACTAATAAAATTACTATAGTTAACTATAATAAAAATACTTAGCTACTATACTTTTATAACCTAAATAACTTATAGTATAATAAAGTAAAATATACTTTAAAAAAGTATTATAAAAATTTTAAAGTAAAAAGCTTTAAAGTATACTTAGTACTATTAATAAGCTTTACTAAGCTAAGTAAATAGTATAGCTAGCTTTATTAGCTAGTATATTCTCTAGTATTTAACTTAGTATAACTTTAAGTAAGTTTAAAAAACTTTAAATAATAATTACTAGTATATATATTATATACTACTATAATAGCTTAACTAGATAATAGCTTCTTTTTATTTAAATTAGCTTAATAGTATATTATTTTTATAAGTATATATATCTTTATAAAACTTATCTTATTTTTTACTAAAGCTTAGTATTTTTATCTTTATAGTATCTAGTAGTTATCTTAGTTATAAATTACTATAACTTTATAGTATTAGTAAAGCTTATTCTTACTAAAAAAATAGTTTTTATCTTTTTATTTATAGCTTTATTATTTTTCTAATCTTTAGTTCTATTTATATTCTTTATTTTCTTATTTTTATTACTATTTTTTATATCTAAATACTAATTTTTTTAAAGTTTTACTTTTATATATACTTACTATTTAAGTTTATTTACTAACTATTACTATAGTATAAATATTTTTAGCTAACTTCTTAATAATATATATATAAACTTAAGTATAACTAAAAATACTAGTAGTAGTAATACTCTAATACTTAATTATAATTATAATAATAGTAAAGTAAACTTACTTATTTAAACTCTAAATTTAAATAGAATTAAGTAGTTAGTTATTAAAATTTATAAAAAAATACTAGTAATTTATTACTTATATTAAAAGGCTCTTAGTTATTAACTATATAATATTCTAAAGAAAAAAAAGTATAGTATAGTAAAAGTAATAATAGAAAGTATAAAAAAAGATATTATATAATAGGCTATAAATAATAGAATAATTTCTAATAAGAAATATTAAGATTTATTACTTATAGTTAATAATTAAAATACTAATACTTTCTTATAATATATATCTTTTACTACTTATATACTTCTACTAATTTATTAATATATCTTTTATATTTAGTTTTAGTAACTATAAATTAATAGATTACAAATCTATTAATTTATTATTCTTTTATATCTATATACTTTATAGATTAAAAGATTACTTTACTTTTATATCTTAGTTATAAGTTTTTTTTAATTAAAGTTATTACTTTACTTATTTTATACTTTATTAGTACTTAAGTTTAAGCTAATTAGTTTAATTTTAATTTCTCTTATTACTACTATAATACTATTTTTTTTTAAGTAGTCTTTTATTTTTTTACTTTAAAGCTAAAGTTATTAACTTAGTTTCTTTATTAATATAAATCTTTTTACTTTTTTTATACTTACTCTTTTAACTTATAATTATATTACTCTAGCTAATTATATATTATATTTAAGTATTAAAATATTTCTTTACTTTTACTATATATTTTTAAAGTATAGTAAAGCTTATAAAGTATATATTTATACTAATATTTATATAATTAATAATATTTTTAGTATTTTTATAATAGAGTATAAGTTAAAGATACTTATATATATATATATCTATACTTTCTTATAATAAAGAGAGCTATTAACTATACTTAGAAAAAACTATTATTATAAATTATAAAAGCTAAAAGTAAGTATAAAAAGCTATAAAAATCTTTTTAGTATATACTAAAAGAATATTAGGCTTAACTTTTTAAGAATTAAATATAATTATATAATAATTAAACTTATTTAAATTATTTTTATAAAATAAAAGCTTTAAATAATAAAAAGTCTATTTAATAATTTATTACTTTAGAAGCTATACTAGATTTAGAAGATACTATACTAGCTTTTCTTTTAAGTAGTTTAACTACTTTTCTATTTATTAAGTATATTTAAAGCTCTCTTTAAAATTTTAATAGTTTTCTTAGTTTACTATAAAGTAACTTAAAAGGTTTTAACTTTAAAACTTCTTTACTTTCTTAAACTAGTAGAGGTTATCTTTTAGTTTCTATATATTTTCTTATAGCTACGTTCTTTTATCTATACTTATTTACTTTACTAAGTAATTGTTTTTTCTATTATAGATTTAGTATTATAGAATTTTTTTTTCTTTTTTTTTTTTTAATTCTTTATATATATCTACTTTATATAATTGTAGTTTTATATTTTATAGAACTATTTTAAGTAGTACTATATAGAAAGTTAAGTATATTTTTATTTTACTTAGTAATTTTAATTTAAATATAACTAGTATAACATTTTTATTAATTTTATATAGTTTTATTTATTATAAATATAATAAGAGAAATTATAAAAGAACTAATTTGTTTTAACTTAAGTACTAATTAAGTATAAGATAAGTAAAGTAATAATTTATATTAGAAAATAGCTTATAATTAAGATATATATTATAGTTAATTTATAAGTTTATAATATAAAGTAATAAATTAAAAATAATTTATAGGATTATATAATAGATAAATTAATTAAAAGATCTATAAACTTATACTATAGATTATATATAAATATAAGTATATAGTTAGTAGTAATATATAAATACTATAAAGAATTATTTTATTATTTATAAGTTTATTACTTAATTATAATATATACTCTAGTAATTAACTTTTAATCTACTATAACTCTATTATACCTTACTAATTTAGTTATTAGAAGAAGTAAAGAATAAGTAGTATATAGTCTAAGTAAATATAAGAGTAAAAAGTATAACTAAGAAAGAAAGTAAAGTACTTCTAAGTAGTTATAAGTTAGATATTACTAACTATATAATAGGCTACCTGTCGTCGACTACAAGTACCTATCTTAAAAGAGTTAGTAGATTAAGAGTTAATAGCAAAAGCTTATATAGTAATCTATAATAACTATAAATAATAGAAGATATTTTATTACTATCTTGTATTAGCGTCCTATAGTTAAAGGGTTAAATTACTAATACTATCCTAATAATACGCATTACTACTAACTATATACCTATATTTCTTAGCTAACTTTATACTTTGCGTTTACTAAGATTACAAATTATAAATCTATTACGTACTTAGCTTTGTACTTTGTATTTACTAAGATTATAAATCGCGAATCTATTACGTATCTCTATTATAGTTAGTTTCCTAATTAAGTTTATTACCCTATAGATTATACGTACTATTATTATCTAAGGTAAGGCTAATTAGCTTAAATTAGTTTTCTCTTATTATAACTATAACACTATTCTCCTCTTTAGGTAGGTTTTTATTTTCCTATCCTAGGCCTAAAGTTATTAGTCTAGTTTCTTTGTTTATTTCTAGTTCCCTATTATTCTCTATATCTTCTTGTTCTAATCGCAATAAACTCTTTCTTATTACTTGTATTACTTATAATAGGGTTGAAATATTTCCCTATACCTATTATACTTAGTTAAAGCTTACTTATCTTATATCTTTAAAAGATAGTAAGTATTATAACAAGTGTATTCTTACTAATATTTAGTATAAATATACTTCTTCTAGTATTTCTTTTATAGAGTATAAGTGTTTAATTTCTATATAGTCTCTTCTTACTAAATTATATAGGGCGAGCTATTAACTAGGCTTAAAAGATACTATTATTATAGCTTATAGAAGCTAAAGCTAAGTATAAGCTAACTCTTTATAAGCTAGTAGATCTTTATTCTTATATTAAGCGTCTTTGTAAGATAAAGGCTTATAATAATACTAAATTATCTAAATAGTCTTATACCTTAGAAGCTAAGATAGACCTTAAGGATACTATAGAGGCTGTTCTATCTCCTATTATATTAGACGTTCTTAGCGTCTCTCTATTTATTATTAGTAGTACTAGTTTTCTTAGTTTACTATAAGGTGCTCTAGAAGATTTTAACTTTAGAACTCTTCTAGTTTCTTAGAGTAATTAAGATTATCCTCTAGTTCCTATATTTCTTCTTATAGTTTACCTTTCTTGTCTATACCTATTTATTTTACTAAGTAGTAGTTATTTCTATTATAGAACTAGTACTATAAGATTTCCTTAACTTCTTATTCTTCTTATTCTCTATACGTGTCTACTTTATATACTAGTAGTTCTACTTCTTATAGTACTTTTTCTAGTAGTACTATATAGAAAGTTAAGTATATCTTTATTTTATCTAGTAGTTTTAGCTTAAATATAACTAGTGTAACTTCCTTCTTAATCTTGTATAGTCCTATTTTAACGTAGTCTAGTTTTAAACTAGGTTATTTACTTTTTATATTTTTTCTAACTAACTATACTTTTTCTCTCTCTCTAAATTAAAGTCCTTTCTAGTATTTCTTATTATAGTACTTTACTATTTAATCTTATAAGAATTCTACGTCCTATTATAATTAATTGTATATTTCTTTAAATCTATTTGTAAAGTTTTCTCTTCTTAGAGACTAAGATACTTAAGTTCTTAGTATTTTATACATATTAGGGTTAAATCTATAGTTTATAAAAAAAAGTAATACTCCTATTACTATATTTTTTACGCTATTATATACTAACTATACTATAGGTAGTAGTTATACCTAATTATTCTATTTGTAGTTAAAGTAGTATCTTAAGTATTACTCTACTATCTAGTTTATACGTTCTAATTATCTATCTATCTATAGATAATATACTATTAATATTATATACTAGATTCCTAATTACGCTAATATTATTCTCTATAGTTTTAATATAAATTATACGTCTCTATCTATAATAATTTTATCTAGAATACTATATTAGCTAATTATAGTTTCTAGGACCTAGTATATAGTAACCTCTATCCTACTTTTTTCCTTATATAGTCTAAAGTATAAGTTCTTTATAAGTTTATCTATTATTATTAGGATTCTATTATACTTAACTCCTAATATTAGTTCTTTAGACTTTAGTAGTTTTATAATAAAGTCTATTATAATAACTCTCTATAGTCTTTCTAGTATCTTAACTAGTTATAATATCTTATATAGTACGTATCTACTATATTTATTTCTATAATATTCTATATAGTCTTGTAGTACTTCTATTACTAGTTATCTTACTTTTAGGATATAGTAGTCTCTTAATAGTCTATCTAATATCTTATTAATACCTTAGTATCTATATACTAGTAGTTTATAAAATTGTTATATAAACTCTCTCTATATCTTCTTTAGAATATATATTCTTTTATAGGCTTCTATAATTCCTTTTTAAATTTTAAGCTTTATTATTTCTTTAGAGGCTTTTTCTATTTCTTCTTAAATCTATTTATCTAGTATATTACTCTTTCTCTTAAGTGTTGTAGCTATCTTAGGTATATTTAAGACTAAGTATCCTTCTTTATTCTTAACTAGAACTATACTAGTAGTGTTTACTTCTTCTTGTAAGTCTAGTCTTCTACTTAAAGTATCTACAAATTAGTTATCTTTACTCTTAGTATATATTATTTCTATATTAAATATTAATAGAAACTCCTACTATCTTATATAGCGTTATAACAAGTCTTTATTTAATATAAATCTTATAAGATTCTTGTAGTCTATATAAACTTTTATTTAGTACTTTACTCGTTATAAGTATACTCTCTATTATTTAAATACTTTATAGATTACTAGTATTTCTTTATTATAAATTAGGTAGTTAAGCTCTACTATTTTTATTTTCTTAGAAAAGTACTTAACTAAGTATTCTTGTTTTGTGTCTAGATCTTCCTATATTAAGGCTATTCTATAGACTATGTTAGATACGTCTATTTTTACTATTACTAGTAGGTCTAAGTTATATATTTATATAACTAGGTTTTCTATAAATCTCTATTTAATTTAGTTAAATACCTCTTTGTATTCCTTAGTCTATTTAAATAGCGTATCTTTCTTTATAAGGTTTATTAGTAGTTCTATTAGGTCTAACTAATTAACTATTAACTTTCTATAGAAGTTCGCTAGTCTATAAAATTATTGTACCTCTTATAGGTTCTTAGGTATTAGCTATTCTTAGATTGTTTTAATCTTGTTAGAGTTAATCCTAATTTTTCCTAGTTCTATAATAAATCTAAGGAAGTCTATTTCTTTTGTATAGAATTCGCACTTTCTTATTTTAAGAAATAATTTACTTTCTACTAGCTTTTCTAGTACTTTGTGTATATATTATATATATTCTTCCTCTATTTCTAAGAATATAAGGATATCGTCTAGGTATATAAATATAAATATATCTAAGTACTCTCTTAGTACTATATTAATTCTTTTTTAGAATACTACTAGTATATTTGTAAGTCTAAATAGTATAACTTGATATTTGTATAGTCTATACTACGTTCTAAATACTATTTTCTATTTATCTCCTTCTTTAATTCTAATCTAATAATAGGCGTTTTAGATATCTAGTTTTGTAAAGATTTATACTTTCTATAGTCTATTTTATATTTTATCTATTTATAGTAAAAGGTATTAGTTTTTACTTATAATTATATTTATCTTTCTAAAGTCTATATAAAGTTATTTTTTATCTATCTCCTTTTTATCTACAAATATAAGTCTATATACTACTAAAGATTTAGATTTATATATCTATCTTTTCTTAACTGCGTTTTATATAAATACTTGTTTAATCTTAGATTCTTCTTCTATTTTTCTATATACTAGGCTCTATTCTACGTTCTTCTCTTCTTCTAGCTCTATTACTAGATCTTATAGTTAGTATTCTAGAAGGTAGTTGTCTAGTTTAGTAAGTTGTTTTTCCTACTTCTTATATTCCTCTAGGAACTATCCTTTGTATATAGTTATATTAGCTTTTAATATCTTTTTCTTAGAGTAGCTAATTTTCTCTATTCTCTAATTAATCCTTAGGTTAGCTAGTTATAACTATAGTATTCCTAGTATTACGTCTTGTTTGTTATTAATTATTGTTATATCTATAACTATATTTCTAATTTCTAATCCTTCTAGTCTTAATATTAAAGGTACTATTTTAAACCTAATAAGTTCTTAGAGTAGTTTTCCTTTAATTATACTAAGTTATTAAGGGTATTTTTTTATTATATAACTTATTCCTTAGTTTTCTATAAACGTTTTAGATATAAAGTTCTTTATAGCTCTACTATTAACTATAATTTATACTTTCTATCTTTAGTATATACTTGTTTTTGTAATATATAAGCCTATTATACCTTATAGTTTTTTTTACTTAAGTCTTTCTCTAAATTATCTATTCTTCTAGAGCTATTATCTTATTTTATACTTATAGTTCTTATATTTTAGGTATTTATTAAATATATACTTGTACTATAGTTGTATTTCTTTAACGTATTCTTTTAATAACTTAGGTCCTACTCTAATTAATATATATTCTTTGTTAGGAATCTAGATTATTTCCTATCCTTTAATTTCTTTCTTTAGGATTACTCTTATATAGTCTTATCCTCTTTTTAGCTATATATAGTTTTATACTTTCTCTTCTCTATATAAGTAGTAGTGTGTATTTAAATATAATACTTATACAGTTTCTAGATATACTAGATATTCTAGATCTATTCTCTCTTTATCTCCTTCTTAGTATCTATCTTTACTAGGTCTTTTTATTACTAAGACGTAGTATATTACTAGTACTTATAGTGTATAGGCTTTGTTAATCTATTATATTTTTCTTACAAAGTATTACTACTCTCTCTATATAGGTATTCTTCCTACTATAACTATATATTATTCTAGCTATTATTAGAATATTATAAACTTTATTACTCTAGGATTATATTCTTTTTAGTCTTTAAACACTTCTTCTATACTTATAACTAGTAAGTATTTTTAAATAAATTTCTAATTAGTATTTTATTTTACTATATTTGTTATTATATAGCTATTATAGCTATATATATTTAACTAGGTATACTCTATATCTTTTATATTAACTTGTCTCTTGTTTTCTTATAGTTCTTTAGAAGAAATAGTAGTAGTCTCTTTATCTAGCGCTAGTCCTTTAGCCTAGATTAATAGGGTCTAGGGCTCTTCTCCTTCTAGATCTTCTACTAGTAGGTCTATTACGTAAGCTATTTCTTCTAGCTACGCTTTTATTCTACTTTCTTTTATTACTACTACTCTATACTTCTATAAGAAGTATCTTACTCTCTATTTACTAGAAAAATATATATAGTAGTTATTATTATAATAAAAGGTCTAATAGAGTATTATATATTATACCTCCTTACTCCTAGCTACTTTTTCCTAAAGTTTAGCCTATACTTTAAGTACTTCTTTCTTGTTTTTAGTTATCTTTAACTACGTTTCTTTATCTTTCTTAGGGTCTTTACTTCTATAATCTTTTACAAAGTGTCTTAGTTTCCTATATTTATAATATACTATATCTTTCTTAGACTTTAATTAGTAGTTCTTTACGTAGTAGCCTAGCTTACTATAGTTAAAGTACATAAAGTCTTTATTCTTCTTTTCTTTTTTATCCTTATTAGTGTTAAGGATTATAAGGTCTCCCTTATTATAGTTCTAGGTATAACCTCTATACTTATTCTTCTTCTATTTTTAAAGATTATTATTAATCTATATTACCTATTACTTTAAAGCTTCTAGTATTTATAGTTTTTCTATATAGATTATCTTATATTAAATTTTTGCGTTTAGTCTCTATTTCAATTGTAATATTAAGGCTAATTTATTCTATTCTATATTTTGTAATAGTTATTTAAACTATAATATATATTCTAAAATACTCTTATTTTACGTAAGCTTTTTAAGTCTTTCTTTAGCTTATTAAGTAATATCTATATCTCTAAATACTACTTTTATTCGTCTAGTAAAGTATTTATAACTTCTAAAGATAGCTTTAGTTTTATCTTTCTATATTATTAGAGCGTGTATTATATAGTCTATTTAGTAAGGTTTAAACTATCTTATTATATCTTCTTTAAAGTGTATCCTAATATATATTACCTTCTTTTCTTCTATATTAAAGTATAGTACTTATATATCTATCTAGAGTTATACTAAAGCTATAAAAGGTCTTAGTTTCTCCTTTATTCTATTAAATTTCTTAAGTATAAGTATCTTTAGTAGTTTCTTTATTACACTTATCTCTAGGCGTTATATAATTAGTTCTATTTAGTTTTATCTTTTAATAATAGCTTTAATCTAGGCCTTATTCTATTTTACGTACTCTTAGAGTTCTTTATTCTAGGTTTCTAAAGCGTTAATTACTATTTTTATATCTTTTTTCTTAGAGATTAAGTTATTTATATAGTTTTTAATATCCTTCTATACTATATTATCTAACTTGTAACTACTTATAGGTGCCTTAGCTACTCTCTTAGTTAAACTTTCTACTATTATATTAGCTAGACTATACGCTACTTATACTTTACTTCTTGTAATAACTAAATTAGTAAAGTGTAATAGGCTACCTATCGTTAACTATAGGTACTTATCTTAAAGGAGTTAGTAGATTAAGAGTTAATAGTAAAAGCTCGTATAGTAATCTATAATAACTGTAAATAATAGAAGATATTTTATAACTATCTTGTATTAGCGTCCTATAGTTAAAGGGTTAAATTACTAATACTATCCTAATAATGCGTATTACTACTAACTATATACCTATATTTCTTAGCTAACTTTATACTTTGCGTTTACTAAGATCGTAAATTACAAATCTATTACGTGCTTAGCTTCGTACTTTATATTTACTAAGATCGCGAATTACGAATCTATTACGTGTCTCTATTGTAGTTAGTTTCCTAATTAAGTTTATTACCCTATAGATTATACGCACTATCGTTATCTAGGGTAGAGCTAATTAGCTTAAATTAGTTTTCTCTTGTTATAACTATAACAAACTAGGTAGTAGTTAAAATAAACTTAACTAACTTAATTACTAATAAAGAGACTATATAACTATTAATTAATACTATATATATATAGAATAAAATACTATAAAACTATATTAAGTAAAATAAAGCTTAAATTAAAGTACTTATAGTAAGATAGAATTAAATAAAATAAATTACCTAGATACTATAATTTAGTATAATAAAGATACTATATAAGAAGTTTAATAAAATAAAAAAGAAACTAAAACTTTTTTTAGTATTAGTATAACTCTAAATTAATATATAAGTACTTTACTTTAATATAAAAGTAAAATAAGTAGTATATATTAGAATATACTTTAAAGAAGATATAATAAGATAGTTTAAACTTTACTAGATAGATTTTATATTATATACTCTAGAAATATAAAAAGATTAAATAAAAGCTATCTTTAGAAGTTATAAATACTTTATAATATAAATAAAAGTATTATTTAAAGTTATAGATATTACTTAATAAGCTAAAAAAAAGTAAGAAAAGCTTTAATAACTTAAAAGTATCTTAGAATATATATTATAGTTTAAATAACTATTATAAAATATAGAATAAAATAAACTATTTTTAATATTAAAATTTAAATAAAGACTAAAGTTAAATATTTAGTATAAGTTAATCTAGATAGAAATACTAAAGATACTAGAAGCTCTAAAAAAATAGGTAATATAAGTAGATAATAACTTTTAAGAGTAGAAGATAAAATAAGTATAGAAGATAACTTAGTAACTATAATAGTAAAGACTCTATAATCCTTAACGCTAATAAAGATATTAAAAAAAAAGAAAAAACTTTATATACTATAACTATAACAAGATAGGTTACTATATAAAAAACTACTAATTAAAGAAAAAAAAATAGTATATTATAAATATAAGAAACTAAGATACTTTATAAAAAACTATAAAAGTAAAAACTCTAAGAAAGATAAAGAAACCTAGTTAAAGATAACTAAGAGTAAGAAAGAAGTACTTAAAGTATAGGCTAAGCTATAAGAAAAAGTAGTAGTAACTAGAGAAATATAGTATATAATACTTAATTAGACCTTTTATTATAATAATAACTACTATATATACTTTTTTAGTAAGTAGAGAGTAAGATAGTTTCTATAAAAAAATAGATTAGTAGTAATAAAAGAAAGAACTTAAGTATAGCTTAAAGAAATAAGGTATATAATAGACTTACTAATAGAAGATTTAGAAAGGGAAAAGCCCTAGACTCTATTAATCTAGGCTAAAGGACTAGTACTAGATAAAGAGACTACTATAGTTACTTCTAAAAAATAGAGAAAAGATAAAAGATAAGTTAATATAAAAAGTATAAAGTATACCTAGTTAAAAATATATAGCTATAATAGATATATAATAATAAATATAGTAAAATAAAATAGAGAATAGAAGTTTATTTAAAAATACTTACTAGTTATAAGTATAAAGAAAGTATATAAAGACTAGAAAGAATATAATCCTAAAGTAGTAAAGTTTATAATATTCTAAAAAAAGATAGTATAATATATAGTTATAGTAAGAAGAAAACCTATATAAAGAGAGTAGTAATACTTTATAAGAAAAACGTAATAGATTAATAAAGCTTATATACTATATATATTAGTAGTATACTATATTCTAGTAATAATAAGACCTAGTATAGATAGATACTAAGTATAGAATAATAAATAAATAGATCTAGAATATCTAGTATATTTAGAGATATCCTAGGTATTATATTTAAATATAAACTATTACTTATATAGAGAATTAAAAGTAAAAAACTATATATAGCAAATATAAAAGAAAGGATATAACTATATAAAGGTAATTTTATAAAAAGATATTAAAAGTTAAAAAATAATTAAAATACTTAATAAAGAATATATATTAATTAGACTAAGATATAAACTATTAAAAGAATACGTTTAAAAAAGGATATAGTACTAGTATATATATAATAAATATCTAAAGTATAAGAACTATAAATATAAAGTAAGATAGTAGCTTTAGAAGAATAGATAATTTAAAGAATAACCTAAGTAAAAAAAGCTAGAACGTATAATAGGCCTATAAATTATAAAACAAAGTACTTTCTAAAGAAAAAAGGTATAAGTTATAATTAATAGTAAAGCTATAAGAAACTTTATATCTAAAAAGTTTATAGAAGAATAAAGAATATACTATATAATATAGAAATACTTTTAATAATAAAGTATAATTAAAGGAAAACTATTCTAAAAACCTATTAGGTTTAAAATAGTACACTCTATACTAAGTCTAAAAGGGTTAGAGATTAAGAATATAGTTATAGATATAATAATAATTAATAATATATAAGTTATAATATTAGGTATACTATAGTTATAACTAACCTAAAGATTAATTAGAGAATAAAAAGAATTAGCTATCCTAAAAAAGATATAAAAGCTAATATTAGTATATATAAAGGAGAATTTCTAGAAGAATAAAAGAAATAAGACAAATAACTTATAAAACCTAATTACTATATTCTAAAATATTAGCTATAGGATTTAGTAATAGACTTAGAAGAAAGAATAAACGTAGGATAGAGTCTAGTTTCCTAAAAAACTAAAGAAAAATCTTAGATTAAGTAAGTATTTATTAAAAATATAATAAGGAAAGGATAAATATAAGAATCTTAATCCTTAGTAGTATATAGACTTATCTTTATAGATAAAAAAAAGATAAAAAATAAATAACTCTATATAGACTTTAGAAAAATAAATACAATTATAGATAAAAACTAATACTCTATACTATATATAAATAAGATATAAGATAGGCTATAAAAAGCTTAAATCTTTATTAAACTAGATATCTAGAACGCCTACTATTAGATTAGACTTAAAAAGAGTAATAAATAGAAAATAGCGTTAAGAACGTAGTATAAACTATTTAAGTATATAGTTATACTCTTTAGATTAATAAATATACTAGTAGTATTCTAAGAAAGAATTAATATAGTTTTAAGAAAATAATTAGATATATATATATTTATATATCTAGATAATATCCTTATATTGTTAGAAATAGAAGAAGAATATATATAATATATATATAAAGTACTAAAAAAGCTAGAAAAAATAAATTATTTTATAAAATTAGAAAATACAAGTTCTATATAAAAGAAATAGTCTTCCTTAGATTTAATATAGAACTAGGAAAAATATAGATTAACTCTAATAAATTTAAAGTAATCTAAGAATAGCTAATACTAAAGAACCTAAAAGAGATATAGTAGTTTTATAAGCTAGTAAACTTTTATAGAAAATTAATAGTAAGATAGTTTAAGTTAATAGAGCTATTAATAAACTTATAAAAAAAGATATACTATTTAAATAGACTTAAGAATAAAATAAAGTACTTACTAAGATTAAATAAAAGATTATAAAAAACCTAGTTATTAGAATATATAACCTAGAATTACTAGTAATAGTAAAGATAGATATATTAAACTTAGTTTATAGAATAGTACTAATATAAGAAAACTAAGTAATAAAGTAAGAATACCTAGTTAAATACTTTTCTAAGAAAATAAAGCTAGTAGAGCTTAACTACTTAATTTATAATAAAGAAATACTAGTAATCTATAAAGTATTTAAGTAATAGAAAGTATACTTATAAGAAGTAAAGTATTAAATAAAAGTCTATATAGACTATAAGAATCTTATAAAATTTATATTAAATAAAGACTTATTATAATATTATATAAGGTAGTAAGAATACTTATAAATATTAAACCTTAAAATTATATATACTAAAGGTAAAGATAAATAATTTATAGATACTTTAAGTAAAAGACTAGACTTATAAGAAGAAGTAAATACTACTAGTATAGTTTTAGTTAAGAATAAAATAAGATATTTAGTTTTAAATATACTTAAAATAGCTATAATACTTAAAAGAAAAAGTAGTAAGTTAAATAAAAAGATTTAAAAAGAAATAAAAAATCTTAAGATCTAAGAAGGACTAGTAAAAGCTTATCGAAGAACGTATATTTTAAATAAGATATATAGAGAATTTATATAATAATTCTATAAACTACTAGTATATAGATACTAAAGTATTAATAAAATACTAAATAGACTACTATAAGATTATAATATTCTAAAAGTAAGATAACTAGTAATAAAAGTACTATAAAACTATATAAAACATTATAGAAATAAGTATAAAAGATATATAGTTTATAGAATACTATAACTAGTTAAAATACTAAAATAACTTTAGAGAGTTATTATAAAAGACTTTATTACAAAGTTACTAAAGTTAAAAAACTTAATATTAAGAACTAAGTATAATAGAATTCTAATAATAGTAGATAAGCTTATAAAGTACTTATACTTTAAACTATATAAAGAGAAAAGTAAGATAGAAGTTACTATATACTAAGTCCTAAGAACTATAATTAGCTATTATAGTATTCTAGATAGGATTTATATTAAAACTATAGAGAATAATAATAGTATTATTAGGAATTAAATATTAAATATTAATAGTATATTATCTATAGATAGATAGATAATTAGAATAAATAAATTAGATAGTAGAGTAATATTTAAGATACTACCTTAATAATAATTAGAATAATTAGGTATAGTTACTACCTATAGTATAGCTATTATATAATAGTATAAAGAATATAGTAATAAAAGTAGTACTTTTTTTTATAAACTATAGATTTAATACTAATATATACTAGATACTATAATTTAAAGTATTTTAGTTTCTAAGAAGAGAAAACTTTACTAATATATTAAAAGAAATATATAACTAACTATAATAAGATATAAAATTCTTATAAAATTAAATAGTAAAGTACTATAATAAAAAATATTAAGAAGAAACTTAATTTAAAGAGAGTAAAAAAGTATAGTTAGTATATAAAAATATAAAAAGTAAAAGATTAAGTTTAAAACTAGATTATATTAAGATAAAACTATATAAAGTAAAAAAGAAAGTTATACTAGTTATATTTAAACTAAGACTACTAGATAAAATAAAGATATACCTAATATTCTACGTAGTAATACTAGAAAAAGTACTATAAGAAGTAGAACTACTAGTATATAAAGTAGACACGTATAGAGAATAAAAAAACTTAGAAGTTAAAAAGATTTTATAATACTAATTCTATAATAGAAGAAACTACTATCTAGTAAAATAGATAAGTATAGATAAAAAAAGGTAACTATAGAAAGATATATAGAAACTAAAAGATAATCTTAATTACTTTAAGAAATTAGAAGAGTTCTAAAATTAAAATCCTCTAGACTACCTAGTAGTAAATAAAGAAGACCTACGCTACTAGTAGTAAGTAGAGAGGTGTTAGACGCACCTAATATAGTAGAAACTAGAGTAGCTCTTACTATATCCTTAAAGTCTAGCTTAGATTCTAGAAGAGTAAACTATTTAATAGACTTCTTATTATTTAAAGCTTTTATCTTATAAAGATAAGATAAATAAGCCTAGTTATTAGATAATTATATCTAATTATTTAGAAGTTAAAACTAATATTCTTTTAGCGTATAATATAAGAGCTTATAGAGCTTCTTATATTCTTTTTTAGCTTTTATAATTTATAATAATAGTTTTTCTTAAGTATAGTTAATAGCTTTCTTTATTTTATATAAGTATAGATATATAAATAAGTATCTTTAACTTATTTTCTACTAGTAATATACTAAATAAGTTATAAGATAAATAAGTATTAGCCTAAATATATACTTTATAAGCTTTACTATTCTTTAAAGAAAGATAAACTAATATAAGGCTTAAAAATATATAATAAGAATAAAGAAATATTATAACATTATAGTATAATATATAATTAGCTAACTAAAGGTAATTAAAAGTAGACTTAGTAAGTATAGAGATAGAAAATAAAGACCTTAATATTAATAAAAAAACTAAGTTAATAATATTAGCTCTAAGATAAGAAAATAAAAACCTACCTAAAAGAAAGAATAGTATTATAAGCGTAATAAGAGAAATTAAAATAGAACTAATTAGTTTTAACTTAAGTACTAATAAAGTATAAGATAAGTAAAGTAATAGCTTAAATTAGAGAACTACTTATAATTAGGATATATAAGTAATTTCGTAATCTATTAAGTATATAAATAGAAAATAAGTAAAGATTAATAGATTAGTAAAGGTATATAGTTAGTAACAATATATATTATTAGAATAGTATTAGTAATCTAATCCTTAACTAAGAGCGATAATACTTAATATTACAAGAATCTTCTATTATTTATAGTCTATTACTTAATTATAATATAAGCTTTTATTATTAACTTCTAATCTACTAGTATACTTACTTAGAAGTTACTTATAGTTAATAATAGGTAATCTATTATATAATTATAGAAAAACTATTCTAAAAACTTATAAATTTTAAAATAGTACTTTCTATATTAAACTTAATAGAGTTAAAGATTTAGAACGTAGTTATAGATATAATAATAATAAATAATAAATAAAATATAATCTTCGAAATATAATTGTTATAAATAACTAATCTAAGAATAAATTAAAGAATAAAATAAATAAGATACTTTAAGAAAGATATATTAAAAGCTAATTTAACTATTTATAAAAGAAAATTCTAAGATAAATATAAGAAATAAGAAAAATAGCTTATAAAGCTAAAAGACTACTTTTTAAAATATTAAATATAAAAATTAGTAATAAACTTAAAAGAAAAAAATATAAAATAAAGCTTAGTCTATTAAAAAATAGGAAAAAAATTTAAAATTAAGTAAGTATTTTTTAAAAAAGTAATAAAGAAAAGATAGATAATAAATTCTTAATCTTTAGTAGTATATAGACTAATATTTATAAATAACTTTATATAGACTTTAGAAAATTAAATATAATTATAAGTAAGAACTAATACTTTTTAATATATATAGATTAGATATAAAATAAGCTAACGTAGTTTATAAGTAAGTTATACCTATAAGAAAGTTATACCTCTAATTTTACTAAAGAAAATTAATAATCTATAGTTTTATATCTCTATAACTACTTAATAGAATTTTCTATAATTTTTACTACTAAGCTACACCGATATAAATATTCTAATTATAAGATTACTAAGGCCTAGCTAATATATTAAAGAAGTTATTAAGAATTTATTAAAATTATATAGACCTTTTAAGCTTTTCCTTAATTACTTCTTTATTATATTAGCTAGAGCATAATAATCTTAGGACTAGAATATTTATATAGAGATAGATTAGTAGTAATAATTTTAGAAAATTCTATTAAGTAGTTATAGAGTTATTAAACTCTAGATTATTAATTTTCTTTAGTAAAATTAGGAGTATAACTTATAAGTATACTTTACTTATAAACTATATTATAAAAAGCTAAAATCTTTATAAAATTAGATATTTTAAATACTTACTACTAGATTAGAATTAAGAAAAGTAATAAATAGAAAATAGTATTCTAAATATAATATAAACTATTTAAATATATAGTAATACTTTTTAGATTAATAAATATACTAGTAGTATTCTAAAAAAGAATTAATATAGTTATAAGAAATTACTTCGATATATTTATATTTAGATATCTTAATAATATCTTTATAATTTTAGAATTAAAAGAAGAATATATATAATATATATATATAAGGTATTAAAAAAACTAGTAGAAAATAAACTATTTGTTAAGATAAGAAAATATATATTCTATATAAAAAAAATACTCTTCTTTAGATTTATTATAAAACTAAAAAAATATAAATTATCTAAAGTAAGATTAAATTAATTTTAGAATAGCTAATACTAAAAAGACTTAAAAAAAGTATAATAGTTTTATAAGCTAGTAAACTTTTATAAAAACATAATAGTAAGATAGTCTAAGTATAAAGAAATACTAACTAAGCTTGTAAAAAATAATATACTATTTAAATAGACTTAAGAATAAAATATAGTATTTAACTAATTAAGATAAAAGTTTATAAAGAATCTAGTTATTAGAATATATAACCTATATATACTAGTAATAGTAAAAATAAACGTATCTAACTTAGTTTATAAAATAGTATTATTATACGAAAACTTAAAAACTAAGTAAAAATACTTAGTAAAATACTTCTCTAAAAAGATAAAACTAGTATAGCTTAATTACCTAATCTATAATAAAGAAATACTTATAATCTATAATATATTTAAATAATAGAAAGTATATTTATAAAGAGTAAAATATAAAATAAAAGATTATATAAACTATAAGAATATTATAAAATTTATAATAAGTAAAAAGTTTTTATAATACTTTATAAAAAGTAAAGATAACTAATTTATAAATACTTTAAGTAAAAGACTAGATTTATAAAAAGAAGTAAATATAACTAGTATAGTTCTAATTTAAAAAAAAAGAATATTTAGTTTTAAATAAACTTAAAATAGCTATAATACTTAATAAATTAAGTAGTAACTTAAATAAATAAGTTAAGAAAAAGATAGTAAAAACTTCTAAAAAAATAAAAAAGCTAGAAATCTAAAATAGACTAGTAAAAGCTTATAATAGTATTTATATTCTAAAGAGAATTTAAAGAGAATTTATATAATAATTTTATAAACTACTAGTATATAAATTCTAAAAAATTAAGAAAAAACTAGATAAGTTTTTAAAAGACTACTATATACTAAAAGTAAAATAACTAGTAATAGAAGTACTATAAGATTATAGAGAATATTATAAAAATAATTATAATAGATATATACTATATAAACTACTATAACTAGTAAAAGTACTAGAGTATATCTAAAGAGTTATTATAATAAACTTTATTTTAAAGATTTTTAAGTTAAAAGACTTTATATTAGAAATTAAGTATAATAGAATTCTAATAATAGGAAATAAACTAATAAAGTATTTATACTTTAAGCTATTAAAGAAGAAAAGTAAAATAGAAGTTACTATATTCTAAGTTCTAGAAACTATAATTATCTAATATAGTATTCTATTACTAAAACTAATAAATTACTAGAACTAATAACTTTCCTTAGTACTATAAATACTACCTCTTTAGGAGTTAATAATAAACTTTACTTAGTACTCCCTACTACTATAACACTACTATCTAATTTAGAAGTCTCTTCTTTACTTTCTTAGCACGTTCGTGCGTTATACCCTATCTTCTTATAGTTCCTATAGCGCCGTTAACCTAGCTAAGCCTATTCCTAATTACCTCTACTATAAGCCTTTTTCCTTCTCTATATACTTCTTAACCCCTCTATAGCTACCTATATTACTCTTGTTCTATACTCTATTATACTACTATACTAAATTTACTTTCTTTTGCGCAATTTCTACTAAGTAAGCCTATCTACTTACTTTTTAAGCTCTTTAATATAGGTATCTTAGAGTATATTATAGTATAGTAGTAGTTTAGTACCTTTAATAAGCTAGAAGAGGCTAGTATATATAGTTTTAAGAGATTATACAAAGGATTTCTTTATAAGCTTTAACTAAGACCTAAATTTAAGCGTATTACTTAGAGTCTTTAACTACTATAGTATCTCTAGTAGTAGAGGTCCTAGTAGAGTATAAATACGTATATTAAAGTAATCTAGTACTTACTACGCGTTTAAGGAGATAAGTCCTAAAGCTTTAAAGGCTTTCTTGTAGTTCTCCTCTATAAATACATCTAAAAATACGTCTCTAAAGGTAAGAAAGAAGCTTTCCTTATTAATATAGAATACGTATTTCTATACTAAGTTCTATATATAATTAGAGTACTTATACTTTAATAGCAAGAAGTATACTATATTAAGTAGTTAGAGGATATACAATAAATAAGAGAGTATATAGAAGGTAAGGATTTTGTTTTTAAAGTAATAATCTTTAAAATCCTAGTTAAGGTAGCTCTTATAGCTATCTAAGATAAGTAGCTAGTATACTTCTACTTAGCGCGTCTTTATATACGCGTTAAAGTGCTTTAACTACTCTAAGCTAAGTAAATTTATTATCTAGCTATTCTTAGAAACTAAGAGCTTCTAGTCTAGTAGCATACCTATCTCCTTATACTAGGTAGAGATGTAGACGCGCCCTTTATAGATAATAAATAGTAGGATAGTATACTTTACTACGTAGATACCCTAGATTACTATAGCCTACTTGTAATTACTACTCTAAGTAAGCGTAAGTTATTAACACCTCTCTAAGCCTATAACAACCTTTATTAACCTAATTACTTTTATCTAGAAGCTAGTTTTATTAAAGTTATAGACGTCCTTATCTACTACTTTATACTAGGCCTTAGTATCTTCTATAAGCTTAAACTACAAGCTAATAACTTTAAGGTCTTCCTAGAGTATTCTCTAGTAATCCTTTACTTAGTTAAATACTATCTTTAGTTTATCTAAGCGCCTTATAAAGCGTATAGGCTAGTACTTACTTATAAGTATTCTATCTTATACTACTAGTAGTTTATTAGCTATATTAGCTACTTCGTAGAGCTAGGGAGTAAATCCTTATTAGTTAAAGTTAAAGATATAGTTAATAATTATCTACTCTTTATTAGAAGTAAGTTTCTAGTAGTTAGTAGTTGTAATTACCTTAGTGTAATTCCTTTAAGTTAGTTAGAGAGGTAATAATAATTAACGTTAAACGCTTTAGCAGCGCATCGCTAGCTTTAGAATTAGCTTAGAGATAAAGCTTTAAGAGTAAGCTCTACTCTACCTTTATACGTAGGCGTATTTTTTTATTGTTATTATAATATAATAGTATAGAAGTAGTGTTTATAGTACTAAAGAAAGTTATTAGTTCTAGTAATTTATTAGTTTTAGTAATAGAATACATTATAGATAGAAATAAAAATATATATTAAAACTTTAGAAAATAATAATAGTAAAATTAGGAATTATTAATAATATATTAATAGTATACTATCTATAAATAGATATATAATTAGAATAAATAAATTAGATAGTAAAATAGTACTTAAATACTACTTTAATTATAACTAGAATAACTAGGTATAGTTACTATATAATAGTATAAAGAACGTAGTAATAAAAGTATTACTTTTTTTTATAAATTATAAATTTAATCTTAATATATACTTAATACTAAAAAATATAAAGTTTTAGACTCTAAAAAAAAAAAACTTTATAAATAAACTAAAAGAAATATATAATTAGTTATAATAGAATATAAAGTTTTTATAAAATTATATAATAAAATACTATAAAAAGAAATATAAAAAATAACTTTAATTTAAAAAAAAGAAAAAAGTATAGTTAGCTTAAAAGTAGATTATATAAAGATAAGACTATATAAAGTTAAAAAGAAAATTATACTATAGTAGGGTAATACGAAAAAAAGCCTAAAAAAAAGATATAGTTTTTAACCTATTATAACTCTATAAATATATTAGTTAAAAATATAACTAAAAAATATTTTTAAAGTAAATATCTAGTATATTAAAATAGCTTACTACGAATTTTATTTACTTAGTCTACTAGAGCTAGGATTTAAACTATTTTAAGGACTTTTTTTTTTTATAAAATTTAACCTTATAGAACTTTTTTATAAGCTTATTAAATTTTAATTTTAATTTATCTAGTCTTTAATAAGTTTATAAAGATTATATAACTAAATATTTATAATTTATTTATTATATACTTATATAGTTATTTTAAAATAAAAAAAGTAGTAACTTTATTATAAAAGCTAAACTTACTAAATTATTTACTTATATATTAGTATATTAAGGATAAAGTAATTTCTAATCTTATTTTTCTTATCTCTTTTCTAAATTCTTAATAATTATCTATAAACTTCTTAAAATTTAAACCTAAAGTTAACGTACTTTACTCTTCTAATATATTTCTTTTTACTTTTACTACTATCTTAAGAAAATACTATAGATCTATTAAAGCTACTATAAATTAAATTATAAAATAAAATTATAATCTACTTTCTATTACCTAAGAAATAAAAAGGTAAGTTACTAGGTTAAAATTAAGTAAAAAAAGATTACTAATAAGAGATTATTATCTAAAAATAAGATTAATATCTCTATTAAAGTCTTACTATATTTTATTAAGTAAAAAAGGTATACTTTTAATATTACTATTTAAAAGCTCCTAATTAAGAAATAAAATACTAAAAAAGAAGTTACTATTATAATAAGTAACTTAGAAAGTAAAAAAAGAATTAGATTAAAAAAATATATATATTTTAAGATATAGAAAGGAGTTAGGCCTAAATATTACTATAAAGAGAGTAAAAAAAAAGTAAAAAAAGAAATAGTCTTTATAAAAAGTCGAAATTAGTTTAAAAAAAGTTCTAATAAGCTAAAATATTTTATTTCTTTTTTATTTTATTTTCCTATTAATTATATTATAATTACTTACTTACTAACTATTATATTATGTAAAAAAATAAAAATCTAAGTATAAAGAGCTATTAAGATATAAAGAAGATTATATCTAGAGTTTATATAAGACCTAATTAATACTAAATCTTTTAATTTTACTTACTAAATTAAAATAGTACGTAATAAGTATATTAAAAAGTATATTAGAAGGAGTAAGTTATATAACTCTATTTTCTACTTTTTTTTTATAAATAGAAAAGAACTAGTTAATAGAACTTTAATCTAGGGTTATAGATTACTAAGTAAGATACTAAGGTATAAATACTTCTAAAATATTTATCGAATTTATAAAGCTTTTACTCTAATTAATTAGTTTAAGTAATATAAAATAAAACTCTTTCTTTATTAAGCTTATATTCTAGATCTAAATCTTAATAAAAAAGTATAAAATTTATTAGATATTAAACTAATTAAAAGATGTAAAAGAAATTTTCCTAAATAAACTACTTTTATAGTAGTAGAATTCTTTTAAAAAAGAAAAAAAATTAAGAATAAGAGCTTATATATTAAAAATCTATAGATAACTATATATTATAAAGAAAAAAGTATTAGTAAGACTATATACTAAGTAAGTTTAATTCTACTAAGTTATAATAGGGTCGCCTATTATTAACTACAAGTAACCTCTAAAGTATTAGTAGATTAGAAAGTAATAGTAAAAGCTTATATTATAATTAGTAATAACTATAAATAATAGTTAATTTGTGTTTATAATATTAAGTATTAGCGTTCTAGGTTAGAGATTAGATTACTAATACTATCTTAATAATATATATTACTATTAACTATATACTTTTACTAATTCTTTAGCTTTATAACTTTATATTTACTAAGATTATAAATTTATAAATTTATTATATATCTTACTTTATAACTTTGTATTTACTAAGATTATAAATTTATAAATTTATTACATATTCTAATTATAGTTAGTTTACTAATTAAGCTTATTATCTTATAAGTTATTACCTTACTTGTCTTATACTTTATTATTAGCTAGGCTAAAGCTAATTAGTTCTATCTCGATTTCTCTTATTACTACTATAATACTATCTCCTCTTTAGCTAGGTTTTTATTTCTCTATCCTAAAGCTAATATTATTTATCTAGTTTCTTTATTAATCTCTAGTTCTTTATTACTCTCTATACTATCTTATTCTTAGTATAATAAACTTCTCTTTATACCTTGTATTATTTATAATAAAGTTAAGATATTTCTCTATTATTATTATTAGTTGTTAGGTTTTTTATACTTTATATTCTTAAAGGATAGTAAGTATTATAATAAGTATATTCTTCCTAATATTTAGTATAATTATATTTCTTCTAGTATTATACTTATAGAGTATAAGTATTTAATTTCTATATAGTTTTTTTCTACTAAATTATAAAAGGCGAGCTATTAATAGAGCTTAAAAGAAACTATTATTATAGCTTACTATAGCTAAAGCTAAGTATAAGTTAA
Organism: Ophiosphaerella korrae; assembly: GCA_028456385.1. Classification (NCBI taxonomy): domain Eukaryota; kingdom Fungi; phylum Ascomycota; class Dothideomycetes; order Pleosporales; family Phaeosphaeriaceae; genus Ophiosphaerella; species Ophiosphaerella korrae. Next base: position 40,653 of record JALNQF010000150.1, read on the forward strand.
CTCTTTATAAGCTAGTAAAGCTTTATTCTTATATTAAGTATCTTTATAAGATAAAGGCTTATAATAATACTAAATTATCTAAATAGTCTTATACTTTAGAAGCTAAGTTAGACTTAAATAATATAGTAGAAGCTACTCTAGCTCCTATTATATTAAGTGTTTCTATTGCCTCTCTATCTAGTAGTAGTAATATCGATTTTTTTAGTTTACTATAAAGTAATCTAGAAGGTTTTAATTTTAAAACTCTTTTAGTTTCTTAAAGTAGTTAAAGTTATCTTCTAGTTCTTATATTTCTTTCTATAGTTATTCTTTTTTATCTATTCCTATTTATTTTACTAAATAGTAGTTCCTACTATTATAGAACTAGTATACTAGGATTTTTTTAACTTTTTATTCCTCTTATTCTTTATATATATCTACTTTGTATACTAGTAGTTCTACTTTTTATAGTACTTTTTCTAGTAGTACTACGTAGAATATTAAGTATATCTTTATTTTACATTGTAGTTTTAGTCTAAATATAACTAGTATAACTTTTTTTTCTACTTTATATAGTTTTATCTTAATATAATCTAGTTTTAAACTTAATTATTTACTTTTAATATTTCTTTATATTAAGGTCTTTTTATATATTTTTTATTATAATATTATACTATATAGTTTTATAGGAATTCTATATCTTATCTTAATTAGTTATATATATTCTTAAGTCTATTAGTAAAGTTTTCTCTTCTTAGAGACTAAGATTCTATATTTTTTAGTATTCTATATACATTTAAGTTAAATCTATAGTTTATAAAGAAAATTAATACTTTTATTACTACGTTCTTTATACTATTGTATACTAACTATATTATAGGTAATAGTTATACCTAATTATTTTAATTGTAGTTAAGATAGTATCTTAAGTACTATTCTACTATCTAGTTTATATATTCTAATTATCTATCTATTTATAGGTAGTATACTATTAATATTATATAATTAATTTCTAATTATATTATTATTATTCTCTATAGTTTAGATATAAATCTTACGTCTCTATCTATAATAATCTTATATAGTAGTCTATATTAGCTAATTATAGTTCTTAGAATCTAGTATAAAGTAACTTCTATCCTACTTTTTTCTTTATATAGTCTAAAGTATAAGTACTTAATAAGCTTATTTACTATTATTAGAATTTTATTATATTTAACTCTTAATATTAAGTTTTTTAACTTAAGTAGTTTTATAATAAAATCTATTATAATAACTTTCTAAAGTTTTTCTAGTACTTTAACTAGTTATAATATTCTATATAGTACGTATATACTATACTTATTTCTATAATATTTAGTATAGTCTTATAGTACTTCTATTACTAGTTATTTTACTTTTAGGATATAATAATTATCTAGTAGTCTATCTAATATTTTATTAATTCCTTAATATCTATATACTAGTAGTTTATAGAACTATTATATAAATTCTCTTTATATTTTACTTAGAATATACGTTCTTCTATAAGTATATATAAAACCTTCTTAGATTTTAAGTTTTTTTATTTCTTTAAAGGCTTTTCTTATTTTCTTCTAAATCTATTTATCTAGCTTAGTACTCTTTCTCTTAAGTATTATAGCTATTTTTAGTATATATAAGACTAGATATCTATTTTTATTCTTAACTAGAACTATACTTGTTACGACAGTAACAAGAGAAATATAGATAGAACTAATTAGCTTTACAACTAATAGATTAAGTTCTTATAGATACGAAGAATACAAACTTAATTAGAAAACTATACATAATTAGGATACCTAAAAGTAATCTATAATCTATAGACTCTTAGCGTTAATAGATTATAGATTAAGGTAATCTACAATCTATTATTCTTAGTAGTAATAGATTAATAGATTAGGATAAGTATATAGTTAGTAGCGATGCGCATTATTAAGATAGTATTAGTAATTTAATTATTAACTACAAGCGATAATACAAAGATAGTTACAAAACATCTTCTATTATTTATATCTTATTATAGATTATAATACAAGCTTTTGTTATTACCTTATAATCTACTAATACTACTAAGGCTATTAAGAAGTCGACCCTAGTAAGCTAGTAACACCTTACTAATTTAGTTATTGCGAGAAGCGAAGCGTAAGTAGCGCATAGTCTAGCTAACACGATAGTAGAAAGTTTAATAAGTAAAGCCCTTAGGAGTAGTTATAAGTTAGATAGTACTATATAGGAAATAATTAAGGACTATATAAACAAACTAATTAACAATAAAGAAGATATAAAGATAGTAATTAAAGTACTAGAAACGTAGAATAAGGAACTACAAGACTACTTAAAATAGAACAAAGTATAAATTAAAGCTATTATTAAAGGCTAGAACTAGATAGAGCTAATTACCTAACGACTAGAAATAAGTGCAACAAAGAAACTACCTAAGATACCTATTCTTAAAAAGTTTAATAGAACAAAGGAAAAATTAAGACCCTTTATAGTGTTAGTATAACTCTAGATAGACGTACAAGTACTATACTTTAATATAGAAGAAAAGAAGGTAATATATATTAGACTACACCTTAAAGAAGACGCAATAAGATAGTACGAGCCCTACTAGATAGACTATACAACGTATTCTCTAATAACCTAAAAGGATAAAACTAGAGCTATTTTTAGAAGTTATAAATACTTTACTAAACAAATAAGAGAAGTATTTAGAGATATAGATATTACCTAATAAGCTAAAGAGAAACTTAAAAGGCTTATACAAAACAATAGTATCTTAGAATATATATTATAATTTAAATAACTAAGCTAAAATATAGAATAAAACAAATTAGCCCTTATGTTACAATTTAAACAAAGACTAAACGCAAAAATTCGATACAAAATAATATATATAGAGAAACCTAGGATACTAGAAGCTCTAAAATAACAGGTAATCTAAATTAATAACAACCTTTAAGAATAGAAAAAGAACAAGTATAGCAGCTAAATTAGAAACTAGGACACTAGAGACCCTATAATCCTTAACGTAAACAAGGATAGAAGAAAAAAGAAGAATAAAGACTTTACGTATTTTAACTATAGTAAGAAAGGCTACTACGTAAAAGACTACTAATTAAAGAAGAAAAAGGATATAGTATATTATAAATATAGGAAACTAGGATACTATATAAAAGACTATAAAAGTAAGGACTATAAAAAAGATAAAGAAACTTAGTTAAAGACAATAGAGAAAAGGAAAGAAACACTACAAGTATAGGCTAAACCTTAGGAAAAAGTAGCTAGGAGTAAAGAAATATAATATATAATACTCTACTAGACCTTTTATTATAAAGACAACTACTATATATATCTTTCTAGTAAATAAGGAGTAAGATACTTCTTATAATAAAGAAATAGAGTAGTAGTAACAAAAGAAAGAACAAAAGTATAGCTAGAAGAAACAGCGTATATAATAGACTTACTAATAGAAGACTTAGAAAGGGAAGAACCCTAGACCCTATTAATCTAGGCTAAAGGACTAGCACTAGATAAAGAGACTACTATAGCTTTCTCTAAAGAACTATAAGAAAGTAAAAGATAGAAAAGTATAAGAGGTATAGAACACGCCTAGCTAGATATACACAGCTATAATAGCTATACAATAATAGATATAGAAGAATAAAACAAAGAATAGAAGTTAGTTTAGAAATACTTACTAGTTATAAGTATAGAGGAAGCGTATAAAGACTAGAAAGAACGTAATCTTAAAGAAACAAAGTTTATACTATTTTAAGAATAGATAAAGTAATATATAGTTATAATAAGAAGAATACCTATATAAAGAGAATAGTAGTTCCTTATAAGTAAAACGTAATAGATTAACAAAGCCTATATACTACAAGTACTAATAGTATACTATATCCTAATAAATACAAGACCTAGAATAAATAGTTACTAAGAAGGAGATAACAAAATAATAAACCTAAAACATCTAGCCTATTTTAAAGTATTATAGATATTATACCTAGAAAAGAATTATACAATATATAGAAACTCTAAAGCAAATAATAAAGTATAGCCTATAAGAAAAAGAGGCTATAACTATACAAAAGTAATTCTAGTAGAAGATATCTAAGGATAAGAAATAATACTAGAAGAAGGTTACTTAGTAATAAAGCCTAGACTAAAACTACCTAAGAAATGCGTCTAAGGAAGACTATAGTACAAATGCAAGTACAATAAATATCTAAAATATAAAGAATATAAACTTAAAATAAGACTATAGCCCTAGGAAAATAGATAATTTATAAAAATACTAAAGTAAGAAAGGCTAGAAGGTATAAGAGGCCTATATATTACGAAGATAAGTACTTATTAAGGAAAGAAAGTATAATTAATAATTAATAGTAGAGCTACAAGGAACTTTATATTAAAGAAGTTTGTAGAAGACTAAGGAATAACCTATACTATAAAGAAGTATCCTTAACAACTAAGTATAATTAAAGGAAAACTATTCTAAGAACCTATAAGGTTTGAGACAATACCCTCTACGCTAGAACTAGAAAAGATAATAATTAAGAATATAGTTATAGACATAACTACAATTAATAATAAATAAGATATAATACTAGGAATACTATAGTTATAGATAACTAACCTAAGAATTAATTAGAGAATAGGTAGAATTAGCTACTCTAAAAGAGAAATATTAAAAGCTAACATAGTTACACACAAAGGAGAATTCCTAAAAGAATACAAGAAATAAGAAAAATAGCTTATAGAACCTAAAGATTACCTTCTAAAATATTAACTATAGGATTTAGTAATAGATCTAAAGGAAGATAAAGACGTAGGATAGAGCCTAGTTTATAAAAAAATAGAAGAAAAATCTAAGATTAAATAAACGTTTATTAAAAACGCACTAAAGAAAGGATAGATATAAGAATCTAAGTCCTTAGTAGTATATAGACTTATATTTATAGATAAAAAAAGAATAAGTAATAAAAGACCTTACGTAGACTTTAGAAAAACTAACGCAATTATAAATAAGAACTAATACCCCTTACTATAAATAGATATAATACAAGATAAGCTATAAAAAGCAAGAATCTTTATAAAACTAGATATCTAGAACGCCTACTACTAGATTAGAATTAAAAAAGGTAATAAATAGAAAACAGCGTTTAGAATACAATATAGACTATACAAATACTTAGTTATACTCTTTAGCTTAATAAACGCACTAGTAGCTTTCTAAGAAAGAATAAATATAGTACTAAGAGAGTACTTAGATATATTTATATTTGTATACCTAGATAATATCCTTATATTCTTAGAAATAGAAGAAGAATACGTATAGTATATATACAAAGTGCTAGAAAAACTAGTAGAAAGTAAACTATTCTTTAAAATAAGAAAATGTAAATTCTATATAAAGGAAATAGACTTCCTTAGATTTATTATTAAACTAGGAAAAATCAAGATTAATCTAGAAAAAATTAGATTAATTAACGAATAGCTAATACCTAAGAACCTAAAAGAAGTATAATAATTTTATAGCCTAGCTAACTTTTACAAAAAGTTAATAGTAAGATAGTCTAAAGATATAGAACTAATAATAAGGCTTATAAAAAAGGATATACTATTTAAATAGATATGGGAATACGACAAAGTATTTAAGAAGATTAAAAAAAAGTTTATAGAAAACCTAGTTATTAAGATATATAACCTAGACCTACTAGTAATAGTAAAAACAGACAGATCTAATTTAGTCTACAAAATAGCACTAATTTAAGAAGACTTAAAGACTAAGAAAGAATATTTAGTTAAATACTTCTCTAAGAAAATAAAGCTAGTAGAGCTGAACTATCTAATTTATAACAAAGAGATACTAGTAATCTATAAAGTATTTAAACAATAGAGAGTATACCTATAAAGAGTAAAATACTAAACAAAGGTCTATATAGACTATAGGAATTTTATAAGATTTATACTAAATAAAGAACTAATATAATAATATATAAGATAGTAGGAATTCCTATTAATATTTAATATAGAAATTATATATATAAAAGGGAAAGACAACTAATTTATAGATACTCTTAGTAGAAGACTAGACTTATAGAAAGAAGTAAGCGCTACTAGTATAGTTCTAGTTAAAAACGAAGAAGGACATTTAGTCTTAAATACACCTAAAATAGCTATAACACTTAAAAGAAAGAGTAGTAAGCTAGATAAATAGATTTAGGAAGAAACAAGAAAAGCCCCTAAAGAAATAGAGAAACTTAAAATCTAAGAAAATCTCGTAAGAGCCTATAGAAGAACGTATATTTTAGGAAAAATATAAAGAGAATTTATATAATAGTTCTATAAACTACTAGTATATAGATATTAAGGAATCGACAAAATACTAGATAGACTACTAAAAGATTATTATATTCTAAGAGTAAGATAACTAGTAATAGAAGTACTACAAGATTATATAGAATACTAGAAGAATAAGTATAGTAAATACGCACTATATAAGAAGTTATAACTAGTAGAAGTACTAGAATAACTATAGGGAGTTATTATAATAGATTTTATTACAAAACTACCTAAGTTAAAAGACCTAATATTAAGAGTTAAGTACAATAGAATCCTAATAATAGTAGACAAACTTATAAAGTACTTATACTTTAGACTATATAAGGAAAAAAGTAGGATAGAAGTTACTATACACTAGGTCCTAGGAACTATAATTAGCTAATATAGACTACTAGATAAAATTATTATAAATAGAGATGTAAAATTTATATTAAAACTATAGAGAACGATAATAGTATAATTAGGAATTAAATACGTAATATCTACTACATATTACCTATAAATAGATAGATAATTAGAAAGAATAAACTAGATAGTAGAATAGTACCTAAGATACTATCTTAACTACAACTAGAATAATTAGGTATAGTTACTACCTATAGCATAGTTAGTATACAACAGCGTAAAGAATAAGATAATAGAAGTATTACCTTTTTTTATAAACTATAGATTTAACTCTAGTGTATATAGAATACTAAGACTAGAGATATCTTAGTCTCTAAAAGGAGAAAACTTCGCTAATAAACTTAAAGATATATATAAGTAATTAAGATAGGATATAGAATTCCTGTATAATTAAATAGTAAAGTACTATAACAAGAAATATAAAGAGGGACCCTAATTTAAAAAGAGAGAAAAAGTATAGTTAGTACAAAAAAACATTAAGAGCAAGAAACTAAGTTTAAAATTAGACTACGTTAAGATAAAACTATACAAAATTAAGAAAGAAGTTACGCTAGTTATATTTAAATTAAAGCTACTAAATAAAATAAGGATATACCTAACTTTCTACGTAGTACTACTTAAGATAGCACTATAAAATATAGAACTACTAGTATACAAAGTAGATACGTATAGAGAATAAGAAGAATAAGAAGTTAAAGAAATCCTAGTATACTAGTTTTATAATAGTAGGAACTACTACCTAGTAAAATAGATAAGTATAGACAAAAAAGGACAACTATAGGAAGAAACATAGGAACTAGAAAACAATCTTAACTACTCTAAGAAACTAGAGGACTTCTAAAGTTAAAACTCTCTAGAACACTTAGTAGTAAACTAAGAGAACTAATATTACTATCGCTAGATAGAGAGGTAATAGGAGCGCCTAACGTAGGACCTACTACAGCAACACTAAATACTTTATCTAAGTCTAGCTTAGCTTCTAGAGCTACTAACTATATAGCTAATTTCTTATTATTTAGTGCCTTTATCTTATAAAGATAAGAGAGACAAGCTTAATTCTTTACTAGCTTACTCTACGTAAGCTCCTAGATCTACTTATACTTAGCTTTAGCTTCTATAATTTAAGATAGTAATTTCTCTTAAGCTTAGTTAATAGCTCTCCCTATTATTATTAAGCTTAGATATAAGAATAAGTATAATAAATATACACTCTATAAGAGAGACACTAGATACGTTATAGGAACTATAAACGTTTATATAGATATACGCTTTATAAGCTCTACTATTGTTTATAGAAACTATATAAGGAGAGTACTTAGGATTTAACTTAGAGGAGGTATAATAAGAACAAGGAAATATTTTAATACTATTACGCAACACGCAATTAGTAAGAAGATATTAATAACGTATAGAAGAGGTAACTATAGAGAGTAATAAAGAGCTAGAAATTAACGAAGAGAGTAGGTTAATAACCTTAGCTCTAGGATAGATAAACAAGGACCTACTTAGAAGAGGAGATAGTATTACAATAGTAATAAGAGAAATATAGATAGAACTAATTAGCCCTATAACTAATAGATTAAGTTCTTATAGATATAAAGAATACAAACTTAATTAGGAAACTATATATAATTAAGATACCTAAAAGTAATCTATAATCTATAGACTCTTAGCGTTAATAGATTATAGATTAAGGTAATCTACAATCTATTATTCTTAGTAGTAATAGATTAATAGATTAGGATAAGTATATAGTTAGTAGCGATGCGTATTATTAAGATAGTATTAGCAATTTAATTATTAACTACGAGCAACAATACAAAGATAGTTACAAAACATCTTCTATTATTTATAGCTTATTGTAGATTATAACACGAGCTTTTATTATTACCTTATAATCTACTAATACCTATCTAGGCTACTAGGAAGTTAACCCTAGTAAGCCTATAACAATACTAGTAGTATTTACTTCTTCTTAGAAGTCTAGTTTTCTACTAAGAGTATCTATAAATTAATTATTATTCTTATTTATATATATAACTTTAAAGTTAAATATTAATAAGAACTCTTACTACCTTATATAATATTATAATAAGTCTTTATTTAGTATAAATCCTATAAAATTCCTATAGTCTATATAGACTTTTATTTAGTATTTTACTTCTTATAAGTATACTCTCTATTATTTAAATACTTTATAGATTACTAATATTTCTTTATTATAGATTAAGTAGTTAAGTTCTACTAGCTTTATCTTCTTAGAGAAGTATTTAACTAAGTATTCTTATATTATAGTTAGGTCTTCTTATATTAGTACTATTCTATAGACTAAGTTAGATATATCTATCTTTACTATTACTAGTAGATCTAGGTTATATATTCTAATAACTAGGTTTTTTATAAACTATTATTTAATCTAGTTAAATACTTTATTATACTCTAAAGTTTATTTAAATAGTATATCTTTCTTTATAAGTTTTATAAGTATTTCTATTATTTTAGACTATTTTACTATTAGTTTCTTATAAAAGTTTACTAACTTATAAAATTATTATACTTCTTATAAGTTCTTTAGTATTAGCTATTCTTAGATTACTTTAATCTTAATTAAGTTAATTTATATTTTTCCTAGTTTAATAATAAATCTAAGGAAGTCTATTTCTTTTATATAGAACTTATATTTTCTTATTTTAAGAAATATCTTATTTTTTACTAACTTTTCTAGTACTTTATATATATATTATACGTATTCTATTGTAAGTTAGAGCTTCGCTCTATATAATTTAGGTAAGCCTATAGTAGTAAGTAAGCTATACAAGCTATTTAAGCTACTCTACTATATATAAGTAGCTTAGCTTAGATAGCTCTTTAATTAATAATTATCTCTTACTTATTCTTAAGCTTATATCTTATAATAGTTATAAGCCTAGCGCTAAAAATTACTTAATAGTTTTATCCTATATACTATAGTAAGAGATCGCGAGCTTAGTATACTCTTATCCTATCCTATCTTATCTTATCTATTACTTAAACGCTTATAATATCTTATAGCGAGATTACTCTACTTAATAAAGGTACTACCCTACTTAATAAGCGCTTATAATAGCTAGTATAGTTTATACAACTCTATTATAACGCTCTCGAGCTAGGTATCTAGTAGCTAGTTAATCTAGAAGCTAATAACGTCCCTAATATCTACGCTAACAAACTAGTTTAACTTAAACTAAAGAGCCTAGTAATAGTAAAAGAGGTAGCTACCTATAAGCTTATAATAGAGAAATACTAAGCTATAAAAGATACCTAGGTATCGCGAATAGTACGCCTTAGAGCTCTAAGCGCCTAGGTAAACGCTATAGTTAATCTAAGTTATCTAGTAATAGCTAAGATAACTCTACTCGCAAATAATAAAGCTATATTGCAAGAGCTTATCTAAACGCTAAAGAGCCTACTAGCTCTATCTAATACTAGCGCTAGTAATCTTATCTAAGCTTAATACTAAGCCTATCTATAGAAAGCTTACTAAGGACAACAATTACTAGAGCTCTAGTATAATAAGTAGCTACGCCTATATTAGCGTGTAATTGCGTACAATATTATAGAGGTAATAGGTAAGCTTATAGTATAAGATTTCCTAGAGGCGTTAACACTAAAGCTAGCTCTAGACTAGGCTTAGATAATAAGCTAATTAGTAATCTAGAGCTTAGTCCTTAGCTTAAAGGTACTTACGCTAGAGTAAATTAGTAGTATCTACTTAGCTCTATTATAGGAGTATAAGCTCTAAACTACTAATTAAAGAGCTAGTGTATTTACAACGTTTAGAGGATCTAAGCTAAGCTTAAGCTTAAGTACTAACTTAAAATATAACTACTTATATAGCTAAGCTTACTACTAGAAGCTATAAGATTATAGATAGGTATAAGTAGTACTTACTAGTAATCTATTTAAAATAGATAATAATAGAAAGGTAAAAATATAGGCTTGTTTAGATAAGCTACGCTTTGTAGTAGTTAAAACCTTAGTAACTTAAAAGTAAGCTAGTCTCTTATAGGAACTAGTTAAAGCTAGCTTAGAGTTAGTTAAATTAAAGGCTCTAGTCTACTTAGGCTAGCTAAACGTAGTACTTATCGACTTAGGTATACTTATTAACTTAGGTAAACTTATTAAGCTAGTACCTAGAGCTTACTTAACGCTAGATTTTAATACTTACCTACTCTCTAAGAGTACTATACTCGATAATAAAGCTACTCTCTACTTAGTTAACTTAATAAGTCTTATAGAACTAGGCTCTTTTATAAGAGTAAAAGGTATAAGCTACGTAGAGGTAAGTATATAAGCGTTTCTAATACTTAGTAAAAGTACTTAAGTTCTTAAGAACGCTCTAAATAGAGCTTATAGTAAGCGTATAGAGAATCTTGTACTTTATAAAGTAGTAGTAGTTAAAGGATTTTATATTAATATAGTATCTAAAGCTTAATTATAGTAAGCTAGAGCCTAGTATTAAGGTTTTAACGTAACTCTAAGAGTAGGAACGCTAGTAGAGAGTATTGTACTAGCGACGCTAATACGTAAATATAATCTTACTTTTATTAAATATAAGCTTATTATATTTTATCTAACTATTATAAGCGTAACTTAAAGTAATTAAGTTAATTAATAGCTTAACTTATAGCGTACAACGCCTAGAAGTAACTTAGAAGAGCTCTAGCACGCTAAAGCTAGTTATCTTAGACTAGAAGTACTACGAGCGCTAGTAACGAGCGTAAGAAACGTACGTATTAATAGGATAGCGCGTATTAAGTGTAAGTATTACTTAATAGCTTACGCTAAGTAAGTTATCTTAAAGTAGCCTAGAGAGAGAGCCTTATACCTATACTAGCAAGTAGCGTAAGACCTATTTAATATACCTACTAGCTACTTTAGAGAAGTTTAGACTATACTACTTAAGTATAAGTATAGTAGTAAGCTCTATACCTACCTATTATAAGGTAAAATACTCTAAAAGATAATAAGAGTATTTAAAAGCTTTATAAAGCTACTACTAATGCGCTATAAGCGTAGTAGAGGTAGGGCTCCTTATAGAGAGTACCTATAACTCTCTTAAGAGAGGAGGTACGAGAAGGTAGGAGCGAGGGCGTCTACGGCACTAGAGTCTTTTTAGTACACTTTTTCTTCTTCTTCTTCTTAGTAGTAGTAGTAGTAGTAGTAGTAGTAGTAGTAGTAGTAGTAGTAGTAGCTTTAGAAGTAGTATAAGAGCAAGATATATAAGTATAAGTAGCTTTCTTAGCTTTACTCTATAAAAACAAGTTAGTATAATAATTACTAATATAAAAAGTAAGCTTTAAAAGCTTTAAAAATAGTAACTTATAATAGCTATAATAATAGTTACTAAAGAGTTTATAAGACTAAGAAAACTCTAAATATACTACGCGTAGCGTATAAGTGCTTAGCACCTACGTACGAGCCTAAAATAAATAGAATTGTAGGTAAAGGTATTTTTAACTAAGTTTAGATAACTACTATAAAACTTATTAAATAGCTCTACTACGTAGCTTACCTAGAGAGTATATCGCAAGTTAGAGCTTTACTTTATACAATTTAGGTAAGCCTATAGTAGTAAGCAAGCTATATAAGCTATTTAAGCTGCTCTACTATATATAAGTAGCCTAGCTTAGATAGCTCTTTAATTAATAATTATCTCCTACTTATTCCTAAGCTCGCATCTCGCAATATATTCTTCTTCTATTTCTAAGAATATAAAGATATTATCTAGGTACGTAAATATAAATATATCTAAGTATTCTCTTAGTACTATATTAATCTTTTCTTAGAATACTACTAGTATATTTATTAATCTAAAGAGTATAACTATATACTTAAATAGTCTATATTATATTCTAAATACTATTTTCTATTTATAGCCTTCTTTAATTCTAATCTAATAGTAAGCGTTTTAGATATCTAGTTTTATAAAGATTTATACTTTCTATAGCCTATCTTATATCTTATCTATATATAGTAAAGAGTATTAGTTCTAACTTATAATTACGTTTATTTTCTTAAAGTCTATATAAAGTCTTTTATTATTTTTTTTTATCTATAAATATAAGTTTATATACTACTAAAGATTATAATTTATATATCTATCTTTTTTTTAGTATATTTTAGATAAACGCTTATTTAATCTTTAATTCTTCTTTAGTTTTCTTATAGACTAAGCTCTAACCTATATTTTTCTCTTCTTCTAAGTCTATAGCTAAATCCTATAGTTAATAGTCTAGATAGTAGTTACTAGGTTCTATAAGTTATTTCTCCTATATCTTATATTTATCTAGGAATTCTCCTTTATATATACTTATATTAGCTTTTAATATTTCTTTCTTAAAGTAGCTAATTTTCTTTATTCTCTAATTAATCTTTAGGTTAGTTATCTATAACTATAGTATTCCTAATATTATATCTTGTTTATTATTAATTATTATTATATCTATAACTATATTCTTAATTTCTAATCTTTCTAGCTTTAGCGTAGAGAGTATTGTTTTATACTAAATAGGTTCTTAAAATAGTTTTTTTTAATTATACTTAGTTATTAAATGTATTTCTTTATTATATAAGTTATTCTTTAACTTTCTATAAACTTCTTAGATATAAAGTTCTTTATAGCCCTACTATTAATTATTAGTTATACTCTTCTTCTTTAATATATACCTATTTTTATAATATATAGGCTTTTTATACTTTTTAGTATTTTTTACTTAGGTTTTTCTTTAAATTATTAATCTTTTTAGAGCTATTACTTTATTTTATACTTATAGTTTTTATATTTAGGATATTTATTATAAGTATATTTATACTATAGCTTTCTTTAAATATATTCTTTAGATAGGTTAGGTCCTAGTCTAATTACTATATATTCTTTATTAAGGATTCTAATTATTTTCTAACCTTTAGTATCTTTCTTTAAAATTATATTTCTTTCTTTATATAGGCTATATATAATTAAGTACCTTAAGTTCTCTATATATATAGTAATTCGTGTTTAAGTATAATATCTATAATATCTTAATATATACTAGATATTCTAGATCTATTCTTTTATTATCTTCTACTTAGTAACTATCTATTTTAGGTCTTATAGTTATTAAGATATAGTATACTATTAGTACTTATAGTATATAGGCTTTATTAATCTATTATATCTTTTTTATAAAGAACTACTATTCTCTTTATATAAGTATTCTACTTACTATAACTATATATTACTCTATTTATTATTAGAATATTATATACTTTTTTACTTTAAGATTATATTCTTTTTAGTCTTTATATACTTCTTCTATACTTATAACTAGTAAGTATTTTTAAATAAACTTTTATTATTTATTTTATTTCTCTATATCTATTATTATATAGCTATTATAGCTATATTCCTTTAACTAGGTATACTTAGTACCTCTTATATTAATTTATTTCTTATCTCTTTATAGTCTTTTAGAAGAAACTATAGTAGTTTCTTTATCTAGTACTAGTCCTTTAGCCTAGATTAATAGTATCTAGTGTTTCTCTCCTTTTATGTCTTCTATTAGTAAGTTTATTATATATACTATTTCTTCTAGCTATACTTTTATTATTTCTTTTATTACTACTACTTTATTTTTCTATAAAAACTCTCCTACTCTCTACTAACTAAAAAAATATATATAGTAGTTATCTTTATAATAAAAGGTCTAATAGAGTATTATATACTATATTTCTTTACTCCTAGGTACTTTCTCCTAAGGTTTAGCTTATACTTTTAGTACTTCTTTTTTATTCTTAGTTATTTTTAACTATATTTATTTCTTTAAGTTTTTATTTCTATAATCTTTTATAAAATATCTTTCTTTTATTTTAACTAGTAGTTTTTTACGTAGTAGCTTTTCTTACTCTAACTAAAGTATATAAAGTCTTTATTCTTCTTAAATTTTTTCTTATCTTTATTAGTGTTAAGGATTATAGGGTCTCTAATATCTTAGTTTCTAGGTTATCCTCTATACTTGTTCTTCTTCTATTCTTAAAGATTATTATCTATCTATATTACCTATTATTTTAGAGCTTCTAGTATCCTTAGTTTTTCTATATAAATTATTTTATATTAAATTTTTAAATATAATTATTATTTAAATTATAATATTAGAGATACCTTATTCTATTCTATATTCTATAATAGTTACTTAAACTATAATATATATTTAAGAATACTCTTATATTATATAAGCTTCTTAAGCTTCTCTTTAGCTTATTAAGTAATATCTATATTACTAAATAGTACTTTTATTAGCCTAGTAAAGTATTTATAACTTCTAAAAATAGCTCTAGTTTTATCCTTTTATATTCCTAAAGCGTATATTATATAATCTATCTAGTAAAATTTAAACTATATTATTAAATTGTCTTTAAAGTATATTCTAATATATATTACTTTTTTATCTTCTCTATTAAAGTATAGTACTTATATATTAATCTAAAGTTATACTACTACTATAAAGGAGTTTAATTTTTCCTTTATTCTATTAAATTTCTTAAGTATAAGTATCTTAAGTAGTTTCTTTATTATACTTATCTCTAGTCTTTAAGTAATTTATTCTATCTAGTTTTATCTTTTAATAATAGCTTTAATCTATACTTTATTCTATTTTATATAGTCTTATAGTTCTTTATTCTATATTTCTAAGGTATTAATTACTAGTTTTATATCTTCTTTTTCTAAGATTAAATTATTTAGGTAGTCTTTAATTACTTTCTATATAGTATTATCTAATTTATAACTACTTAGAAGTACTTTAACTCTTTTCTTAGTTAAACTTTCTACTATTATATTAGCTAGACTATACGCTACTTACACTTTACTTCTCCTAATATCTAAATTAGTAAAGTATAATAGGGTTGCCTATTATTAACTACAAGTAACTTCTAGAGTATTAGTAGATTAGAAAGTAATAGTAAAAGCTTATATTATAATTAGTATTAACTATAAATAATAGTTAATTTATATATATAATATTAAGTATTAGCGTTCTAAGTTAGAGATTAAATTACTAATACTATCTTAATAATATATATTACTATTAACTATATACTTTTACTAATTCTTTAGCTTCGCAACTTTATATTTACTAAGATTGTTAATTTATAAATTTATTATATATTTTACTTTATAACTTTATATTTACTAAGATCGCGAATTTATAAATTTATTACGTATCCTAATTATAGTTAGTCTCCTAATTAAGCTTATTATCTTATAAGTTATTACTCTACTTATCCTATCCTTTGTTATTAGCTAGGCTAAGGCTAATTAGTTCTATCTCGATTTCTCTTGTTACTACTATAATATAAGTATTAAGACTAAGGAGTTATAGCTACTAAATATAAGTTATTATTAAAATTTTAAATTTATACCTTTTTCTAAATATCTATACCTTTAAGAATTTAAAATACGTATAACTAAACTATATTAATATCTTTAAATATATCTAACTTATATTAAAAAATATAAAAAAAAGATACTATAAATAAAAAACTATAAAGCTCTAAAGTTACCTTAAAAAAAGTCTATAAATTAGTTTAAATCCTAGCTCTAGTAGGCTTAGTAATTAAAAATAGTAGTAAGTTATATTAATATAGTCGATAATCTCTTTAAAAATCTTTTCTAGTTATATTTTTAACTAATATATTCGTAGAGTTATTTTAGGTTAAAAACTTTAACTTTTTTTTAGACTTTTTATTTGTATTACTCTACTATAGTTATATTTATACTAAAGCTATAAAGTAAAATAAAGATATACCTAACTTTTTATATAGTACTACTTAAGGTAGTACTATAAAATATAAAACTACTAGTATATAAAATAGATATATATAGTAAATAAAAAGAATAAAAAGTAAAAAAAATCTTAGTATACTAGTTCTATAATAGAAGAAACTACTACTTAGTAAAATAAATAAGTATAAATAAAAAAGAATAACTATAGAAAGATATATAAGAAATTAAAAGACTTCTAAAGTTAAAACTCTCTAAACTACTTTATAGTAAACTATAAAAATCTATAATACTACTAGTAGATAAAAAAGTAATAAGAGTACTTAATATTATAAGAGCTAGAGTAACTTCTACTATATATTTAATATCTATTTTAGCTTCTAAAGTATAAGACTATATAAATAATTTAGTAATATTATAAGCTTTTAACTTATAAAAGTAGTTTATATATACTTAGAGCTTTACTATCTTATAAGTAGTTTTAGAGATTAGGTTATACTAAGCTTACTTAGTAATAGCTAGCTATAATAATAATTTCTCCTTAGTATAGTTAATAGCTCTCCCTATATAATTTAGAAATAATAGAGTTAGTAGAGTATTTATAACTTCTAAAAATAGCTATTATTTTAACTTTCTTTATTCCTAGAGCTTATAGTATATAGTCTATCTAATAAAGTTTAAACTATCTTATTATATCTTCTTTAAAGTATAATCTAATATATACTACTTTTTTTTCTTTTATATTAAAGTAAGTTACTTATAAATCTATCTAGAGTTATATAAATACTAAGAATAGTTTTAGCTTTTTTTTTATTCTATTAAATTTCTTAAGTATAAGTATCTTAAGTAGCTTCTTTATTATACTTATCTTTAGTCTTTTAGTAATTTATTCTATCTAGTTCTAACCTACTATAATTACTCTAATCTAAGCTTTATTTTAGTTAAGATAGTCTTATAGTTCTTTATTCTACGTTTCTAGAGTATTAATTATTAGTTATATATCTCTTTTCTTAGTAATAAGATTATTTAAGTATATCTTAACTACTACCTAGTTAGTTCTATCTAACTTATAACTACTTAGAAGTACTTTTTTCTTTCCTTTATTAAACTTTCTACTATTATATTAGCTTAGACTATATACTACTTATACTTTACTTCTTCTAATAACTAAATTAGTAAGGTATAATAAAGTAACCTAGTATTAACTACAAGTAACTACTTTAGGTATTATATGTATAACAAGAGAAATCGAGATAGAACTAATTAGTCTTAACTTAAGTACTAATAAAGTATAAGATAAGTAGTATAATAACTTAGATTAAGAAATAAACTATAACCTAAATACGTATAATAGATTAAAGTAATATATAAATATATATAATAGATTAGAGTAATCTATAATATTATATAATAGATTAGAGTAATCTATAATATTATATAAATAGATTAGTAAAAGTATATAGTTACTATAAATATATATTATTAGGATAGTATTAGTAATCTATTCTCTAACCTAGAACGCTAATACTTAAAATTATATATATAAATTAAGTATTTTTTATAGTTATTACTAATTATAATATAAGCTTTTCTTATTACTTTCTAATCTACAAATAATAAAAAGGTTATTATAGTTAATAATAGGTAATCTATTACTCTTTACTATTTTAGTTATTAGAAGAAGTAAAGTGTAAGTAGTACGTAGTCTAAGCTAATATAATAGTAGAAGGTTTAACTAAGAGAAAAAGTAAAGTACTTCTAAGTAGTTATAAATTAGATAATACTATATAGAAAGTAATTAAGAACTACTTAAATAACTTAATCTTAGAAAAAGAATATATAAAGATAGTAATTAAAGCTTTAGAAATATAGAATAAAGAACTATAAGACTATATAAAGTAAAATAAAGTATAAATTAAAGCTATTATAGTAAGATAAAACTAGATAGAATAAATTACCTAAAGACTTAAGATAAGTATAATAATAAAACTACCTAAAATACCTATACTTAAGAAGTTTAATAGAATAAGAGAAAAACTAAAACCTTTTATAGCTTTAGTATAACTCTAGATATATAAATAAGTACTATACTTTAATAAAGAAGATAAGAAAGTAATATATATTAGAATATATCTTAAAAAGAATATAATAAGATAGTTTAAGCTTTACTAGATAAACTATATAATATATACTCTAGTAACGTAGAAGGATAAAATAAGTACTATCTTTAGAAGTTATAAATACTAAATTAAATAGATAAGAGTAGTATTTAAAGAAATAGATATTACTTAATAAGCTAAAGAAAAGGTTAAGAAGCTTATATAAGATAAGAGTTTTTCTAAATATATATTATAGTTTAAATAACTATTATAAAATATAGAATATAATAAGCTATTACTAATATTATAATTTAAATAAAGACTAAAGTTAAGAATTTAAAATAATATAATCTATATATATAGGCTAAAGATATTAGAAGCTCTAAAATAATAGGTAATATAAGTTAATAATAATATCTAAGAATAGAGAATAAATAAATATAGAGGATAATATACAAATTAAGATACTAGAGTCCCTATAATCTTTAATAATAATAAGGATAAAAAGAAAAAAAAGAATAAAGACTTTATATACTTTAACTATAGTAAGAAAGGCTACTATATAAAAGATTATTAATTAACGAAAAAAGATATTATATATTATAAATATAAGAAACTAGGAGACTTTATAAAAGACTATAGAAGTAAAGACCTAAAGAAAGAAATATAGTTAAAAATAACTAAAAACAAGAAAGAAGTACTAAAACTATAGGCTAAATCTTAAAAGAAAGTAGCTAGGAGTAAAGAAATATAGTATATAATACTTAATTAAACCTTTTATTATAATAAGAACTACTATATATCCTTTTTTAGTAAATAAAGCGTAAGATAGTTCTTATAAAAGAATAGAGTAATAGTAATAAAAGAAAGTAGAACCTAAGTATAGTTTAAAGAAATAACGTATATAATAGACTTACTAATAGAAGACTTAAAAAGAGAAGAACTTAAGACCCTATTAATTTACGCTAATAGATAGGTAAAAGATATAGAAACTACTATAGTTACTTCTAAAGAATTATAAGAAGATAAAAGTAGACTTAATATAAAAAGTATAGAGTATACCTAGTTAAAAATAAATAGCTATAATAGCTATATAATAATAGATATAGTAGAATAAAATAAGTAATAGTAGTTTATTTAGAAATACTTACTAGTTATAAGTATAGAAAAAGTATATAAAGACTAGAAAGAATATAATCTTAAAGTAATAAAGTTTATAATATTCTAATAATAGATAGAGTAAAATATAGTTATAGTAAAAAGAATACTTTTATAAAAAGAATAGTAGTACTTTATAAAAAAGATATAATAGATTAATAAAGCCTAAATATAATATTATAATAATAATAAGACTTAGTATAGATAAATATTAGATAGAAGATAATAAAAGAGTTAATCTAGAGTATCTAGTATAATTTAAAATATCTTAAGTATTATACTTAAATATAAATTACTACTTATATAAAGATTTAAAAGTATAAAACTATATATAGCTATTATTAAGAAAAGGATATAATTATATAAATATAATTTTAAGAAAAGATATCTAAAGATAAGAAATAATTAATATAGCTAATAAAGAATATATCTAAAGAAAACTATAGTATAAATTGTCGCAAGTTAGAGCTTCGCTCTATACGATTTAAGTAAGCCCGTAGTAGTAAGCGAGCTATATAAGCTATTCGAGCTACTCTACTATATATAAGTAGCCTAGCTTAGATAGCTCTTTAATTAATAATTATCTTCTACTTATTCCTAAGCTTATATCTTGTAATAGTTATAAGCTTAGCGCTAAAAATTACTTAATAGTTCTATCCTATATACTATAGCAAGAGATTGCAAGCTTAGTATACTCCTATCTTATCTTATCTTATCTTATCTATTACTTAAACGCTTACAATATCTTATAGTAAGATTACTCTACTTAATAAAGGTACTACCTTACTTAACAAGTACTTATAATAGCTAGTATAGTTTATACAACTCTATTACAACACTTTTAAGCTAGGTATCTAGTAGCTAGTTAATCTAGAAGCTAATAACGTCCCTAATATCTACGCTAATAAACTAGTTTAACTTAAACTAAAGAGCCTAGTAATAGTAGAAGAGGTAGCTACCTATAAGCTTGCAATAAAGAAATACTAGGCTACAAAAGATACCTAGGTATCGCGAATAGTACGCCTTAGAGCTCTAAGCGCCTAGGTAAACACTATAGTTAATCTAAGTTATCTAGTAATAGCTAAAATAACTCTACTTGTAAATAATAAAGCTATATTACAAGAGCTTATCTAAACGCTAAAGAGCCTACTAGCTCTATCTAATACTAGCGCTAGTAATCTTATCTAAGCTTAATACTAAGCCTATCTATAGAAAGCTTACTAAGGATAACAATTACTAGAGCTCTAGTATAATAAGTAGCTACGCCTATATTAGCGTGTAATTGCGTACAATATTATAGAGGTAATAGGTAAGCTTATAGTATAAGATTTCCTAGAAGCGTTAATACTAAAGCTAGCTCTAGACTAGGCTTAGATAATAAGCTAATTAGTAATCTAGAGCTTAGTCCTTAGCTTAAAGGTACTTACGCTAGAGTAAATTAGTAGTATCTACTTAGCTCTATTATAGGAGTACAAGCTCTAAACTACTAATTAAGGAGCTAGCGTATTTACAACGTTTAGAGGATCTAAGCTAAGCTTAAGCTTAAGTACTAACTCGAAATACAACTACCTATATAGCTAAGCTTACTACTAGAAGCTACAAGATTATAGATAGGTATAAGTAGCGCTTACTAGTAATCTATTTAAAATAGACAATAATAGAAAGGCGAAAATATAGGCTTGTTTAGATAAGCCGCGCTTTATAGTAGTTAAAACCTTAGTAACTTAAAAGTAGGCTAGTCCCTTGTAGGAACTAGTTAAAGCTAGCTTAGAGTTAGTTAAATTAAAGGCTCTAGTCTACCTAGGCTAGCTAAACGCAGTACTTATTAACTTAGGTATACTTATCGACTTAGGCAAACTTATTAAGCTAGCACCTAGAGCCTACTTAACGCTAGATTTTAATACTTACTTACTTTCTAAGAGTACTATACTTAATAATAGAGCTACTCTCTACTTAGTTAACTTAATAAGTCTTATAGAACTAAGCTCTTTTATAAGAGTAAAAGGCGTAAGCTACATAGAAGTAGGTATATAAGCGTTTCTAATACTTAGTAAAAGTACTTAAGTCTTTAAGAACGCTCTAAATAGAGCTTATAGTAAGCGTATAGAGAATCTCGTGCTTTATAAAGTAGTAGTAGTTAAAGGATTTTATATTAATATAGTATCTAAAGCTTAATTGTAGTAAGCTAGAGCCTAGTATTAAGGTTTTAACGTAACTCTAAGAGTAGGAATACTAGTAGAGAGTATTATACTAGTAACGCTAATACACAAATATAATCTTACTTTTATTAAATATAAGCCTATTACGTTTTATCTAACTATTATAAGTGTAACTTAAAGTAATTAAGTTAATTAATAGCTTAACTTATAGCGTATAACGCTTAAAAGCAACTTAGAAGAGCTCTAGTACGCTAGAGCTAGTTATCTTAGACTAAAAGTACTGCGAGCGCTAGTAATAAGCGCAAGAAACGTGCGTATTAATAGAATAGTGCGTATTAAGTATAAGTATTGCTTAATAGCTTATACTAAGTAAGTTATCTTAAGGTAGCCTAGAGAGAGAGCCCTACGCTTATACTAGCGAGTAGCGTAGGACCTATTTAATATACCTACTAGCTACTTTAGAGAAGTTTAGACTATACTACTTAAGTACAAGTATAGTAGTAAGCTCTATACCTACCTATTACAAGGTAAAACGCTCTAAGAGATAATAAGAGTATTTAAAAGCTTTATAAAGCTACTACTAACGCGCTATAAGCTCTATACGTATATACTCTAGTAAGATAATAAAGTAGTAACGCTCTTATAGAGAGGTAAGACGCGCTTCTAGATTTAGGCTAAATAAGAAGAGATTATAGTTAAGAGTACTCTAGTATATACGTATAAGCTAAATAGAGGAGCTAAGAGAGCTAGTTAAGAAATAATAATAAAAGTAATTAAGATAAGGATAAGTACTAACTTACTAAAAAGGCTCTAGCTAGAGATAGTAGAAGTAGCTACGTAGCTATATAATATAAGCCTAAGCTATACTTATAATATATAAGCTCCTAATATAGTGCTTAATAGCTAGTTTAGATAGTACTTTAGATACTATTAGCTTAAGTAAGTAAGAGCTACTATAGTAGACCTTTAGCTAGATTAGAGTAAAGTATACGCTTATAGCTACTACGCATATCTACTTAATAAGGAGTAAGTAGCTAGGCGCAACAAGAGAGGCTTTAAAATAAGCCCTTAGAGCTATATTAGATATCTAGTAAGATATAGAGTATCTAATATATATAGGATATAGGTCCTAGAATTAGATTAGGTAATTATAACGCGTAACGTAATATTTAATAAGTAGCTCTTCTATAATAAGAGGAGTAAAGCTTATTAAGAGCTCTTAAAGCTAGAGATTTAAAAACTTGTTAACGTGTTATATAAAGATGTAACGCGCAACGTAGGAGAGACCTAGGATAATATATATAACTAGCTCCGCGAAGTAGCTTAAATCCTAGAAAGCTACTAGTAAAGCGAGCACCTAGAGTAGAATCTAGGGGGTAGAGCTCTACGTAATACTAAAAGCTAAGCTAGCTAGCTAGCTATCTTAGTAGAATAAGGAGTAGACTCTATATAAGTAGTAAGCTTAGCTAATAAACTATATAGAATCTATATAGAGCAACCTAAGCTTAGTAGCCTTTAAACTCTAGAGTAAACACTTAAACCTAGAGGAGTTTAGTATATAGGTGCTAATATTAATTATAGAAATTAATACAGCGAAGTATCTAAAAGCTCCTAGGAATTGCAATTAACTAGAAAAGTAAGCGCCTTAGAGTAGCTAATAGATAAGAGTTTAAATTAAACTACTACTTATTAAACTACCTCTCTTTAAGTAGCTATAGCTTCTATAGCTCTAAATAAAGTAGATACTATTCTTTATTAAGTAGCTATATCTTATGTAGCTCTAAATAATATAGTTAGAGCTTATTAGTAGCGTATACGCTAGTAATAGCTAGCGCTAATATAATTAAGCTAAAGACTCTAAAATAACAAGCTAGATAATAGTACTAGAAGCTCGAGCGCTTACTTATTATTATATAAACCTAAGTAGAGTAAATAGAGTAGTATACTAGACAAGCTACTCCTATAAGTACTAATAGACTATAACCTAAATATAGAGCTTACTATAGTAAACACTATAATTATAGTAGCTACTTAGCTTAAGCTATAACTATAAGCTTATCTATATTAAGATAAGCTCTTACTACTACTATAAAATTAGAAGCACCTATATACGTACCTATATAGGTAGCTCTTTAAATAAGTAGCTTAGAAAGAGATTAATACGCTACTAGTAGCTAGTACCTAGGAGGAGATAGAGTGCTTATAATTAAGCGATTAGCTACTACCTCTAAAGTAGGTTTTTACATATAAACTTAACTAAGATAGCTACTTTCTTAAGTATAAAGCTTAGATTATAGTGCGCAGAGACCTCTAAATAATTAATTTAATACAATTAACTTACGCTACTACGTTAGCAGCGCGCTTATTTTAAACTATAATAGCGATTATAGCTAAGTTCGACTTAGAAGTAGCTTAGTATAACATTATTAGAGCTTTCCTCTACGTATATAGAGATTATTAACTAGTAGTTATCTACGAGCTCCTAGATAGGTTTAAAGTAGCTAGTAAGTGCGTTAAGCTTAATTAAGCGCTGTATAGCCTTAAAGACTCGCCGCTCCTCTAGTATAAGGAGCTCTTAAGAACGCTTAAACAAGCTAGTCTTATAGTCTTAAAAGAAGAGCCGTACTTATTCTATAATAAGGAGCGTAAAATACTCTTTCTCTTCTACGTTAACAATATATTAGTAATATATTACAAAATCTACTAATTAGAAGCTTACTAAATTATTAAAAGAATTAAACGAGCCTACAATATAGAAAATAAAGGCCTAGTAAGCTAGTTCCTAGGCGTATAAGTAATATAGAGTTAGCTAGATAGGACTATTACGCTTGTCTACAATAAGTATATTAATAAGATAGTAAAAAAGTTTAATCTTGTAAGCTCTATAAGCTTTCTAGCAACTCTATTACTAGTAGAAGAGCTATAGCTAAGTAAAGGAGAGGCCTTAAAGTGTAAAATTAAGGACTACTAAGAGTAAGTAGGATCTATCTTGTATACAGCAATAATAGTACGACTAGACGTTGTATTTATAGCTACTAAGCTCTCTTAATATCTTATAAATCTAAGCTAAAAGTATCTTAAAGTAGTAAACTAAGTTATTGTTTACTTATATAGAACTTAGCACCTATTAGTCTAGTATAGCGAGTAGTAAGATAGCTAGTAGTAAGATAGCAAGTAGTAAGATAGTAAGTAGCGAGATACTAAGCTACTTATATATAGAGACGCGTTATTTACTAATAATCTAGTAACGCGCTACTTATCTTATAGCTATATTGTAATACTCTTTAGTAGAGTAGTAATATAGAAAGTAGTATAATAAGCTATAGTAACTACTTCTACTACTAAAGCTAAGCTACTTACGCTTAAGTACGTAAGTAAAGAGGTAATAGTACTAAAAAGGCTTTTTTAAGAGCTTATATTAGACCTAAGAGCTACTTAGATAATCTTCTATAATAATTAGTAAATAATTAGACTTGTTATAAGTAAAAATAAGAGAGTAATAATATGCTTACGTTACGTAGATATATAGAATATATAGCTAAGATAAGAGTATACTAGAGGCTTATTTTAAGTTTCTTATATACTAATAAGTAAGATACTAGTAGATAGCCTAACTAAGTACTTCCTAGAGTAGTAGTTTAAGAGATTTAAAGCTTACCTTAACTTTAAAGATATATAAGCTAAGCTTAAGTTATAAGAATTATAAAAGTAGAGTATAGAGCTATAAAGAAGTCTTTAAATTAAAGCGCTAAAGCGTAGAGCTAAAGCTTAGAGCTAAGCTTAAAATAAGGTATCTATTTAAAATATAAGATTAATAAACTTATTAAGAAGTTTTCTTATATATAGATAACGCGTAAAAGCCTCCTTAGCTTAAGCGTCTCTAGCTAGTAGAGTAGTAATAGCCCCTATTATAAAGGTAGCGTTAGCGAGCGTAGTAGTAGTAAGATTATAGGTAAAAGTAGGAGTAGTAGTAGTAGTAGGCGTAGGTATAGGCGTAAGCTAAAGTAGAAGTAGAGGTAAGAGTAGTAGAAGAGTCTAAAGACCTAGAGTCTCCTCTACAACCTTACTAAGTAGTATATAGAAAGTCTTTTAGAGAGCTTTAAGCTCCCTCTCTAGAGCCTTATAGGCCTAGGTAGTAATAAGAGTAATAGTAGCGTAGTAAGCGATCTTAGGGCTATAATATAAGTTAGTTAACTAATATTAGATAAAGAGCTAAAGTAGCTCTTAAAGTAGTAAATTAAAGAGCTAGAGTAAAATTTTTAAATTAACTTATATAAGAACGTAGCTATAGCTACTAGTAGTATAGCGTATATAACGCTAAACCTCCTCTCTAAGAGAGTTATAGTAGCTCCTATTAGAGTAGCCTACTAACGCGCTATAAGTGTAGTAGAAGTAGGGCTCCTTATAGAGAGTACTTACAACCTCTTTAGGAGAGAAGGTATAAGAGAGTAGGAGTAAGGGCGTCTATAGTACTAGAGTCTTTTTAGTACGCTTTTTCTTCTTCTTAGTAGTAGTAGTAGTAGTAGTAGTAGCTTTAGAAGTAGTATAAGAGTAAGATATATAAGTATAAGTAGCTTTCTTAGCTTTACTCTATAAAAACAAGTTAGTATAATAATTACTAATATAAAAAGTAAGCTTTAAAAGCTTTAAAAATAGTAACTTATAATAGCTATAATAATAGTTACTAAAGAGTTTATAAGGCTAAGAAAACTCTAAATATACTACGCGTAGCGTATAAGTACTTAGCACTTACGTATAAGCCTAAAATAAATAGAATTATAAGTAAAGGTATTTTTAACTAAGTTTAGATAACTACTATAAAACTTATTAAATAGCTCTACTACGTAGCTTACCTAGGGAGTATATTATAAGTTAGAGCTTTGCTCTATATAATTTAGGTAAGCCTATAGTAGTAAGCGAGCTATATAAGCTATTTAAGCTGCTCTACTATATATAAGTAGCTTAGCTTAGATAGCTCTTTAATTAATAATTATCTCCTACTTATTTCTAAGCTTATATCTCGCAATATAAATATATATATAATAAAAATCTAAAATATAAGAACTATAAATAGAAGATAAGATAATAGCTCTAAAAAGATAAACAAGTTACTAAATTACCTAAGTAAAAATAGCTAGAATATATAAGAAGCTTATATATTATAAAAATAAGTATATAGTAAAAAAGAAAAGTATAAGTAAGAATTAATAGTAGAGCTATAAAGAACTTTATATTAAAGAAGTTTATAGAAATATAAAGAATAATGTATATAAGAAATAATATTAGGAATACTATAGTTATAAATAACTAACCTAAAGATTAATTAGAGAATAAAGAAAATTAGTTACCTTAAGTAAGAAATATTAAAAGCTAATATAAGTATATATAAAGGAGAATTGTTATAAGAATATAAGAAATAAGAGAAGTAACTTATTAAACCTAAAGATTACCTTCTATACTATTAGCTATAGGACTTAGTAATAGATCTAAAAGAAGGAAAGAATATAAGATAGAGCTTAGTCTACTAAGAAACTAAAAAAGAATCTAAGATAGAATAAATTTTAATTAAAAATACAATAAAGAAAAAATAGATATAAGAATTTTAATCTTTAGTAGTATATAGACTTATATTTATAAATAAAAAAGAGATAAATAATAAAAGACTTTATATAAATATTAGAAAGATAAACAAAATTATAAGTAAGAATTAATACTTCTAACTATAAATAGATAACATATAAGATAGGCTATAGAAAGCTTAAATCTTTGTAAACCTAGATATCTAAAATACTTACTATTAGATTAGAATTAAAAAAAGTAATAAATAGAAAATAGTATTTAGAATATAGTATATACTATTTAAATATATAGATATACTCTTTAGATTAATAAATATACTAGTAGTAATCTAAGAAAAATTTAATATTATATTAAAAGAATACCTAGACGTTTTTATATTTATATACCTAGATAATATCTTTATATTCTTAGAAATAGAAAAAGAATACGTATAATATATATATAAGGGACTAGAAAAACTAGTAGAAAATAAACAATTTCTTATAATAAAGAAATACAAGTTCTATATAAAAGAAACTAATTTCCTTAGAATTATTATTAAACTAAGAAAAATAAAGATTAACTTAAATAAGATTAAAGAAATCTAAGAATAGCTAATACTAAAAAACTTATAAGAAGTACTATAGTTTTATAGACTAGTAAACTTTTATAGAAAGTTAATAATAAAATAGTTTAAAATAATAGAACTATTAATAAAACTAATAAAGAAAGATATACTATTTAAATAGACTTAAGAATATAATAAAGTATTTAAGTAGATTAAATAGAAGTTTATAGAAAAACTAGTTATAAGAATATATAATCTAGACCTACTAGTAATAGTAAAAATAGATTTATTAAACTTAGTCTATAGAAAAGTACTAATATAAAAAGACTAGGCTATAAAGTAAGAATACTTAGTTAAATAATTTTCTAAGAAAATAAAGCTAGTAGAGCTTAACTACTTTATATATAATAAAGAAATACTAGTAATTTATAAAGTACTTAAGTAATAGAGAGTATACCTATAAAGAGTAAAGTACTAAATAAAGGTCTATATAGACTATAAGAATCTTATGAGATTTATATTAAATAAGGACTTATTATAATACTATATAAGATAGTAGGAATACTTATTAATATTTAACTTTAAAATTATATATACTAAAGGAAAAAATAACTAGTTTATAGACGCCTTAAGTAGAAGACTAAGCTACTAAGTAAAAATACCTAGTTAAATACTTTTCTAAGAAAATAAAGCTAGTAGAGCTTATTTACTTAATATATAATAAAGAAATACTAGTAATTTATAAAGTATTTATTATAGTAGTAACAAGGGAAACCGAGATAGAACTAATTAGTCTACGCTTAGCTACTAATAAAGTATAAGATAAGTAGGGTAATAACTTATAAGATAATAAGTTCGACTAGGAAGCTAACTACAATATAGACACATAACAAATTTGTAAATTCGCGATCTTAGTAAATATAAAGTTACGAAGCTATTATATAACAAATTTGTAAATTCGCGATCTTAGTAAATACAAAGTAATAAAGCTACTAAGATATTATTACTATATAGTTAGTAGTAATGCGTATTATTAGGATAGTATTAGTAATTTAATTATTAACTACGAGTGATAATACAAAAATAGTTATAAAATATCTTCTATTATTTATAGCCTATTATAGATTATAATACAAGCTTTTGTTATTACCTTATAATCTACTAACACCTATCTAGGCTACTAGGAAGTTGACCCTAGTAAGCTAGTAACACCTTACTAATTTAGTTATTGCAAGAAGTAAAGCGTAAGTAGTGTATAGTCTAGCTAATATAATAGTAGAAAGTTTAACAAGTAAAGCCCTTAGGAGTAGTTATAAGTTAGATAGTACTATATAGGAAACAATTAAGGACTGTATAAACAAACTAATTAACAATAAAGAAGATATAAAGATAGTAATTAAAGTAATAGAAACGTAGAATAAGGAACTACAAGACTACTTAAAATAAAACAAAGTATAAATTAAAGCTATTATTAAAGGCTAGAACTAGATAGAGCTAATTACCTAATAACTAGAAATAAGTGCAACAAAGAAACTACCTAAGATACCTATTCTTAAAAAGTTTAATAGAATAAAGGAAAAATTAAGACCCTTTATAGCGTTAGTATAACTCTAGATAGACGTATAAGTACTACACTTTAATATAGAAGAAAAGAAGGTAATATATATTAGACTACACCTTAAGGAAGACGTAATAAGATAGTACAAGCCCTACTAGACAGACTACACAACGTATTCTCTAATAACCTAAAAAGACAAAACTAGAGCTATTTTTAGAAGTTATAAATACTTTACTAAATAAATAAGAGTAGTATTTAGGGATATAGATATTACTTAACAAGCTAAAGAGAAACTTAAAAGGCTTATACAAAATAAGAGTATTCTAGAATACGTATTATAATTTAAATAACTAAGCTAAAACATAGAATAGAACAAATTAGCCCTTATATTACGATTTAAACAAGGACTAAACGTAAAAATTTGATATAAAATAATATATATAGAGAAACCTAGGATACTAGAAGCCCTAAAACAATAGGTAATCTAAATTAACAACAACCTTTAAGAATAGAAAAAGAATAAGTATAGTAGCTAAACTAGAAACTAAGACACTAGAGACCCTATAATCCTTAACGTAAATAAGGATAGAAAGAAAAAGAAAAACAAAGACTTTACATGTTTTAACTATAGTAAGAAAGGCTACTACGTAAAAGACTACTAATTAAAGAAGAAAAAGGATATAGTATATTATAAATATAAGAAACTAAGACACTATATAAAAGACTACAAAAGTAAGGACTATAAAAAAGATAAGGAAACTTAGTTAAAGATAATAGAGAAAAAGAAAGAAATACTATAAGTATAGGCTAAACCTTAAGAAAAGGTAGCTAAGAGCAAAGAAATACAATATACAATACTCTATTAGACTTTTTGTTATAAAGACAACTACTATATATATCTTTTTAGTAAATAAGGAGTAAGATACTTCTTATAATAAAGAAATAGAGTAGTAGTAATAAAAGAAAGAACAAAAGTATA
Source organism: Ophiosphaerella korrae (assembly GCA_028456385.1). NCBI lineage: Eukaryota > Fungi > Ascomycota > Dothideomycetes > Pleosporales > Phaeosphaeriaceae > Ophiosphaerella > Ophiosphaerella korrae. The sequence continues at coordinate 71,291 of JALNQF010000150.1, forward strand.
GCTAGAAGAAATAGCGTATATAATAGACCTACTAATAGAAGACTTAAAAAGAGAAGAGCCTTAGACCCTATTAATCTAGGCTAAAGGACTAGTACTAGATAAAGAGACTACTACAGCTTCCTCTAAAGGACTACAAGAAAGTAAAAGATAGAAAAGTATAAGAGGTATAGAATACGCCTAGCTAGATATATATAGCTATAATAGCTATACAATAATAGATATAGAAGAACGAAACAAAGAATAGAAATTTATTTAGAAATACTTACTAGTTATAAGTATAGAGGAAGCGTACAAAGACTAGAAAGAACGTAATCTTAAAGAAATAAAGTTTACACTATTTTAAGAATAGATAAAGTAATATATAGTTATAGTAGGAAGAATACCTATATAAAGGGAATAGTAGTTCCTTGTAAGAAAAACGTAATAGATTAATAAGGCCTATACACTACAAGTACTAATAGTATACTACGTCCTAATAAATACAAGACCTAGAATAGATAGTTACTAGGAAGGGGATAACAAAATAACAAACCTAAAACATCTAGCCTATTTTAAAGTATTATAGATATTATACTTAGAAAAGAATTATATAATATATAGAAACCCTAAAGTAAATAACAAAGTATAGCCTATAAGAAAAAGAGGCTACGACTATATAAGAGTAATTCTAGTAGAAGATATCTAAGGATAGGAAATAATACTAGAGGAAAGTTACTTAGTAATAAAGCCTAGACTAAAACTACCTAAGAAATACGTCTAAGGAAGACTATAGTATAAATGCAAGTATAATAAATATCTAAAATATAAAGAATACAAACTTAAAATAGAGCTATAGCCCTAAGAAGATAGATAATTTATAAAAATACTAAAGTAAGAAAGGCTAAAAAGTATAAGAGGCCTATATATTACGAAAATAGGCACTTATTAAAGAAAAAAAGTACAATTAATAATTAATAGTAGAGCTACAAAGAACTTTATATTAAAGAAGTTTGTAGAAGACTAAGGAATAACCTATACTATAAAGAAGTACCCTCGACAACTAAGTATAATTAAAGGAAAACTATTATAGGAACCTATAAGGTTTAAGACAATACCCTCTACGCTAGAACTAGAAGGAATAATAATTAAGAATATAATTATAGATATAACAATAATTAATAATAAATAAGATATAATACTAGGAATACTATAGTTATAGATAACAAACCTAAGAATTAACTAGAGAATAGGTAGAATTAGCTACTCTAAAAACAAAATATTAAAAGCTAACATAGTTATATACAAAGGAGAATTCCTAAAAGAATATAAGAAATAAGAAAAATAGCTTATAGAACCTAAAGATTACCTTCTAAAACATTAACTATAGGATTTAGTAATAGATCTAAAGGAAGATAAAGACGTAGGATAGAGCCTAGTTTATAGAAAAATAGAAGAAAAATCTAAGATTAAATAAACGTTTATTGAAAACGCACTAAAGAAAAGATAGATATAAGAATCTAAGTCTTTAGTAGTATATAGACTTTTATTTATAGATAAAAAGGGAATAAGTAATAAAAGACTTTGCGTAGACTTTAGAAAAACTAACGCAATTATAAATAAGAACTAATACCCCTTACTATAAATAGATATAATATAAGATAGACTATAGAAAGCAAGAATCTTTATAAAACTAGATATCTAGAACGCCTACTACTAGATTAGAATTAAGAAAGGTAATAAATAGAAAATAGCGTTTAGAACACAATATAGACTATATAAATACTTAGTTATACCCTTTAGCTTAATAAACGCACTAGCAGCCTTCTAAGAAAGAATAAATATAGTACTAAGAGAGTACTTAGATATATTTACATTCGTATACCTAGATAATATCCTTATATTCTTAGAAATAGAAGAAGAACACGTATAGTATATATATAAGGTACTAGAAAAACTAGTAGAAAGCAAACTATTCCTTAAAATAAGAAAATGTAAATTCTACACAATAGTAAAAACAGACGCATCTAATTTAGTCTATAGAATAGCACTAATACAAGAAGACCTAAAGACTAAGAAAGAATATTTAGTTAAATACTTCTCTAAGAAAATAAAGCTAGTAGAGCTTAACTATCTAATTTATAACAAAGAGATACTAGTAATCTATAAAGTATTTAAATAATAGAGAGTATACCTATAAAGAGCAAAATACTAAACAAAGGTCTATATAGACTATAGGAATCTTATAGGATTTATACTAAACAAAGAACTAATATAATAATATATAAGATAGTAGGAATTCCTATTAATATTTAATATAGAAATTATATATATAAAAGAGAAAGATAACTAATTTATAGACGCCCTTAGTAGAAGACTAGACTTATAGAAAGAAGTAAGCGCTACTAGTATAGTTCTAGTTAAAAATAAAGAAGGATATTTAGTCCTAAATACACCTAAAATAGCCGCAACACTTAAAAGAAAGAGTAGCGAGCTAGACGAATAGATTTAAGAAGAAACAAGAAAAGCCCCTAAAGAAATAGAAAAACTTAAGATCTAAGAAAGTCTCGCAAAAGCCTATAGAAGAACGTACATTCTAGGAAAAATATAAAGAGAATTTATACAATAGTTCTATAAACTACTAGTATATAGATATTAAGGAATTAACAAAATACTAGATAGACTACTAAGAGATTACTATATCCTAAGAGTAAGACAACTAGTAATAGAAGTACTACAAGATTGTATAGAATACTAAAAGAATAAGTATAGTAAGTATATACTATATAGAAAGTTATAACTAGTAGAAGTACTAGAATAACTATAAGGAGTTATTACAATAGATTTTATTACAAAACTACCTAAGTTAAAAGACCTAATATTAAGAGTTAAGTATAATAGAATCCTAATAATAGTAGATAAACTTACAAAGTACTTATACTTTAGACTATATAAGGAGAAAAGTAGGATAGAAGTTGCTATATACTAGGTCCTAGGAACTATAATTAGCTAATATAGACTACTAAATAAGATTATTATAGATAGAGACGTAAGATTTATATTAAAACTATAGGGAACGATAATAGCACAATTAGGAATTAAATACGTAATATCTACTATATATTACCTACAAATAGACAGATAATTAGAAAGAATAAACTAGATAGTAGAATAGTACCTAAGATACTATCTTAACTACAACTAGAACAATTAGGTATAGTTACTACCTATAGCATAGTTAGCGTACAACAGCATAAAGAATAAGACAACAAAAGTATTACTCTTCTTTGCGAACTATAGATTTAACCCTAATATATACAGAACACTAAGACTAGAGATATCTTAGTCCCTAAAAGAAGAAAACTTCGCTAATAGACTTAAAGATATACACAAGTAATTAAGATAGGATATAGAATTCTTATATAATTAAATAGTAAAGTACTATAACAAGAAATATAAAGAGGGACCTTAATTTAGAAAGAGAGAGAAAGTATAGTTAGTACGAAAAAACATTAAGAGCAAGAGACTAAGTTTAAAACTAGACTACGTTAAGATAAGACTATATAAAATTAAGAAAGAAGTTACGCTAGTTATATTTAAATTAAAGCTACTAAACAAAATAAAGATATACTTAACCTTTTACGTAGCACTGCTTAAGATAGTACTACAAAACGTAGAACTACTAGTATATAAAGTAGACACGTATAGAGAATAAGAAGAATAGGAAGTTAAAGAAATCCTAGTATACTAGTTCTATAATAGCAGGAACTACTACCTAGTAAAATAGATAAGTATAGACAAAAAAGGACAACTATAGAAAGAAATATAGAAACTAGAAAACAACCTTAATTACCCTAAGAAACTAGAGGAGTTCTAAAGTTAAAACCCTCTAGAACGCCTTATAGCGAGTTAAGAAAACTAACAATACTACTACTAGATAGAGAGGCGATAGGAACGTCTAATACAATAGGAGCTAGAGTAGCCTCTACTATATTGTCTAAATCTAATTTAGCCTCTAAGGCACGAGACTATTTAGACGACTTAGCGTTATTATAAGCCTTTATCTTACAAAGACGCTTAATATAGGAATAAAGCTCTACTAGCTTATAAAGAGTTAACTTATACTTAGCCTTAGCTATAGCGAGCTATAATAATAATAGCGCTTAAGCCCTATTAATAGCTCGCCCTATATAACTTAGTAAAAGGAGACTATATAGAAATTAAATACTTACACTCTATAAGAGAAACCTTAGAAGAAACGCATTTATACTAAATATTAGCAAGGATATACTTATTATAGTACTTACTATTATTTAAAGATATAAGACAAGAAAGACCTAATTTAGTATAACAATAATAAAAAAACATCTTAACCCTATTATAAACAATGCAAGTAACAAAGAGAAGTTTATTACGCTAGGACTAAGATAGTATAGGGAGTAATAAGGAGCTAGAAATTAATAAAGAGAGTAGGTTAATAACCTTAGCTCTAGGATAGATAAACGAGGACTTACTTAGAGGAGGGGATAGTGTTACAGTAGTAACAAGGGAAACTAAGATAGAACTAATTAGTTTACGCTTAGCTACTAACGAAGTATAAGATAAGTAGGGTAACAACCTATAGGATAATAAGTTTAACTAGGAAGCTAACTATAATATAGACACGTAATAAATTTATAAATTCGCGATCTTAGTAAATACAAAGTTACGAAACTATTATATAACAAATTTGTAAATTCGCGATCTTAGTAAACACGAAGTAACGAAGCTGCTAAGATATTATTACTATATAGTTAGTAGTAATGCGTATTATTAGGATAGTATTAGTAATTTAATTATTAACTACGAGTGATAATATAAAAACAGTTGTAAAATATCTTCTATTATTTATAGCCTATTATAGATTATAACACGAGCTTTTGTTATTACCTTACAATCTACTAATACCTATCTAGGCTACTAGGAAGTTGACCCTAGTAAGCTAGTAATAGTATTTAAGTAATAGTAAGTATATATATATAAAGTAAAACTACTAGTATATAAAGTAGATACGTATAGAGAGTAAAAAGACTAGAAAGTTAAGATAATTCTAAAATACTAGTTCTATAATAGTAGGAATTACTATCTAGTAAAATATATAGGTATAGATAAAAAAGAGTAACTATAAAAAGATATATAGAAACTAGAAGATAATCTTAATTACTTTAAAAAACTAAAAGTATAATAGGGTTACTAGGGTTAACTTCCTAATAACCTATTAGGGTATTAGTAGATTAAGAGTTAATAACAAAAGCTTATATTGCGATTAGTAATAACTATAAATAATAGTTAATTTGTATATACAATATTAAGTATTAGCGTTCTAGTTTAGAGATTAGATTGCTAATACTCTCCTAATAATACGTATTCTTATTATCTATATACTTATACTAATCTATTTATATAACATTATAGATTACTATTAATCTATCTATATATAACTATAGATTATATTAATCTATTTATATATTATTATAGATTACTTTAATCTATTTATACGTAACTATAGATTACTACTACGTATCCTAGTTATAGGTAGTTTCCTAATTAAAGTTATTACTTTACTTATCCTATACTTTATTAGTATCTAAATTAGGATTAATTAGTTCTATTTTAATTTCTCTTGTTACGCCTATAATACTATCTCCCCCTCTAAGTAGATCTTAGTTTACTTATCTTAGAGCTAAAGTTATTAATCTAGTTTCTTTATTAATATTAAGCTCTTTATCTTCCCTTATACCTACTACGTCTACTCTTTATTATCTTTAGTTAGTAGATTATATATTACGCTATAGTATTACTATATTCTCTTATTCTTATTATAAGTCTTTAAATCCTTCTATAAATTATATTTCTTTAAAATATAGTAAGGCTTATAAAGCGTATATTTATACTAATACTTATTTATCTTATAACTTTTCTAGTATATCTCTAGTAGAGTATAGGTTAATAATACTTATTCTTACGTCTATACTTATTTGCGATAGAGAGAGCTATTAACTACGCTTAAGATAAACTATCTAAATAGATTATAGTAGCTAAAGTAGAACGTAATTAGATTCTAAGTATATAGGTAAAAAATTACACTTATTTAGTTTATCTTTATAAGATAAAGGCCTTAAATAATAAGAAGTCTATTATATAAGCTACTCTTATAGAGTCTAAGCTTAATTTTAAGGCTATAGTAGAGGCTACTCTATCTCTTATTATATTAGACGTTCCTATTACTTCTCTATCTAGTAATAGTAGTATTAATTTTCTTAGTTTACTATAAGGTAGTCTAGAGAGTTTTAACTTTAGAACTCCTCTAGTTTCTTAAAGTAGTTAAGGTTATCTTCTAGTTCCTATATATCTTCCTATAGTTACCCTTTCTTGTCTATACCTATCTATTTTACTAAGTAGTAGTTTCTACTATTATAGAACTAGTATACTAAGATTTCTTTAACTTTTTATTCTTCCTATTCTCTATATATATCTACTTTATATACTAGTAGTTCTACGTTTTATAGTACTATTTTAAGTAGTACTACGTAGAAAGTTAAGTATATCTTTATCTTACTTAGTAGCTTTAATTTAAAAATAACTAGTATAACTTCTTTTTTAACTTTATATAGCTTTATCTTTACGTAGTTAAGTTTTAAGCTTAGTTGTTTACTTCTAATATTTTTTTATACTAGCTATACTTTTTCTCTATTTCTAAATTATAGTCTTTCTTTATAGTTTTTATTATAGTACTTTACTATTTAATTATATAGAAATTCTATATCTTATCTTAGTTAGTTATATATTTCTTTTAGTCTAATTATAAAGTTTTCTCTTTTTAAAGTCTAAGATTTTATATTTCTTAGAGTTCTATATATATTAAGATTAAATCTATAGTTTATAAAGAAAAGTAATACTCTTATTACTATATTCTTTACGCTATTGTATACTAACTATACTATAGGTAGTAACTATACCTAGTTGTTCTAGTTATAGTTAAGGTAGTATCTTAAGTACTATTCTACTATCTAGTTTATTCGTCCTAATTATCTATCTATTTATAGGTAATATACTATTAACATTACGTGTTATATTTCTAATTATACTATTATCGTTCCCTATAGTTTTAATATAAATCGTACGTCTCTATCTATAATAATCTTGTCTAGTATACTATATTAGCTAATTATAGTTATTAAAACGTAATATATAGTAACCTCTATCTTACTCTTTTCTTTATATAGTTTAAAGTATAAGTACTTTATAAGCTTATCTACTATTATTAAAATTCTATTATATTTAATTCCTAATATTAAGTCTTTTAACTTAAGTAACTTTGTAATAAAGTTTATTATAATTGTTTCCTAAGGTTACTTTAGTACTTTAACTAGTTATAGTATTCTATAGTGTACGTATCTACTATATTATTTCTATAGTATTCTATATAGTCTTATAGTACTTTTATTACTAGTTATTTTACTTTTAGAATATACTAATCTTATAAGAGTCTATCTAGAGTTTTATTAATACTTTAGTACCTATTTACTAGTAGTTTATAGAATTATTTTATAAATTCTCTTTATATCTTTTTTAGAATATATATTCTTTTATAAGCTTATATAAATCCTTCTTAGATTTCTAGTTTCTTTATTTCTTTAGATACTTTCTACGTTATTTTCTAAATCTATTTGTCTAGCTTGCTACTTATTCTTTTAAGTATTATAGCTATTTTAGGTATATTTAAAACTAAGTATCTTTCTTTATTTTTAATTAGGACTCTACTTATTCTATTTACTTCTTCTTATAAATCTAGTCTTCTACTAAAGGCGTCTATAAATTAGTTATCTTTCTCTTTTATATATATAATTTTAAAGTTAAATATTAATAGGAATTCCTACTATCTTATATAGCGTTATAATAAGTCCTTATTTATTATAAATCTTATAAGATTCTTATAGTCTATATAGACTTTTATTTAGTATTTTACTCTTTATAAATATACTCTCTATTATTTAAATACTTTATAGATTACTAGTATTTCTTTATTATAGATTAGGTAGTTAAGCTCTACTAGCGTTATTTTTTTAGAAAAGTATTTAACTAAATATTCTTGTTTAGTCCTTAGATCCTCCTATATTAGTGCTATTCTATAAACTAAGTTAGATACGTCTATTTTTACTATTACTAGTAGGTCTAGGTTATATATTCTAATAACTAGATTTTCTATAAACTTTCTTTTAATCTATTTAAATAGTATATCTTTCTTTATAAGTCTAGTTATTAGTTCTATATCTTTAAACTATTTTACTATTAACTTCTTATAGAAGTTTACTAACCTATAAAATTATTATACTTCTTTTAAGTTCTTTAGTGTTAGCTATTTATTAATTAACTTAATTTTTACTAGGTTAATTTTAATTATTCTTATTTCTATAATAAATCTAAGGAAATCTATTTTCTTTATATAGAATTTGTAATTTCTTATTTTAAGAAATAGTTTATTTTCTACTAGTTTTTCTAGTACCTTGTATATATATTATACGTGTTCTTCCTCTATTTCTAAGAATATAAGGATATTATCTAGGTATATAAATGTAAATACGTCTAAGTACTCTCTTAGTACTATATTAATTCTTTCTTAGAAGGCTACTAATGCGTTTATTAATCTAAAAAGTATAACTAAGTATTTAAATAGTCTATATTACGTTCTAAACGTAGTTTTCTATTTATTACCTTTCTTAATTCTAATCTAGTAGTAAGCGTTTTAGATATTAAGTTTTATAAAGATTTTTACCTTTTATAGTTTATCTTGTATTTTATTAATTTATAGTAAAGATTATTAATTTTTACTTATAATTACGTTAGTTTTTCTAAAGTCTATATAAGGTCTTTTATTACTTATCTCTTTTTTATCTATAAATATAAGTCTATATACTACTAAGGATTTAGATTCTTATATCTATCCTTTCTTTATTACATTTTTAATAAATACTTATTTAATTTTAGATTCTTCTTCTATCTTTCTATAGACTAGGTTCTATCTTACGTCTTTTTCTTCTTTTAGGTCTATTACTAAATCCTATAGCTAATATTCTAGAAGGTAGTCTTTAGATTCTATAAGTTATTTCTCTTATTTCTTATATTTTTCTAGGAATTCTCCTCTATACGTACTTATATTAGCTTTTAATATTTCTTGTTTAAAGTAGCTTATTTTCTTAATTCTCTAATTAATGTTTAGGTTAGTTATTTATAACTATAGTATTCCTAAGATTATATCTTATTTATTATTAATTATTATTATATCTATAACTATATTTTTAATCTTTATCCCTACTAGTTCTAGTGTAGAGAGAACTATCTTAAACCTAATAAGTTCCTAGAATAGTTTTCCTTTAATTATACTTTGTTATTAAAGATACTTCTTTATTATATAACGTATTTCTTATATTTCTATAAACTTTTTTAATATAAAGTTCTTTATAGCTCTACTATTAATTATTAGCTATACTTTTCTTCTTTAGTATATACTTATTTTTATAATATATAGACCTCTTATACTTTCTTACTATTTTTACTTAGGTTATTTTATAAATTATTTATTTTTCTAGAGCTATAGCCTTACTTTAAGCCTATATTCTTTAAATTTTAGATATTTATTATACGTGTATTTATACTATAGTCTTTCTAGAACGTATTTCTTAGATAGTTTTAGTCTAGGCCTTACTACTATATATCCTTCTTCTAGTATTATCTCTTATCTCTAGATATCTTCTACTAGAATTACTCTTATATAGTTATATCCTTTCCTTTATATAGACTATATATAGTTATTTACTTTAGAGTTTCTATATATTATATAATTCTTATCTAGGTATAATAACTATAATACTTTAAAGTATACTAAATGTTTTAGATTTATTATTATATTGTCCCCTTCTTAGTATTTATCTTTTCTAGGTATCTTTTTTATTAAGATATAGTATAGTACTAGTACTTTTAGTATATAGGCTTTATTAATCTATTATATTTTTTTTATAAGAGACTACTACTCTCTTTATATAAGTATTCTTTCTACTATAACTATATATTACTTTATCTATTTTAAAATAGTATAAACTTTATCTCTTTAGGGTTATATTCTTTCTAGTCTTTGTACGCTTCTTCTATACTTATAACTAGTAAGTATTTCTTAATAAACTTCTTTTATTTGTTTTATTTCTCTATATTTATTATTGTATAGCTATTATAGCTATATATATCTAGCTAGGTATACTTTATACCTTTTATATTAATCTATTTCTTACTTTCTTATAGTTTTTTAGAAGAAGCTATAGTAGTCTCTTTATCTAGTACTAGTTCTTTAGCCTAGATTAATAGAATCTAGGGTTCTTCTCTTTCTAAATTTTCTATTATTAGGTCTATTATATATACTATTTCTTCTAGCTACGCTTTTGTTTTTTCTTTTATTACTACTCCTCTATTCTTTTATAGGAACTATCTTACTCTCTACTTACTAAAAAGATATATATAGTAGTTATCTTTATATTAAAAGGACTAGTAGAGTATTACGTATTATATTTCTTTACTCCTAGCTACCTTCTTTTAGGGTTTAGCCTATACTTTTAGTGCTTCCTTCTTACTTTCTATTATTTTTAACTAGGCTTCTTTATCTTTCTTATAGTCTTTACTTCTATAATCTTTTATAAAGTATCTTAGTTTTCTATATTTATAATATACTATATCCTTTTTCTTTTATAATTAGTAGTCTTTTATATAGTAGCCTTTTTTACTATAGTTAAAGTATATAAAGTCTTTATTCTTTTTCTTCTTCTTATCCTTATTAGTATTAAGGATTATAGGGTCTCTAATATCTTAGTTTCTAGGTTTACTTCTATACTTATTCTTCTTCTATTCTTAAAGATTATTATTAATCTATATTACTTATTATTTTTAATCCTCTAGTATCCTAGGTTTCTCTATATAAATTATTTCGTTTTAGATTTTTATATTTAATCTTAGTTTAAATTTTAATATTAAAGATACTTTATTTTATTCTATATTTTATAATAGTTATTTAAACTATAATGTATATTTAGGAATACTCTTATTTTATATAAGCCTTTTAAGTCTTTCTTTAGCTTATTAGGTAATATCTATATCTCTAAATATTACTCTTATTTGTTTAGTAAAGTATTTGTAACTTCTAAAGATAGCTCTAATTTTATCCTTCTAGGTTATTATAGTGTATATAGTATAATCTATCTAGTAAAGTTTAAACTATCTTATTATGTCTCTTTTAAGATATATTCTAATATATATTACTTTCTTTTTTTCTATATTAAAGTATAGTACTTGTATATCTATCTATAGTTATACTACTACTATAAAGGGTCTAAGGTTTTCTTTTATTCTATTAAATTTCTTAAGTATAGGTAACTTTAGTAGTTTCTTTATCGTACTTATCTCTAGTTATTAGGTAATTAGCTCTATTTAGTTCTAACCTATAATAATAGCTTTAATCTATACTTTATTCTACTTTAAATAGTTTTGTAGTTCTTTATTCTACGTCTCTAGTATATTAATTACTATCTTTATATCTTCTTTCTCTAAGATTAAATTATTTATATATTCTCTAATTACCTTCTATATAGTATTATCTAATTTTTAACTACTTATTAGTACCTTAGCTACTTTTTTAATTAAACTTTCTACTATTGTAGTAGCTAGACTATACGCTACTTACGCTTTACTTCTTATAATAACTAAATTAGTACAGTGTAATAAAGTTACTAAGGTTAACTTCCTAATAACCTATTAGGGTATTAGTAGATTAAGAGTTAATAACAAAAGCTTATATTGAAATTAGTAATAACTATAAATAATAGTTAATTTGTATGTATAATATTAAGTATTAGCGTTCTAGGTTAGAGATTAGATTACTAATACTATCCTAATAATATATATTCTTATTATCTATATACTTATACTAATCTATTTATACAATATTATAGATTACTATTAATTTATCTATATGTAACTATAGATTATATTAATCTATTTATATATTATTATAGATTACTTTAATCTATTTATACGTAACTATAGATTACTACTACGTGTCCTAGTTATAGGTAGTTTCCTAATTAAAGTTATTACCTCGCTTGTCTTATACTTTGTTAGTATCTAAATTAGGATTAATTAGTTCTATCTCGATTTCTCTTGTTACACCTCTAATAAAAAGAGTTCTAAAATTAAAATTCTTTATAGCTCTTTATAGTAAACTAAGAAAGTCTATAGTACTACTACTAGATAAAAAGAGAATAGAAGTACTTAATTTAATAAAAACTAGAGTAGCTTTTACTATAGCTTTAAAATTAAGCTTAGACTTTAAAAAAGTAGCTTACATAATAGACTTTGTATTATTTAAGGCCTTTATCTTCTAAAGATAAACTAAATAAGTATAATTTTTTACTTATATACTTAGAATCTAATTATATTCCTTCTTAGCTTATATAATCTATAAAAATAGTTTATCTTAAGCGTAGTTAATAGCTTTCTCTATTATAAATAAGTATAGATATATAAATAAGTATTACTAACCTATATTTTACTAGAGATATACTAAAGAGATTATAAAAAAAATAAGTATTAGTATAAATATATACTTTATAAGCTTTATTATACTTTAAAGAAAGATAATCTAATAAGGAGTTTAAAGATTTATAATAAGAATAAAAAAATATTATAATATTATAGTATAATATATAATCTACTAATTAAAAATAATAAATAGTAGACTTAGTAGGTATAAAAGAAAAAGACAAAGAACTTAATATTAATAAAGAAACTAGATTAATAACTTTAACTCTAAGGTAAAAGAACTAGAACCTACTTAGAAGGGAAGATAGTATTATAGGTGTAACAAGAGAAATTAAGATAGAACTAATTAGTTTTAACTTAAGTACTAATAAAGTATAAGATAAGTAAGATAATAACCTAGATTAGAAAATAAACTATAACCTAAATATATAATATAAGTAATCTATAAAGTTATATAAATAGATTAGTAGAAGTATATAGTTACTATAAATACTTATTATTAGAATAGTATTAGTAATCTTATCTCTAACCTAGAATACTAATACTTAATATTATATATATAAATTAACTATTATTTATAGTTATTACTAATTATAATATAAGCTTTTGTTATTACTTTCTAATCTAATAACAATAGAAAGTTTACTTATAGTTAATAATAGGTAATCTATTATATTAAGAGAGTATTAGTAAATTAAAAGTTAATAATAAAGATTTATATTATAATTAAGTAATAGGCTATAAATAATAGAAGATTCTTATAATATTAAGTATTATTACTCTTAGTTAAAGAATAGATTACTAATACTATCTTAATAATATATATTACTACTAACTATATATCTTTACTAATCCTTTAGCTTTATAGCTTTATAGGTACTAAGCCTTATAAAGTTATAAAGTTAGTAGCTTTATAGCTTTATAAATACTAAGCTTTATAAAGCTATAAAGTTATTATATATTTTTATTATAATTAACTTCCTAATTAAGATTACTACTCTACTTATCCTATACTCTATTAGTATCTAAGTTAGGACTAATTAGTTTTATCTTAATTTCTCTTATTATACCTATAATAATAAATATAAGTAGTATAGCTATAATTACTTTCTTTTTTAGAACTATAAGCTATAGCCCTATTAAAGCTTAGTAATAGTAGCTCTAGTAGTAAAGCTCTATAAAAGCTAATAGTCTTCTAAATATAGTAACTTATATAAAATATAACTTTATAATAAGCTTTTATTTTTTAAAGATTATTAATTAAAAAAGGATTTTATAAGTATATAGCCTAAGTAGCTATAAAGTTCTAAGTAAGTATTTTTTAACTTTTATAGTAGTATACCTAATAATATAGCTAGTAAAAAAAAGACTAAAAGTTATTAGAAGTATAGAAAAAGCTATTAAGGTTATAAAAATAAAAATTTAGAGACTATTCTACTAGTAAGCTCTATTTTTATACTTATTATAGTAAGTATATATAAACTCTTAAAAAAAAAAAAAAGCTAGCTAAAGTTATACTCTTTAAAGATATTAAAAGCTTAGTTAAAGAGGTTATAAAGTAAGTTAAGTAAGAGAAAGTAGTTAAAGAAGTAAGTAATAACTAAAAAGAATATATAGTTAGTAAAACTTAAAAGCTTATAAGCTAAAAAGTTAGATACTTACTTTTACGCTAAAAGTAATATATTATAGAAATAAGGCGAAAAACTTTACTTTTAGTTTAATAATAACTTAAAAGTAGTTTATTTAGGTTATAAAGTAGCTAAAAAAGATTATTACTACTACTAGTACTTTAGCTAAGCTAGCTAGCTATATAAAAGCTAAGTTAGAAGTTAAAAGTAGTTATAGTAATTAAAGTAGAAAGTAAATATAAGAATAGAGCTAAGAAACTAGTAAAAGAGTATAAAGTAGCTAAAATAAGTTTAAAGAAAAGAAAAGAAATAGAATAAAAAATAGAGAGATATAGCTTAAGTATACTCTTAGAAAGTATTTATAACTTTACTAAAACTATAAAAGCTAATAAATATAAGAACCTAACTACTAGTAAGAATATTTAAATATAGGGCTTAAAGGCCTTCCGCTAGCTTAACTAATAAATACTTTTATATTTCTTATAACTTTAAAATAACCTAAGAATTATATAAATTCTCTATAGATAATCTTTTAAGTATTAAATCTAGAGCTTTTAAAAGAAAAAAAAGGTATTATAAGTAAAAAATAAGAGTAGTATTCTTAAAGTTCTAAACTAAAGTAAGAATACTTAAAGAATAAATATAGTAGCTAGTATAAAAAAATAGAAGTAGCGTAACTTAAGCTTTATATTAGGTAATAGCGCTAATAAAGCTAGCGCTCTCTTAGAAAAAGCCTAAGTAGGTTATAGCTATAGCTAGAGCTAGATTATTAGTTTATAGGTAATATATAGTAATTAATACCTAAATAGCTTTAAATTATTTAAGAGAAAGAATACTTTTAAAGACTTAATATCTTCTTTCTCTTTTATTAATACTAATATTTAACTAAAAGGTTTAAATAACTCTCTAGCTATATATATAGTTTATACTAGATACTAAACTACTTATAAGAGTAGAGCTAATATATAAACCTAAATTATTTTAAATTTAAGAAGTTTAAGTACTTTACTACTAGTAAAATAAAAAAGAGGTTTATAAGTTAAAGTAGAGTTTATCTTCTTTTTAGGCTAAAAGCTTTTAATCTAGTATAGTAGCTTAATAAAACTAAGCTTTTAAAAAGAGATAAAGGTTTATAGTAAAGTATTATAAAGAAACTAATAGTAAGAAAAAAGAGTAAGTAGTTACTAAGAAAATATAAGTACTAAAAGCTTATAAAGAAGAGCTATAAAAGAAAAGATAAAAGAAGTAAGAATAAGAGAGAAAAAGTAGTAAAGTAGCTAATAAGCTTTTAAGTTATAAGATATAATCTATAAGAGTATAAATAATATTTAGAGCTAGTTTAGCTAATAAAGTTTAAGTTCTCTTAAGCTAATAAGATCTTAGGCTCTAGATCTATATTAGGTATATAACTCTATAATAGTATAAGTTTATAAATCTTTTAATCTATTTCTTTATAGTATAGACTTATAAATTCCTTTTAATTTATTACTTATAACTATAAATTAATAATATTATATATCTTAAGTATAAGTTATTTTCTAATCTAAAATATTACTTTACTTATCTTATACTTTATTAGTACTTAAGTTAAAACTAATTAGTTTTATTATAATTTCTCTTATTATATCTATAATACTATTCTCTTTTTTAAGTAAGTTTTTATTCTTCTATTTTTAAGCTAAAGTTATTAATTTTATCTTTTTATTAATATTAAGTTCTTTATTTTTTCTTTCTATATATACTAAATCTACTCTTTATTATCTATAGTTAGTAGATTATATACTATATAAAAGTATTAAAATATTTTTCTATTCTTATTACTTATATTCTAGTACTAAATCTATTTATTATATCTTTATAAATAATAGTTAAGTATATAAGCTATATATTTATATAACTAAATATAGGTATATTATAGTTACTTCTATATCTAAGCTAAGTAATAATAAGAAAAGCTATTAACTATACTAAAAAGAAATTACTATTAGAAATTATAAAAGCTAAAGCTAAGTATAATTAGATACTAAGTATAGATGTAAAAAATTATATATATTTAGTATATTTTTAAAAGATAAAAGTATATAATAATAAAATGTTAAATATATAGTTAAAAGCTTTTAAAGCTAAGCTAAACTTAAAATAAGTTATTAAAGTAACTTTAGCTTGTCTTTTAATATATACTTTTAGTACTTCTCTATTTATTACTAGTAGTGTAAGTTTTTTAGTTTACTACTAAGTAGCTTAAAAGATTTTAACTTTAGTACGTTTTTAGTTTCTTAGAGTAGTTAAGATTATTTTCTAGTTCTTATATATATTTTTTTATAGTTACTATTATAGTAGTAATAGAAAAAAACTAGATAGAACTAATTAGCTTTATAATAGAAGATAATAACGTATATAACTTATAAAATAATAAACTTAATTAAAAAGTTAATTATAACTAAAATATGTAATAAATTTATAGCTTTATTAAGCTTAGTATATATAAAGCTATAAAGTTAGCTAAAATATATAAGTATATAAGTAAAATAAGTAACTATTATTAGAATAGTATTAGTAATCTAATTTCTAACTAAGAGTAATAATATATTAATATTATAAGAATCTTTCTATTATTTATAAGTTTATTACTTACTTATAATATATACTTTAGCTATTAACTTTTAATCTAATATACTTATTCTAGAAGTTACTTATATTTAATAATTAGTAATCTTATTATACTTTACTAATCTAGTTATTAAAAGAAGTAAAGTATAAGTAGTATATAGTTTAAGCTAATATAATAGTAAAAAGTATAACTAAAAAGAAAGGTAAAGTACTTCTAAGTAGTTATAAGTTAGATAAAACTAACTAGAAAGTAGTTAAGTTAAACTTAAATAACTTAATTACTAATAAAGTAAGTATATAACTATTAATTAAACCTCTAACTACTTAGAATTAAGAACTAAAAAACTATATTAAGTAGAGTAAAGCTTAGATTAAAGCTATTATTGTAAAATAGAATTATATAAAATAAATTACTTAGAGACTAGAACTTAGTATAATAAAGAAACTACTTAAAATACTAGTAATTAAGAAGTTTAATAGAATAAAAAAGAAGCTAAAACTTTTTTTAGCTTTAGTATAACTTTAAATAATATATAAGTACTATACTTTAATACTAAAGTAAAGAAAGTAGTATATATTAGAATATACTTTAAAGAAGATATAATAAGATAGTTTAAACTTTATTAGATAAATTATATATTATAAGCTCTAAGAATATAAATAGATAAAATAAAAGCTATCTTTAGAAGTTATAAATACTTTATAAAATAAATAAAAGTAATATTTAAAGATATAGATATTACTTAATAAGCTAAAAAAAAAAGCTAAAAAAGTTTAAATAACTTAAGAGTATCTTAGAGTATATATTATAGTTTAAATAACTATTATAAAATATAGAATAGAATAATCTAGTTTTAATATTATAGTTTAAATAAAGACTAAAGTTAAATATCTAATATAAACTAATCTAGATAGAAAAACTAATAAATACTAAAAGCTTTAAAGAAATAAGTAATATAAGGAGATAATAATCTTTAGAAATAAAGAATAAATAAATATAAAGGATATCTTAGAAACTATACTTAAAAAGACTTTATAATCTTTAATACTAATAAAAATAAAAATAAAAAAAAAAAAAACTTTATATATTTTAACTATAGTAAAAAAAAGCTACTATAAAAAAACTATTAGTTAAAAAATAAAGATATAGTATATTATAAATATAAAAAAATAAAATACTTTATAATAGACTAAAGAAGTAAAGACTTAAAAAAAGAAGCTTAGTTAAAAATAACTAAGAATAAGAAAAAAGTATTAAAAGAAAAAGCTAAGCTTTAATAAAACGTAGTACTAAGTAAAAAGTAGTAATATATAATACTTAATTAGACTTTTTATTATAATAATAACTACTATATATACTTTTTAAAAAAGTAAAGAGAAAAGTAGTAGTAATAAAAGAAAGAACTTATATATAGCTTAAAGATATAGTATATATAATAGACTTACTAATAGAAAACTTAAAAGAGAAAAAACTCTAGACTTATAATAGGCTACCTAGTTATTAACTACTAAGTACCTAAAGAGAGAGGTATAGTAGACTAGAAGTTAATAACTATAGTACGTATTATAATTAAGTAATAGACTTATAAATAATAGAATAATTTTCGCGATATTAATATATTATTACTCTTAGTTAGAGATTAGATTACTAATATTATTCTACTAATATATATTACTAATAACTATATACTTATACTAATCTATTATATATCTCTATAGATTATATTAATCTATTATATATAGTTATAAATTACTTTATATTATATATCTAGGTTATAGTTTATTTTTTAATCTTAATTATTACTTTACTTATCTTATACTTTATTAGTACTTAAGTTAAAACTAATTAGATCTATCTTAATTTCTTTTATTATACCTATAATACTATTTCTTTTTTTAAGTAGGTTTTTATTTTACTATCTTAATATTAGGAACTACTTTATCTTTAGTTAGATTAAAGTAGTTAGCTCTAAGAAAAATGTATATAAGCCCTTTAAAGAAATTACTAAGTAGTTAGTAATTACTTTACTTATTATAATACTTTATACTATAACTTAACTCTTTATACTCTTACTATAATACTCTTAATTTACTAGTAACTTAGTTTAATATTATAATTACTCTACTTATATTATATTAGTAAATACTATTATAATAAAAAGCTTACTACTATACTATAGCTAGTTTACTCTACTAGAAAAGCTAATAGCTATAATACTACTTACTATAAAGATAGTATAAAGTAATAAGCTATCTTTAGTATTGTATATATAAAGAAATAAAAGAAGTTATATTACTAATATACTATAAGGTAAATAAAGCTAATCTAGTTTAACTTAAAGTAATATTACTTTAGAGTTAGAAGAACTTTATTTATATCTAAGAAGCTTATAACTTTAAAAAAGTATAGATACTAAAAGAGCTTTATACTTAATATAATGTAAAAAAGTAATTACTAGTTAGAATAAATACTCTTACTACTAGCTTACTTAGTTAAACTTAACTTTTAGCTATAAATTTACTATAACTAGAACCTCTATAAATATATATAAAAAAATAAAAAATAAAATATAACTACTAAAAAAAAATAATAAAAGTTATTTTCTTTAGTCTCTTTTAAACTTTACTATAGAAGTCTAAAAAGTAGAATTTAGTATTAGATACTTTTTTAAACTACTAAAATTAACTTAAAATACTTACTATAAAGGTAAGTAAAGTTTTACTCTTATATAAGTACTAAATTAGGCTAATTTAAAGGTAGTAATACTAAATATACTTAGAATACTTATTAAATATAAAATATAAGCTTACTATACTTTAAAGAACTATAAGTAGTAATATAAATAATTTCTAATAGACTTACTAGAGTATATATACTTACTTTAAAAAGAGCTACTAGGCTAAACTCTAGAGTTATAAGTATTAGAGTATAAAGAAGTACTATTATATATAATATAAGATTAATTAGCACTTCTTTTGCTAAAAAAGCTAATAATACTTACTTAAGTAAAAGAGTAAGCTAATATAATATAGTAGTACTAGTTATATATAAAAAAGTAAACGTAACTATTAGAGACTAAAGAAGCTAAAAAGAAAAAGAAGAACTACTAAATAAATTAGTTAAAGTTAGAGAGAGATAAAAAAACTTTAGAAAAAGTAAAGTAGAATAAACTAGTATAAAATAACCTAGCTAAGCCTAAGAAGTATAAAGATAAAACTAATTTCTAGCCTTTTATATATTTTAACTATAAAAACTTTATATATAAGATTATTAATTATATAAAGCTTAAAAAATAAATATTAGGTATAGTTTTACTTAAGCTAGAAAAAGAAAAAAGCTCTAAAAACTAATCTCTTACGTTATAGCTTATATAGCTTTATTAAAAGAAAAAAAAGACTTAAGTTCTTTTTATAACGCTACCTATATAAAGCTAAGATATTTCTTAATAATTAAGGTAGTAATAGGTATAGTACTATAGCTTAAGGCTATAATAAATAGAAGGTTATAACTTAACCTCTTATTAGCTATAGTAGTAAAGGAATAGAGCTTCTTTATTACTTTTCTACTTAATATAATAGTAGAGAGTATAAATAGTAAAGAGATAAATATATATAGTATAATAATAGTAGATATTATTTTTATAGATATACGTAGGAATATATAGATACTAAGAAGTATAATATATACTTTAGTTTACTTTAGATTAATAAGTATAAACCTAAAATAAGCTATAGTACTAAGAAAGTACTGTTTTAAAGTAAGAAAACTAAAGATATACTTAAGTTTAAACTAGTAAGTATAAAAAATACTAAATAGTTTAACTAAATAATATATAGTCTATAGAGTAATATATATACGTATTTAGTAAGTTATATAAGCTAAAGTAGCCTAATTAGCTTTAAAGAAAGCTTATTACCTTTATAATATACTAAGTATATAGATATAGCTTCTAAAGAAAACTTTATAACTCTAGTAAAGTATAAACTTTAAGATTTATATTATAACTATAACAAGAGAAAACTAAATAGAGCTAATTAGCTCTACTATAGAAGATAATAACGTATACAACTTATAGAGGAATAAACTTAACTAGGAAACTAACTATAATAGAAATACGTAATAAATTTATAAATTTATAATCTTAGTAAATATAAAGTTGTAAAGTAGACACGTAATAAATTTGTAAATTTATAATCTTAGTAAATACAAAGTTATAAAGTTACTAAAAAGGCGTAAGTATATAGTTAATAGAAATATATATTACTAAGATAGTATTAGTAATTTAATCCTTTAACTATAGAACGCTAATACTTAATATTATATATATAAATTAACTATTATTCTTAGTTATTATAGATTACTACACGATCTTTTATTATTAACTCTTAATTTACTAATACTTCTAAAGGATTACCTATAGTTAATAATAAGGTAACCTATTATACTTTACTAATTTAGTTATTAAGAGAAGTAAAGCGTAAGTAGTATATAGTCTAAGCTAATACGATAGTAGAAAGCTTAACTAGGAAGAGAAGTAAAGTACTTTAAGTACTACTAAGTAGATATAAATTAGATAATACTATATAGAAAGTAATTAAAAACTATCTAAACAACTTAATCTCTAAAAAAGAAGATATAAAGATAGTAATTAATACTTTAGAAACCTAAAATAAAGAACTCTAGGAATATATAAAGTAGAATAAAGCTTAGATTAAAGCTATTATTAAAGGATAGAACTAGATAGAACTAATTATATAATGTCTAGAGATAAGTATAATAAAGAAGCTACTAAAGATACTTGTACTTAAGAAATTTAATAGAATAAGAGAAAAACTAAGACCTTTTATAGTATTAGTATAACTTTAGATAGATATATAAGTACTATACTTTAATAAAGAAGATAAGAAAGTAATATATATTAGAATATACTTTAAAGATAATATAAAAAGATAGTTTAAACTTTACTAGATAGACTATATAATATACGCTCTAATAAACTAGAAAGATAAAACAAAAGCTATTTTTAGAAGCTATAAATACTTTACAAAATAAATAATAGTAGTATTTAGAGATATAGATATTACTTAATAAGCTAAAGAAAAGCTTAAGAAGATTATATAATATAAGAGTATTTCTAAATATATATTATAGTTTAAATAATTATTACAAAATATAGAATAGAATAAGCTATCTTAAATATTACGATTTAAACAAAGATTAAATTTAAAGATATAGTATAAAATAATTTATATAGAAAAGCTAAGAATACTAGAAGTTTAAAAGTAATAAGTAATATAAATTAATAATAATCTTTAAGAATAGAAGAAGAATAAGTATAGAGGACCTACTTAGAACTATAATAAGAGAGACCTTATAATACTTAATACTAAAAAAGATAGAAAGAAAAAGAAGAATAAAGACTTTATATACTTTAACTATAGTAAAAGTAGCTACTATATAAAAAACTACTAATTAAAATAAAAGAAAGATATAGTATATTAAAAATATAAGAAACTAGAATACTTTATAAAAGATTATAGAAGTAAGGACCTTAAGAAAAATAAAAAAGCTTAGTTAAAAATAACTAAAAGTAAATAGGAAGTACTAAGAGTATAGACTAAACCTTAGGAGAAAGTAGCTAGGAGTAAAAAAATATAATATATAATACTTAATTAGACTTTTTAGTATAATAATAAATACTAGAAATATCTTTTTAGTAAGTAGAGAGTAGAATATTTCTTATAGAAGTATAAAGTAGTAGTAATAAAAGAAAGTAGAATATTAGTATAGCTAGAAGAGATAGCTTATATAATAGACCTTCTAATAGAAAACTTAGAAAGAGAAGAACTCTAGATACTATTAATCTAGGCTAAAGGACTAGTACTAGATAAATAGACTACTATAGTTACTTCTAAAGAACTATAAGAAGATAAAAAACAAGTTAATATAAAAAGTATAGAGTATACCTAGTTAAATATATATAGTTATAATAGCTATATAATATTAGATATAGTAGAATAAAATAAAGAATAGAAATTTATTTAGAAATATATACTAGTTATAAGTATAGAGGAAGTATATAAAGACTAAAAAGAATATAATCTTAAGGTAATAAAGTTTATAATATTCTAATAATAGATAAAATAATATATAGTTATAGTAGAAAGAATACTTATATAAAGAAAGTAGTAGTATCTTATAAGAAAAATATAATAGATTAACAAAGTCTATATACTACAAGTACTAATAGTATACTATATTCTAGTAACTATAGACCCTAGTATTAATAGGTACTAGGTAGAGGACGATAGGAGAATAAATCTAGAATATCTAGTATATCTAGAAATATTATTGGTATTATATTTAAATATATACTACTACCTATATAGAGAACTAAAAGTACGTAACTATATATAGCTTAAATAAGAAAAAGGATATAACTATATAAGGGTAATCCTAAAGAAAGAAATTAAAGGTTAGAAAGTATTTAGAATACCTAATAAAGAATATATAGCAATTAGACTAAAACCTAAGCTATCTAAAGAATATATAAAAGAAAGACTATAGTATAAGTATACCTATAATAAATATCTAAAATACAAAAACTATAAACGTAAAATAAAATAATAGCCTTAGAAGGATAGATAATTTAAAGAAAAACCTAAGTAAGAAAAGCTAGAAAGTATACAAGGCTTATACGGTACAAAAGAAAGAATATATTAAGAGAAAAAGGTATAATTAATAATTAATAGTAGAGCTATAAGAAACTTTATATCTAAAAGGTTTATAAAAAACTAAGGAATTAAGTATACTATAAAGAAAACTATTCTAAGAACTTATTAGGTTTAAGATAACGCCTTTAATACTAAAACTAGAAAGACTAGAGATTAGGAATATAGTTATAGATATAATAACAATTAATAATAAATAAAATATAATACTAGGTTTACTATAATTATAGATAACTAACCTAAAGATTAATTAGAGAATAAAGAAAATTAGCTACTCTAAAAGAAATATATTAAAAGCTAATATAACTATATATAGAGGAAAATTCCTAGATTTATATTAGAAATAAGAGAAATAACTTACTAAGCCTAATAATTACCTTCTAGAATATTAACTATAGGACTTAGTAATAGAACTAGAAGAAAGAAAAAACGTAAGATAGAGCCTAGTTTATAAGAAAATAGAAGAAAAATCTAAAATTAAATAAGTATTTATATAGAACGTAATTAAGAAAAGATAAACATAAGAATTAAAATTCTTAATAGTATATAGACTTATATTTATAGATAAGAAAGCGATAAATAATAAATACCTCTATATAGATTTTAGAAAGATAAATACAATTATAAATATAAACTAAAACCCTTTACTATATATTAATAAAATACAAGATAGACTATAAAAAGCTTAAATCTTTACTAAACTAGATATCTAAAACGCCTACTACTAGATTAGAATTAAGAAAGGAGATAAATAGAAAATAGCGTTTAGAACGTAATATAAACTATTTAAAAACTTAGTTATACTATTTAGATTAATAAACGCACTAGTAGTATTCTAAGAAAGAATTAATATAGTCTTAAGAGAGTACTTAGACGTATTTATATTTATATACCTAGATAATATCCTTATATTCTTAGAAATAGAAGAAGAATATATATAATATATATATAAAGTACTAGAAAAGCTAGTAGAAAATAAACTATTCTTTAAGATAAGAAAATGCAAATTCTATACTAAAGAAATAGATTTCCTTAGGTTTATTATAGAACTAGGAAAAATTAGAATTAACTTAAATAAGATTAAAGTAATCTAAGAATAGTAAATACTAAAAAACTTACAAGAAGTATAGTAATTCTATAGACTAGTAAACTTTTATAGAAAATTAATAGTAGATTAGTCTAAACTAATAGAAATATTAATAAACTTTATATAGAAAGATAGGCTAATTAAATAGACTTAGGAATATAGTAAAGTATTTAACTAAATTAAGTAGAGATTTATAGAAAATCTAGTTATTAGAATATATAACCTAGACTTACTAGTAATAGTAAAAATAGATATATTTAACTTAGTTTATAGAATAGTATTAATATAGGAAGACCTAAATATAAAGTAAGAATATCTAGTTAAATACTTTTCTAAGAAAATAAAGCTAGTAGAAATTAACTACTTTATTTATAATAAAGAAATACTAGTAATCTATAAAGTATTTAAATAATAGAGAGTATACTTATAAAGAGTAAAATAATAAATAAAAGTTTATATAGACTATAAAAACTTTATAAGATTTATAAAAAATAAAGACTTATTATAATACTATATAAAATAGTAAGAATTATTATTAATATTAAATATAGAAATTATATATACTAAAGGTAAAGACAACTAATTTATAAACGTACTAAGTAGAAGACTAGATTTATAAAAAGAAGTAAATACTACTAGTATAGTTCTAGTTAAGAATAAAAAAGGATACTTAGTTTTAAATATACCTAAAATAGCTATAATACCTAAGAGAAAGAATAGTAAGCTAGATAAATAGATTTAGAAAGAAATAGAAAAAGCTTCTAAAGAAATAAAAAAACTTAAGATTTAAGAAGAAATTATAAAGGCCTATAAAAGAATATATATAGTAAATAAAATATAGAGAGAATTTATATAATAATTCTATAAACTACTAGTATATAGATACTAAGGTATTAATAAAATATTAGATAGATTACTATTAGACTACTATATTTCTAAAGTAAAATAACTAGTAATAAAAGTACTATAAAACTATATAAAATATTATAGAAATAAATATAATATATACGTACTATATAGAATACTACAACTAGTTAAGATACTAGAAAGACTTTAAAAAGTTATTATAATAGACTTTATTATAAAATTACCTAAGTCTAAAAACTTAATATTAGGAGTTAAGTATAATAGAATCCTAATAATAGTAGATAAGCTTATAAAGTATATCTACTTTAGACTATATAAAAAAAAAGTAAGATAGAAGTTACTATATATTAGGTCCTAGGGACTATAATTAGCTAGTATAGTATCCTAGATAAAATTATTATAGATAGAGACGTAAGATTTATATTAAAATTATAGAGAATAATAGTAGTATTATTAGGAATCTAGTATATAATATTAATAGTATACTACCTATAGATAGATAGATAATTAGAACGTATAAACTAAATAGTAGAATAGTACTTAAGATATTATCTTAATTATAATTAGAATAATTAGGTATAATTACTACTTATAGTATAATTAGCCTATAATAGTATAAAGAATATAGTAATAAGAGTATAACTCTTTTTTATAAAATATAGATTTAACCTAAATACTTACTAGATACTAAGAAATATAAAATCTTAGACCTTAAGAGAAAAAAACTTTATAAATAGATTAAAAGAAATATATAATTAATTAAGGTAGGATATAGAATTCTTATAAGATTAAATAGTAAAGTACTATAATAAGAAATACTAAGAGGGACTTTAATTTAGAGAGAAAGAAAAAGTATAGTTAATATATAGAAATATTAAGAGTAAATAATTAAACTTAAAACTAGATTACGTAAAAATAAGACTATATAAGATTAGGAAAGAAGTTATACTAGTTATGTTTAAGCTAAGGCTACTAGATAAAATAAGAATATACTTAATATTCTATATAGTACTACTAGAAAAAGTACTATTCGAAGTAGAACTACTAGTGTATAAAGTAGATACGTATAAAGAATAAGAAGAATAAAAAGTTAAGAAAATCCTAGTATACTAGTTCTAAAATAGGAAAAACTACTACTTAGTAGAATAGATAGGTACTAACAAGAAAGGTTAACTATAAGAAGAAATATAGGAACTAGAAGATAACCTTAATTACTCTAAGAAACTAAAAGAGTTTTAAAGTTAAAACCTTTTAGATTACTTTATAGCGAACTAAGAAAATTCGCGATACTACTAATAGATAGAGAGATAATAAGAGCGCTTAATAAGATAGAAACTAGAGTAGCTTTTACTATATTATTTAAATCTAACTTAGCTTTTATTATACAAAACTATTTAGACGACTTAGTATTATTATAAGCTTTTAATTTACAAAGATAATTAATATAAGAATAAAGCTTTACTAGCTTATAAAGAGTTAACTTATACTTAGCTTTAGCTATAGTAAGCTATAATAATAATTTCTCTTAAGCTCTATTAATAGGTTACTTTATATAACTTAGTAGAAAGAAACTATATAGAAATTAAATACTTATACTCTATAAGAGAAACACCTAAATATACTTATACTAGATATTTATAAAAATATACTTATTATAATACTTACTATCTTTTAAAGATATAAGGTATAAAAGGCCTAATAAAGTATAATAATAATAAAGAAATATCTTAACTTTGTTATAAATAATATAAGCTATAAAAAGAAGTTTATTATACTAAGAGTTTAATAATATAGAGAGTAATAAAGAACTAATAATTAATAAAGATATAAGATTAATAACTTTAGCTTTAGAGTAGAATAACAAGAACCTACCTAGAAAAAGGAATAGTATTATAACTATAATAAGAGGAAACTAGATAAAGCTAATTAGCTTTACTATAGAAGATAACAACGTATATAACCTATAAGGGAATAAACTTAACTAGGAAACTAACTATAATATAGATATATAATAAATTTATAAATTTATAATCTTAGTAAATTTAATATTATAAAGTAGAGATATAATAAATTTATAAATTCGCGATCTTAGTAAATATAAAGTTATAAAGTTACTAAAAAGATATAAGTATATAGTTTATAGAAATATATATTACTAGGATAGTATTAGTAATTTAATCCTTTAACTATAGAATACTAATACTTAATATTGTAAATATAAATTAACTATTATTCTTAGTTATTATAGATTACTATATAAGCTTTTATTATTAACTCTTAATCTACTAATACTTTTAAAAGATTACTTATAGTTAATAATAGAGTAACTTATTATAATTTAGCTATAGATTTAGTATAAGATATATAACTACTTTACTAGCTACTATATAATCTCTTAGTAACTAAGTTATAAGTACTAAGAAAGTACTTAGCTAACTTTATAAGTTAAGAGTAGATAAAATACTTAAAATCTTTAGTAAGAGTACTAATACTCTTTATAAAAAAAAAGATAGTAGCTTAAAGCTATTTATAGACTATAGAAGTTTTAATAAAATAACTTTTAAAAACTAGTATCTATTACTTCTAATTATAAAGTTACTAGAGTAGTTAGCTTAAGTAAAGTACTATACTAAGCTTAATATTAGAGATATATACTACTATATTAGAATTAAAGAAAGTAATAAATAGAAAACTACTTTTAGAACTAAATATAGCTACTTTAAGTATATAGTAATACCTTTTAGTATTATAAATACTTTAGCTTAGTTCTAAGCTAATATAAACTAGGTATTAGTAAATCTTATTAATATTTCTTATTTTCATTACTTTAATAATATCTTAGTCTTTTTAAATATAGAAGAAAAGTATATAAGCTATATAAAAGAAGTACTAAAAAAGCTATACTAATTTAAGCTATTTATAAAGCTTAAGAAATATAAGTAGTATATATAGTATATAGAGTACCTAGAGTATATTATTTTACTTAAAGAAGTTAGTATAGATCTAAGTTATATTAAAATAGTCTAAGAATAGCTTATTTTATATATAGTATATAAAATAAAAGTATTTATTAGTTTTATAAACTACTATAAGTAATTTATAATTAGATTCTTTTATACTACTTTACTATTAATAAAATTAACTTAAAAGAGCCTAAATATAGCCTAGAGTAAGCCTACTTAAAAAAAAGAAAAAAGCTAGAAAATTAAAATTAGAAAAATAGTACGCTAAGCTTTCTAAAAACTAAAAGATACTTTCTTTAAAGTACTTATCTTTATATACTTTATATAAAGAAGAGAGACTAGAGTAGAAGTTAATACTTTAAGTAGAGTAATTATAGGTATATTAAGCTAATTAGTTTTAAATAAAAGTAACTTAGCTTAGTAGAAGCTTATTAACTTCTTTTTAAGAAAAGTTATTAAAGTAGAGTATAATTATAATATATATAACTAAGAGTTACTTATAATAACTAAAAGCTTAGAGTACTAGCACTACTACTTTAATAGAGTTCTATTTACAATCTTTATAAACTACTATAACCTAAAATAGTTTATAGAAACTAAAGTATTAAACTATATATAAGTTTAGACTTACTTAAGCTTTATAAAGTTTAACTTTATTATTTATTACTACCTAAGTACTATAAACCTAGTAGATAAACTTTCTAGAAAGCTAGATTATATAGCTAAAGTAATAATATTAAAAAAGAAATATAATAAAGCTTTTATATAGCTAATATATAAGATTTTTATAAAAGTTAAAAAAGTAATACTTTTTTAAGTAGCTATAGTAATATATAGTTAGAGTATAATAAAGTATAAAGAAGAAGAAGTAGCTTTTAAAGAGTTCTAAAAAAAAGAAAAAAAATAACTATTAGAACTAAAGGACCTAAAAGAATAAAGTAATATAAACTTAAGTAAAAAAGCTATATCTAATAAGTTAGAAGATAAATTAGCGTAAGATAGCCTAATTTAACTTAAAAAATAGCTAAAGGAGTAGAAACTCCTTATAATACTTAAAAAAAAAGTAGATACACTTAGAAAGTATTATAATAACCTTCTAGTAAGCTATTTTAGTATAAAAAAGACTTTAGAGAAGCTCCTAAGGCTATATACCTAGAAAAGAGTAAGAAAGAAAGTAATAAAATACTATAATACTTACTTAAAGTACTAATAGTTAACTATAAAAAGATTCTAACATTATAAGCTAATATAACTTCTTCTACTACTAATAAAAGTCTAAAAAGAGGTTATAATAAACTTAATTATAGAACTTCTTTTAAGTAAATTAATAAGTATAGTATATTATATAATACTTATAATTATAAACTATTTAACTAAAATAGTTTACTATATCTTAGTATAGTCTAATTAAAATAGGTAAAACTTAGCCTAAGCCTAAATACGTAAAGTAATCTAACTTTATAACGTCTTAGCTAAAGTAATTTTAGATAAAAGACTTTAAATAAACGCTAAATACTAGAAGACCTTTTACTACTACTTAAATACTAAAAAGGTACTATCTTCTATATATTACTTCTAGATAAATAAGTAGATAGAAAGATAAAACTAAACTCTAGAATAATACTTACGTTATTACTATATATTAGAATAAAATAGCTAAGTAGAATAGCTACTAATAGTAGAGTACTTATATAATAATAGTATAAATATAACTATAAAGGTTATACTCTTCTAAGTATACTATAGTTTATACTTAATTAGCTTAAACTAGCCTAAGTTAGACTTAACTATAGATAATAACCTCTTAGTAAAAAGATTAGCTATAAAGGTAATTATAATATAAGAAAAATATAAGAAAAATATTATACTAGCTATAAAGTACTAAAAGAAGTATACTAATATATAAAAGATATATATCTCTTTTAAAGTAAAAGACTAAATTCTTCTATTTATATAGTATATTAAATCTATAAAGCTAAAGAAAAAGCTAAACTAAAAATATTTAGAACTAAGGTATATAGTAGCTTAAATTAGCCTAACTATTGCGAGATACGAGCTTAGGAATAAGTAGGAGATAATTATTAATTAAAGAGCTATCTAAGCTAAGCTACTTATATATAGTAAAGTAGCTCGAATAGCTTATATAGCTTACTTACTACTATAGGCTTACTTAAATTATATAGAGCGAAGCTCTAACTTATAATACTAACTATATTTAAAATAGATATACTTAGCTTAAAGAGAGTATACCTAGTGTTTTATATATTACTACTAGAAAAATATACTTCTAATAGTATAATTACGTAACTAGAAGACTTAATAGATAATAATATATATATTATAAAAAGAGAAAAAAAAAGAAAGTAATGTAAAAATAGAAAATAGCTATATCTAATAAAATAGAAAAATTACCTAGAAAACTAGAATACTTAGAAACTAGTTACTAATCTATCTCTAAAAGCTTTTAATTAGTTCTAGAAAAAGTAAAAACTTACTTATATACTAAAAAAGAAGTATATAATGTAAAAAGCTTAATAAACTAAAGATAGCTTTTACTTTTAGAAAAAAATAAGTAAAAAAGCTTATAGCTACCTTTACTTATATATAAAAGTTTTTTTTTTTTTTTTTACTTTAAAGGTTTTTTTTAAGTATTTAATAGTACTAATAGTAAAAAATAATAAGTCTTTAAAGGAAATACTAAAGTATTATAAATTAGTATAAATTAGTATAATTAGGCTTAGAATAGTATTAACTACTAAAGAAATCTATTTTAAAGCTATACTAGAGCTAAAGTATTTAAATCTATAACTACTACTTATTACTTTACTTAAGTATAATCTAAGCTAATTTAGCTTAATCTTTACTCTATTAAGTAATCCTAAAACTAACTATACTTACTTTTACTAGCTAAGCTCTTTTTAGTAAAAGTTTTCTTAGTATAAGCTAAAGTAGCTTATTTAACTTTTTTAGTATCTTAAAGTACTTACTTAGCTTTAGTAAAGATAATAGTACTTATTCTAAAGTACTAAAAGCTAGATTAGTATAACTTAAGCTAATTAAAGCTAACTAGAGTTACTTACTTTTTTTTTAGGAGTACTAAAGATTCTAGAGTTAGAATCTTCTTTTAGAAAATACTTTTTAGTATTTTTATACTTAATAATACTTTACTTAAAATAATTATAGCTAAAAAAGTAAATACTAAACTAGAACCCTTTATTAAAGATAAGCTTACTACTATAAAAAATAAGTACTTATAATAAAGCTTATACTACTTAAAAGAAGTTATATTAGTATAATTTAAACTAATTAGAGCTAATTAGGATATAGAACTTACTCTTAAATCTTAGCTAGGACTTTACTAACTACTTTAGTAGTAGTAGTATACGTTATACTAGTAAAGCCTTTTACTTTTAAAGCTACTTCTAATTTTTTTTAAAATAGTATAAAAAACCTAAAGTAAAGTAAAGAAGCTATATAGATATTAGTATAAGCTAATCTAAGCTAATTTAACTTAAATAACCTATAGTAATATAATTTTAACTAGTAGTATAGTACTTTTAGTAATACTTAATCTACTTATAGAGAGGTATAAAAAATAAAAAGTAATTATTTTTTTAATAATTTTTAAACTTTTATATCTTTAAAACTATAATAGATAAAGTAGAGGTTTTTTTATTTTTTATTTTTCTTTAGTTTAACTTTTTAATTAACGTTTAAAAAAGTTTAATTTTTTTACTAAGCTTAATTAGCTAGTAAAGTTTCTATAATTAAATTTTTAGTATAGATTACTTATTAAAGTAAATTTTTATAATTAAAGAAATTTTTATTTTTATTTTTTTAGTTAGCTTTTATAATATATTACTAAGAATTTTTTCTAGAACTTATAAATTAATATCTTTTTAAATTTTTACTTTTATACTTCTAATTCCTTTAAAATACTAATAAATCTCTTAAAACTTAAATTAAACGTCTAGCTTCTATTAAAAGCTAGTAGCTCTTCTAATAAGATAGCTACTATCTTAAAAAAAAATTAAAGTAATATATAATATAATTACTAGAATTAAGAAGAAAAAAGTTATTAAAGTTAAAAATATAAATAGATATAAAAGAAGACCTACAAGAGTATTTAAAAGAGAAAAAAAAGTTATTTTAAAAGATATAATTTAAAGCTCTAAAAAGATAAATAAGAGATTAATACTAGAAAATAATCTTAGTATTAGTATAAGAAAGTTATAATACTTTTTAAAAGAAAAGAGAGTTACTACTAATATAGCTACTAAAAAGCTAATAACTTTAGCTAGATTAGCTAAACTAAGGCTAAAGTACTCTAAGGAGTAACTAAAGTTAGTAGAAAAAAAAAGATTTAGTCTAGAAAAGATTATATTTTTAGATAAAAGCTCTATATAAAGAAAGTATAGAGCTAGATAAAAGTATTATAGAAAAGTTAGTAAAATTTAAGCTAGATATAAATTAATTTCTATAATTAATAAAAGTAAGTTTTAAAAAAATCCTAGTAGACTATTTTAATATACTTTTTATCTATATTGTTTATATTAGATTAGTTTTTTTATAGCTCTAATACTAATAAAGTTATAGCTAGAGATATAACTATCTTAGTTTAGAGATCTATTTAGATAAGAAGATAATCTAAATTAATTATTATATAGAACTCTATAAAGACTATAACTTTTAATAATAAAATATCTATCTAAGAAGTACTAAATCTAGTAGTTATAAAGTATATAAAACGTAGTTAGTTTTACTACCTCTTTTTATACTTTTATTTATCTATATATATATTAGTAATATTTTAGGTTTATATATTAACTATATATTTAGGATAAAGATTATAATAAGATAATTATAAAATCTATAAAACTATTACTATTAAGAGTTAGTTTAAAAGAAATAAAGCTAAGCTTTATTATTACTTTTCTTATAGTCTAGATTTAAATCTAATTATAAATATATAGAGTTTACTTAAAGATAAGCTAAATAAATATACTAGAAAGAGTTTATATATAGAGATTAATTTAAAGAGTATAGAAGCTTTTAAGCTTACTATAATAAAAGAGAAGAATACTATAAGCTAGTAGGCTATAGATAATTATATACTATCTTTACCTAGAAAGTAGAAGGCTATTAAAATACCTAAAGACTATTAGGCTAAGTATTATTTATATTAAATATATATTTATTAACTAAAATTAAAAAAAAAAAAAGTTTCTTTATAAATATTAATATAGTAATATAATATATCTATAAAGCTAGTATATTATAGATTTTATATAGGTAATTATTATAAATAAAATAGAGAAAAAAAGATACTAAAAATAAAAAGTTAGAAGCCTTTAAATATAGCTAAAAAAGATATATCTATTTTAGTAAGCTACTATAGCTAAAGTATACTTACTAAGCTATAGATTTTTATATAAGCTAAAAAAACAAGATTTTCTCTTTAAAAATATATATTGTTTATAGTTATAGCTTTTAAATTAAAGTAGTTATAATATTTTTAAAAAAGTTAAAAAAATAATTACTTTATATTTTTTATACTCTTCTAAATTACTTTCTTATATACTAGACTATAACTAATCTTTAGAGTCTATAATATAGCTAATAAAGCTACTAGTATAGTTATTATTAGTATAAGAAAATAGATAGTGTATATATAGTACTATAGTATAGAAACTATACTTATTTAAAGTATCTAAGTAATACTTTTTTATAGATTTAGGTATTATATTTTAAATTAAGTTAAAGTAGTATAAACTAGCTATACTAGTACTATAGTATATAATAAAGAGGCTACCTAAGTCTTATAAATCTAGTTAGTAATAATCTATATAAAAAGGGCCTAATTTAAGTTAACTTAAGCTTTTTCTAAGAAGAGATAAATAGGCCTAAAAAATATACCTAGTAGTAAATAGAGAAAAGTTAGTATATAAGTAAAAGAAGTAAAGTCTTTATATATACTAAAGAGGAGCACTAAAGCTAAGTATAATCTTATACTAGTATATATATAAAATTAGTAAGTATAAGTAAAAGTAAAATCTTAGTTTACTTTATAACTTATATTTACTTTAAAATATATTATATTAGACTTTTAGTAGAAAATTAAAGAAAAATATACTAATAACTATATAGGAGCTAAAATTAGGTTAAAGTAGGTTAAGATAGCTAAAGTTAACTTTCTTTCTATTTAGCTAGGATATCTAGGCCTATAAAGAGAGATAATATTAGAAACTACTTTATCTTAAGTTAGCTTAAAGTAGTTAGCTCTAAGAGAAAGGTATATAAGCTCTTTAATAGAATTACTAAGTAGTTAGTAATTACTTTACTTATTACTATACCTTTACTATAACTTAACTCTCTATACTCTTACTATAACTCCTCTTATCTACTAGTAACTTAGTTTATTACTTAAAGCTAAAGTTATTAATTTAGTTTCTTAATTAATATTAAAATCTTTATCTTTTTTTTATACCTACTAAGTTTACTCTTTATTATCTTTATTTAGTAGATTATATATTTTACTATAGTATTATAATTTTTTTTTATTTTTATTATAAGTTTTTAAACCTTTTATTAGTTTATCTTTCTTTAAAGTATAGTAAAGCTTATAAAGTATATATTTATACTAATACTTATTTATAATAGAGAGAGCTATTAACTATACTTATAAAAAACTATTATTATAGATTTTAGAGGCTAAAAAAGAACGTAACTAGATTCTAAGTATATAGGTAGAAAATTATACTTATTTAGTTTATTTTTATAAGATAAAGGCCTTAAATAATAAGAAGTTTATTAAATAGTTTACTCTCTTAGAATCTAAGCTAGACTTTAAAATAATAGTAGAGGCTACTCTAGCTCTTACTATATTAGGCGCGTTTAGCGCCTTTTTACCTATTACTAGTAGTATAAGTTTTCTTTATTTACTACTAAGTAGCTTAAAAGGTTTTAACTTTAAATCTCTTTTAATTTCTTAAAGTAATTAAGATTATCTTCTAGTTCCTATATATTTTCTTATAGTTACCTTTTTTTATCTATACTTATCTATTTTACTAAGTAGTAATTCCTTCTATTATAAAATTAGTACTAAAAGATTTTTTTTTCTTCTTAGTCTTTTTATTCTTTATATATATCTACTTTATATACTAGTAGTTCTATATCTTATAGTACTTTTTCTAGTAGTACTACGTAAAATATTAAGTATATCTTTATTTTATCTAGTAGTCTTAACTTATATATAACTAGTATAACTTTATTCTTTACTTTATTCTTTACGTTATATAGTTTTATCTTTACGTATTCTAGTTTTAAACTTAGTTATTTACTTCTAATATTTCTTTATACTAACTATACTTCTTCTTTATCTTTAAATTAGAGTCCTTTTTAGTATTTCTTATTATAGTACTTTACTATTTAATTTTATAAGAATTCTACGTCTTATTATAGTTAATTATATATTTCTTTTAATTTATTAATAAAGTTTTTATTTCTTAGAGACTAAAATACTTTAAATCTTAGTATCTAGTATATATTAATATTAAATCTATAGTTTATAAAAAAATGTAATACTTATAATACTATATTTTTTATACTATTATATACTAGTTTTACTATAGGTAGTAACTATACTTAATTATTTTAGTTATAGTTAAAGTAGTATCCTAAGTACTACTCTACTATTTAATTTATACGTTTAAATTATCTATCTATTTATTAATAGTATACTATTAATATTCTATATTTAACTCTTAACAATACTATTATTATTCTCTATAGTTTTAATATAAATCTTATATATTTATCTATAATAACTTTATCTAGAATACTATACTAGCTAACTATACTCTCTAGAACCTAATATATAGTAACTTCTATTTTACTTTTCTTTTTATATAGTTTAAAGTATAAGTACTTTATAAGTTTATTTACTATTATTAAGATTTTATTATATTTAGTTCTTAATATTAGATTTTTTAACTTAAGTAACTTTATAATAAAGTCTATTATAATAACTTCTTAGAGTTATTTTAGTACTTTAACTAGTTATAGTATTCTATATAGTATATATTTACTATACTTATTTTTATAATATTATATATAATCTTATAGTACTTTTATTACTAGTTATTTTACTTTTAAAATCTTATAATCTTTTAAAAGTCTATCTAATATTTTATTAATATATTAGTATCTATATACTAGTAGTTTATAAAACTATTATATAAACTCTTTTTATACTTTACTTAAAATATATATTCTACTATAAGCTTTTATAAGTTTCTTTTAGATTTCTATTTTTTTTTTTTTTTTTAAAAGCCTTTTATATATCTTTTTAAATTTATTTATTTAGCTTATTACTTTTTCTCTAAAGTATTATAGCTATTCTAAGTATATTTAAAACTAAATATCTTTTTTTATTTTTAACTAGAACTATACTAGTAGTATTTACTTCTTTTTATAAACTAGTCTTTTACTTAGAGTATTTACTAATTAATTATTTTTACCCTTAGTATATATAATTTTAAAGTTAAATATAAATAAGTATTTCGATAATCTTATATAATATTATAATAAGTCTTTATTTAGTATATATTTTATAAGATTTTTATAGTCTATATAAACCTTTATTTAAAATTTTACTTATTATAAGTATACTCTTTACTACTTAAATACTTTATAGATTATAAGTATTTCTTAATTATAAATTTAGTAGTTAAGTTCTACTAGCTTTATTTTCTTAAAAGAGTATTTAACTAAGTATTTTTACTTTATAACTTAGTTCTTTTATATTAGTACTATTCTATAGACTAAATTTAATACGTTTATTTTTACTATTACTAGTAAGTCTAAGTTATATATTCTAATAACTAGGTTTTCTATAATCTTTTATTAATCTAGTTAAATACTGTATTATATTCTTAAGTCTATTTAAATAGTATATCTTTTTTTATAAGTTTTATTAATAGTTCTATTAGCTTAAACTATTTTATTATTAGCTTTCTATAAAAGTTTACTAGCTTATAAATCTACTATATTTCTTATAAGTTTTTAAGTATTAGCTATTCTTAGATTACTTTAATCTTACTTAAGTTAGTTTATATTTTTACTAGTTCTATAATAAATCTAAAAAAGTTTATTTTTTTTATATAGAACTTATATTTCTTTATTTTAAGGAATAGTTTATTTTCTACTAGTCTTTCTAGTACTTTATATATATATTATTTGTATTCTTCTTTTAATTCTAAGAATATAAAGATATTATCTATGTATATAAATATAAATACTTCTAAGTATTTTCTTAAGACTATATTAATTTTTTTTTAGAACGCTACTATTACGTTTTATAATCTAAAGAGTATAACTATTTATTAAAATAGTTTATATTACGTTTATACTACTATTTTCTACTTATTACTTTTTTTTATTTTAATCTAATAGTAAGTATTCTAAATATCTAACTTTATAAAGATTTATACTTTTTATACCCTATCTTATATTTTATCTATATATAGTAAAGAATTTTTTTTTTTTTATAATTATCTTTATCTTTCTAAAATTTATATAGAGTCTCTTTTCTTTTATTTTTTTTTATCTTTAAATATAAGTCTATATACTACTAAGAAATTAAAATTTTATATCTATCTTTTTTTTTTACGTTTTTAATATATATATACTTAAATTTAGATTCTTTTTTACTTTTCTAATAGACTAGACTCTATTTTATATTTTTACTTTCTTTAAAGTTAATTACTAAGTCCTATAGCTAATATTCTAGAAAGTAGTTATCTAGCTCTATAAGCTACTTTTCTTATTTTTTATACTTTTCTAAGAATTCTTCTCTATATATATTTATAATAGCTAATTCTGTTTATTCTTTAATTATTCTTTAGGTTAGTTATCTATAACTATAGTATTCCTAATCTTATATTTTACTTATTATTAATTATTATTATATTTATAACTATATTTTTAATCTTTAACTCTTTTAGCTCTAATATTAATAATACTATCTTAAACTTAATAAGTTTCTAGAATAGGTTTCCTTTAATTATACTTAGTTATTAAAAGTACTTTTATATAGTATACTTTATTCTTTAGTTTTCTATAAACTTCTTTAATA
Source organism: Ophiosphaerella korrae (assembly GCA_028456385.1). Taxonomy (NCBI): domain Eukaryota; kingdom Fungi; phylum Ascomycota; class Dothideomycetes; order Pleosporales; family Phaeosphaeriaceae; genus Ophiosphaerella; species Ophiosphaerella korrae. Next base: position 109,910 of record JALNQF010000150.1, read on the forward strand.
TAAAGTTTTTTATAGCTTTACTATTAATTATAATTTATACTTTCTTTTCTTAGTATATTCTTTTTTTTATAATGTATAGGCTTATTAGACTATAAGGTAGACTTTACGCAAGATAACTTAATAAGGCAGTTTTAACAATTAACTAAAAAGAGTAAATAGTAGATAAAGCTATCTAAGTAAGTACTAGGTATATATACCTAGTAG